>JBAIZZ010000055.1:160481-253793 GCA_037355905.1 Heliconius aoede | reverse complement strand
GGGCTGAAGTTTTGAATCATAACTTTATTTAATATTTCATACATTTTGTTTTCATTTCAGTATTCGTGAATCCCGCCAAGTACATTGCTTGGATCGACACGGTGTCCTCGTCCACCATGTAGGTCTCATACATGATGTATGAAATATTGCATGTGTTTTAAGTAAATAATATATATTATATCACAATCTGTCTTTTAATTGTATTATATTTTTTTATTAAAAGAACCTGTCTTAGTAACCTTTTTATTTTAGGTGGTTTATAACCTTTAGATTTATCGTTGTTTTGGAAATCACTTTAAGCTCACGATAAAATATTTTCCTAATATTATACGTTAATGATTTTATGTCAATAATATTTAATTTAATTATATATTTTTTAATTTATGAAAATTAAAAGTCAATTAGGAATTAAGATATTAGTTATATGCTTGCTTTTGTTTTAATTTATTAACTAAAAACAAATGATATTCTTTTTAATTTTAAAATATTTTAGATATCAATTAATCCAGCCAGAATTTAATTGTTTTAAATGTTTACATAACTATTGAAGAAAAAAGTTAGCACATGCGTCAGTAAAATTTGATATTTAAAAAAAATAAAAATGTTTTAGGACATAAGTACAAAAAATTTAATAAATTGTTCTATTTTGTATTTTGTTCGAAAAGTTATTACATTCTACATTTTTAAACTGGTTGTGTTATTATTACTTTTTTTAAATTTTGATAAAAATATGTATATGCCGCCAGGATTTAGTAAAACTACAATTTATGTAAATATATGTAGAAATAAATAGCAAAAGAAAATAACTTTTCTACGGTTATTTCGTAATAACGCAAGATGTAGTCTAGTACTTGTACACACGCTGAGGCGAATGCTGTACGTGTTGGCACATTGCATATTTGTGAAATCGTTAACACACCTATTACTCGAGTACTTAACGACTTGTGTCACATACTTAGTGTTGATATTTCAATATATACATAGACTAGTGGTTCGCCCGTGCCTTCATTCGATAATTCTTTTAATACTTCATTTTCCTGAAGAAGAATCGACCTCACAACCTGTCGCGTTTACAGTTATTGTGGCAAAAGTGTGTTTGGTCACTATTTTTCCCTTCTGATAGGTATAGCGCGGCGTTGAGTTCCATCACTAAACAAAAATACTTCGAAATTAACACTAAACTTACCTCTAATATTTAATACTACGTTTTCTTTGTCTGATACGGGGGAATAAAATGAAACCGTAAAAATAAATCTAATTTACTGAAGTTCCTTAATATCCTAGTAATTTCTTTTTACGTAATCTTGACGAAAATAATATTAACAAAAAACTGAAGCCTTTATTTTTGAATAAAATATCTGTAACCCGCTTCTATAATAAAGATTACATCATAATAATAATAGATATATTTAATATTTATAAATATATTTAATAGATAATTTATAATAAAACATAATTAATAGTCAAGTGAGAGCCGGACGAGAGTAAGAAATTCTTTCGATTTTTTAAAATTTTTACAGCAAGTATCTTCTTGTCAAATTTTATAATTATAGGTATATCGAAAATGTAATTAGAATTATGGGTTGTTATTACACCGTGAATAAACTTGAGAATTTTTAATTATCCCATGGACTCGTTTTCTTTAAAATAAGTTTGCAATAATCATTACTGCAGAGATGATTTGATGACGACAAGAATTTCATACAAAATGCAGCCACAACGATGCATAAATGCTTGCTTGTTTTTTATTTCATTGAGTAAATTTTTCTATGATCCAAATGGACTATAAAACTGAATACTTTGATTGGATTGTGATATTACGAGAGTTGCGTTTTTACTTGTTTATTCGATATACGGAACCCCAAAAACATCACATCAAATATACAAAAGCGGAGAGAAACTGTATAATAATCTAAATTTTCAAATTAGGAAGATTACCAAACTAATTTGCAACTTAAACATAACTAACTAACTTATGTACATATTTAGATAAATATAAACTTGAAAGTGACCCACTGAGTAGTTGCGACACGCGTCAATGATCTACCCGGCTACTAGTGGCCGCGTTTCGTATTTTTAACTGGTTTTGGCCTGTGACTACGCTGGCGGGGTAAAAAAAATAAATCAACCAGGTTCTCACTGTATCCCGAATATAGCAGGGTAGGCAGAGGTAACCTAATGTTAAGATACTGTGTTTCCCACGTTTTGTCGAATTTTTCGAGGCTATGCGTGATGAGTGGCGGAACTGAACGCCAGGCTTTTGTCTTCTTGTAAAAGTAAAAAAATGAAAATATTAAGAAATAATAATTTATTCTCGAGTCCCCACTCAAGGGAATGAATCGACCGTCGAACCCACAACCATCGCGTTACTGCCACACTCTTGTGACCCTGCGCCACGACGGGCTCTCGGCCTTGCGTGGTTGAATGGAAACAGATAGGTGAAAACAACTATTGAGTATTATATATAACATTTATACACACACTCAGGTACAAGTGGGTTACTTCGATGCTATTTCACTATTCATCTAAGACACTCGTTCCTAATTTTCCGCCGAATTACGAAGGCACTGCGTGTTGAGGGGCTCAAAGTCGCGCTTCTCAGTCTCAACACCAGAGCGACGATACGAATGAAATTCCTTTTATTCTATATATTTACTTAATTCCATTTACCATAATATTTCCAATTGATTTATGTTGAAATCTCTAATAGTTAATCTGACCCCGTTACTAGGTAGATATATTATATATATATAGAAAATATGTTATATAAGAAAAATAAATGGTTTGAAATCATAAATAAGCCATTTGGTAACTCATGTAGGTCAATGTTGGCGTGTTGGGTGCTTTACGTAAAACCCTAAGCTATTATACATTCATACATATTACATACATTGCGGTAGTTTCATCTAACAGCTTGTATTGTATTGTAGTATGGCGTGACGATTTGGTATTTACAAATATTTTTTTTGTTATATTTTCTGTTATAGGCAGAAGGAATCTGGGAACCTAACGTTCAGACACAATGTGATTCAACTGAATTCTAGGGGCCGGACTCAACGCCGCGTTTTGCCTGGTTACAAAAGTAAAGATAAGAAAAATACTTCATTACCCCGAATGGGAAGCGAACCTACAAACGTCTAAGACTAATAAACACTAGAAGTATCCGTTTTGGTGAAGCGTCTATCTATAAACGCGACGGTTGTGGGATGCATGTCCTTACACAAGCTGCGGTCCGAGCCTTTCAGAAGAAGCTCGGTACTTGCAACAATGTATTCTCTTTTGTTGGTACTTTCCACAGTAACGAAGACGAGGTCAGATCTCTTCTAGCTCGGCCTCTCAACCTCGGATGACGTTGTACAGGACTAGGGTTAGCACAGTCGAAAAACGAAAACGACTCATTACCAGTAGGGGATTAAAAAAATAAAATAAATTTAATTTCCCCGCTTTGACAGAACTAGCAGTGTTTCAGAAATCAAAATATGGGGAAACGAAAGTGTCGTAATAAATTGTGTGATACAAATAAATATATTATATTATCATACCCTACTCTCTTTCCCTCTGCCTACACTGCCGTGTGCGGGATACAGCGTGAAGCTGATTTTCTTATAAATATTACCCACTTAAATCAAATTTTTAAATAAACAGACATTTTATATTGAAAAATGTACAGGACACAATGTATTAGTATTCTTTTGGAACATTTTTCACTGTAAAGAAAATGCTGGAGATATTCTCACGAAAATGTGTCACGAATATGAATAGAAATGGCTGCCCGGTTGACTATTTAAAAATAATATATCAACTTCCTTTTACATATTTCAAATTGAAGAATATTGGGAAATAGAATAATCAGCTCTTTGTTACGGGAAGTGTTTTTTTAGCTTTTTACTCTGTATCTCGCATGCATCAGGGTAGGCAGATGGAACCTTGTGTTAAGAACCTTCGTACACTTGTGCTCCTGCGTACACTTGCTTAGCGAAATCACATAACTTTACTTGACGGGATCGTAGAAAATAAAAATTATCTTATCATATTGAAATAAGTAGGTAAACAGTTGTATATATAACTTGATACACTCCAATGGTCCGAAGTAACTAAGAGTGCAGATGGTTTATAATAATAAACGTCTAACCTTCCTCGATAACTAGACCTCGAGAGTTCCTGAGATTAGAGCGTACAGCTAAACAAACTCAGATTATTTTTTATTTTCACTCATGTACCAACTAGACAACTACGCAACGTCTGTTTCTTTTCTTTGTTAAGTGGGTCGTGAGAACCGTCATCTAGATATTAATTGTTAAGTGCTGATTTTATTCGTTTCGGTTTTGTTCAAAGCCCTCTCGATTATTTTAATAGGAGAAACAAATATTTTGAAATATATTAAATATTCCTTATGAAAATTAAAGTTACAGTTACATTACGCTTATAGAAATACTATTGTATTTTCAATTTATAAAATAAAAATATAGCTTGTAGGTAGGTTACTTTTGTAGTAAATTATTCTCGTAATGAGGCAAGTCATGGCTCTAAAATTCGGTTAAACTCGGAAACGAAAATGTGTTTATAGGAACAGGAGTACCTTAAGCCTAGGTTCCAGGTTCCCGCGGCCTGCGATGTGCGGGATACAGCGTTAAATAAAAAAAACCTTGCAATTAATTAAGGTCAAATTAATAAGTAAAGCACGCAGCTGTCAATTTGTCCGGTCCAATCATGGATGACTGGTCAGTTTGTTAAAGTAAATCGAAAGCTAGTTCTCCAAAAATCGCATCGTTCTGGCATCTAACAATCTCGTAACTTTCACTATTACAGCACCGCAGTTGCGCACGTTTTGTTAACACATTATACAGCGCACGCGCGTCTAACGGTCGGATTTAAAGATTTTTAGTTTTAAAATATATTAGATTTTCCTATTCGTGAAATACATAAATGAAGTTAATACTGAATTAAGAAATATTTTAACGATGTTTTAAATTTAATAATATTTCTTTTATTTAGAGTTATGAATAAGGATGAGTGAATCGATATCGTAGTCCAAAAAAATAAATAAGAAAACAGAAGAAAAAACGCGGAAATTTAATTCGACGAATATGTCACAATAAAAAATATCGAACTGAACTGAAGAATTAAAATAAAATAAATAAATAGTTTAGTGAAATATTATGTGATATAGTGAAAATGTTTGGATTCAAAAATAATTTGACTCAAACAGTGATTTTCCTTGTATGGATTTTACAATATTATGCATTTGGCAGTGATATATTAAGATATATTTTAATAAGTTTAATAAGTGCTAGTGTAATATTATGTTTTCTGATGTATGACTATGATTATTGGAGAGATAGAGGGGTGTTCTCTCCACCAGCCCTGCCTGTTGTCGGGCATATAGGACCGGTCGTAGCGGGTAAAGAGCAAGGGGGCATCTGCTTACAAAAGATATACGATAATTACAAGAGTAAAAAGTTCTTAGGTAGGTTGATTTATATATTTTTGTTATTATTTATATATTTTAAGTATTAGAATTGGGTGGGGAAGTCGGGAACTGAAGTCTCTTAATAACATTAGGTTCCCAGGTTCCCTTTGCCTACCCTAGAGAAGGAAAAATACGTATTATGTTTAAATAATAAAGCAACAGTTGCGCATTTTTGAAGTGTCTAAAATATGTAGACACAATTTGTTTAATTTCGACATTTTGTTTAAAAATATTATTTCAGTAGTCAGCGGGAAGAATTTAAGAATATATATCGGGATTTGAACTTTTGCATCTTGTTCATCGTTAAATCGCTCCGACCAAAAATCATAAATAATAGTTAGTAGTCTGATAAGAACGTATTACTTAGTGTTCAAAGCGCTCGGATCTATAGGGTTCTCGGGTTTAAATGGCGCTATATTAAAATTAAATTATATTATGATGATTAATTTAGTTTAAAAAAATACTAAAGATATATCAAATAGTAATTGAGATGAAACTTTGAAAATAAACAATTAAAAACTATATATGCAAGATATCGTACATTTCTTAACACGTCTGGTTATCTCTTGAGAGTCGGGGTACGCTATTAGAAAGATAGCCATGATTACAAAATCTTGGTGCAGTTGAGGTTTAACGAGGCTTATCAGATAGCGGTGATAATTGGAGGACCGTCCTTGACTCCACCATTCCTAAGGGAAACGGGAAATATCACGATTTTCGTAGTTATTTATCGGTGTTCTCTTTGCTATATTTATTTCGATAGTAAGGTTTATTGGTAAGTTAAAAAATCGTCATTTTAAAAAATTTCCTCATCTATTCCCTTAAGTAGGAATCGAACCCACAAATATCGTGTTTACAGTTAAAAAATGTACCACTACACCAATACGATCTCTATTTTGTAGACATAAATTGAATTTTGTTTAATTCTACAACATGAACTTCTATTCAACATTAGAATATTGTATAATAATTCTCTCAATTACACTAACTGCTATTGCTATTTGCTATTGTGGCCAACTTAACTACGCTACGGAACACTTATTATATTATAAAGTCTAATTTATTATTACTATCTCTTTATTAAATGTATATTTTAAAAGATATCTAACATAAATAAATTTTGCTGAGGTAGTCGTGGCAGCGGCATACCGTCAAATCATAAACGTGATTGTTGTGAGTTCGATTCCCACTCAGAGGAATCCATTATTTTGGGGAACGAAGTGTCTTAACACTAGATCTCGAGATAACCTCTATCTACGCAACTTGCAGCTGAAGAAAAAGCAAAACCAAATAGTTAAAATAAATACTATAATTACTTACAGGTATACATCAATTCTACAGACGTACACTCGTCATATGCGACCCTGAACTCATAAAGCGAGTCTGCGTAAACGACTTCATGTATTTCACGGACAGGGGTTTCTTCTTCGATAAGGAGCTGGACCCCTTGGCGGAGTCTGTCTTGTATTTACAAGGAAACGAATGGAAACGCCTGAGGGCGAAGATATCGCCGATATTCTCGTGAGTATATATTTTTTATTATAGATTGTATTTATGTACCTCAAATAACGGTTTATGTTCTTGGGGTTGAACACCCTCTACTCCCAACAACTTCGTTCCAGCAATAAAAATCTCCTAAAAATCCCCAAATATCACACTAAATGCTATGGAGACTCTTTTACTGTCCAAACAGCAAGACTTTGGAATGCGCTGCCAGGTGAAATTAGACGATCTCCGTCAGTAAATATTTTTAATCGTTGGCTTAACTACCTAGAACAATACTTATAATTCGATCACATAATATACACGTATATATGCATTTACGTATTATTTCACTATATATTTATTTGTATGAATGTATGTATGTATTTATGTGTACATGTATATGTATTTATATTTGAGTGTATGTATTATGTATGTCTATTAAATATTATATATATTTTTTTACACAAGTCCTGCGCTCTCAATGGTTGCTTGTAAGAGGTTTGCATATCCATCAGTATGAAATGTAACCTGTAATACATGAATACCTAGTGCGGGGAGCGTGTCGGACTCTATATTAATTAAATTGGATTCACTTTTTTTATATTTAAATTAAGACTATTATATATAATTCACTATTAGGCAAGTGTATTAAAATATAAATAATTCAATTTATTAAAAGAAAACATATTATGCAAATTAGGAAATATTATTTTACCACTTCCTCTTTGCATTATATCATTACTTAATACTTATATAATTAAATATGCTTCACGCCTTAATCCCATCTGAAACAGTGGTAAGCGTCTATCGAAGATATCGAATAATGTAGATTTGATTTTGGTTTGTGACAAATGTCTATATGACGATGACTTCACACTGTATATCTGGGTGGAAAATGGAAACCTAGTGTTAAAACACTCCTCTCTCCACTTTTCGTCGAATTTTCGAAACCAAACGTTCTGAATGGTGGAAATCAACGCTGCATTTTGGCTTGCTACTAGAAATGAAAATAATTTAATGTCTTCGGAATCTTGAGTTGGGTGACGAAATTCAAAGCTGCGTATTATTTCGTAAGCAGAGGGAATTTAGGAACCTTTTTTTTTTTTTTATGGGAGAGGACAAGGCAAACGAGCGTTCGGGTCACCTGATGGTAAGTGATCATCGCCGCCCACGACCCCATGCAACACCAGAGGAGCCACAGGTGCGTTGCCAGTCTTTTAAGGTGGAGATGAAGGGCACCGGGGCCCGGCATTACCTAATGCGAAACGCAGTGGCACGGGCCACTACTTCACGCCGGTTTAAAATGCCGGGGGTGGTATTAAATCCGGTCGAGTCTGCCCATGCGTGTTGCCATTACTGGCGACGTGACTCTACCACACGTACTTTAGTCGCCTCTTACGACACCGACAGTACCAGGGTGATCCTATTCTAAGCCGGGACCACACGGCTGCCTTCACCAGAGCGAAGAAATGAAAACAAATAAATATTTTCTTTCCTCGAGTGGGAATCGAAACCGCAACCAGTCGATTGTGCAGCACAATTTGTACCACTGCGCCACGACCAGCCTCAAGAACCTAGTGTTGGGTCACTCTGTTCCTGTAAGACTTCTGCTCTTCACTTTCCGATGAATTCTAGAGGCATTGCGTTTTGAGTGCCACTCAACTACGCTTTGTCTCATTATTAGAGCGAAGAAATGTAAATATTTAATTTCCTCGAGTGGAAATCGAACCCACGAACTGCCACGTTTACGGTTGCACTCTTACGCCCTCAAATTGAGATAGCGGCAAGCAGCGCGAACCTAGTGCTAACTTAACAATCAAAGAAGTGAACTAAAATTTCATATAAAATTGTCTTTTAAGTTTAGTTTTAACTACTTAATATGTCTTAAGTAGCGTCTCAAGATTTTCAAGATATATTGGCCTTATACAGCAGGAATCACGTCACGTGGCTGTTAACTAATTAGAATTACGAGAGCTTGCCAGGCCGCAGGCGAAGTCTTGATAATTAATGTACTTTACAATTATTAAGTTATATTTATATTGACGCACTCACAGAAATTAATTAGCGTTTAACTAATATAAAACATATGTCGGTATATGATAGTTACTTTGATTGACAATTCTAAATTAGTTACTTATTATAAAATTTATAGATTCATAATGATTGTTGAGACCAGTCGTAGCGTAAAGGAAAAGCGTATAACGCGGCCGGTTCTGGATTTCCCACGACTTCCACTTGAAGTAATGAAATATTTAATATTTTCATTTCGAGTGTCGAGTCGAGAAAGAGAGAAGCGGAACGTATTAGCACTAAGCTCTCTGCTTACCCTGCCACATGCCGGATACAACGTGAAGCTGAAAAAAAACCTGACTATCTTTTGGTTTATTGTGCGCTTATTTAGTTGAATTAAATTGAGGATAGAATCTGTTGGCCATTTTTATTGCTTTGAATTAACATATACAGCTATAGGTAAACTATTCTATAATAATAAAGAAAGTTACTAAGAACAGAAAAATTTACATAATTTAAATTTAATAAATTCTAGAACAGAGTATGAAATATTTGGTTGTATGTTTAAATGGAATTTAACCCATTCACTTCATTTTTTTTTAAATTCCAGACCCATCAAATTGAAAGGCATGCTACCGTTATTGGAGAGCACTGCGAACAAATTCGTTACACACGTACAAAATATGTTATCAAATACAAAAACCAAAAAAATTATTCAAGAGGAAAACATAAACGCACGGACGGACATTTTTGAAGAAAATAGTATGGAAGTGGATTCTGGCAAACTTATAGGCGGTTATACTGCGGATGCGATCGTGCCTTGCGCGTTCGGAGTCAAGAGTCACGTCATGGACGACCCTAAGGATCCATTTGCGGTCGCTTTGGGCGCCTTTTACGAGTTATCGTTCTCCAATATATTTGAAAAGTGAGTATTCGTTTTTATAAAATTATTTATTTACTTATTTATTACGCCGGGATTAATGCCAGGAAGAAGAAGAAGTATTTGTTTTTATAAATGTGTATTATTTCTTAGTTTCACGTTGTATGCCGCATATAGTTTGGGAGACAGATGGAACCTTGGGAACCTAGTGTTTAGACACTTTCGTTGTCATTAGTTACCATCAAATTCTAGAGCATATCTCTAGAATTTGATGGTAACTAATGTTGAGTGGCGGAGCGCACCAGGCGCTTGGTTGCCGGAGAAATGAAAATATGTAATATTTCATTTCCTCGAGAGGGAGTCGAACCTACAATCACGTTTAAAGACACGTTCAAGTCAGGAGTCGAGATCCTAATTTTAATTTGATTTTTGCTTCTAAGTTCTATCTAAATAAAAATTAAGTCTTTTAAATTTCGTAACGTATATTAGAGGCTTCCTATTTACACAACGCCATTGCACACAAAATACATAATAAACGTATAAATTATAACATTTAATAACTTAAATCCTTTTAGATTTCGATAGTCGATTACAAATCGATAAATACGTTTCTTCACACGAGTTTATTTTTATTTCTTTGCTGTCTATCTTGCTCTATCTATATATATATACATATATTATATACAGACAGCAATCAATTACAATTTTATTATATGTATAGACATGGTGTTCTTTTTTCAGAACAATGCGCCACCTATGGCCGGCGTTTGTGCTGTTTTTCAAAATGAGGATAATACCAAAGAAAACCCATGAGTTTTTCTATAACATAGTGTCCAATGTAATCAAGGATAGAGAGAACGGTGAGTTTATAAGAGAGTTTATATATTCTTAAAGGAGTTGGTTAAAAAATTGTAGCTTTACGTTTTTTTTTCAACGTAGGGTGTGTGAGCAATGTAGGGAGAGGGAACTTAGAGAGAAGACACTCCGTTCCCTATCGCTCCCCATCACCTAACATGCATATTTTTTACTTGTATGAACGAAAAGTGAAGGAACGCAGTTCCTTATCACTATTCTACTGTACTAATTGTAAAACACGAGAATGGAGAAAGGGAAAAAATAGGTCAAGTGCGAGTCGGACTAGTCTGTCTCTGTTCTCTACCCTCCTTTCTCTTGAAAGATGGACATATAAATATAAGGGATCCATTTATTCCTTTAGAGGTACGAATTCCTAAAAACGGCATCAAAAACAATTGTTTTCGGTTTCGAACTCATATATATGGCGCGCGATTTGTAACGGCGTCGAGCTGCAAATAGCTCGGTGTGCGGACATCGGAACGTAATGAGAGTAATCAAGTGCGTCCATTTTATATAATCGGGGGCGTTTGTTTTCGTTATTGTTTTTTAATTTAAGATTTATTTATTAAATATTTATGAAAAGTTGATGCCAGTAGTGGCTCAGGGAAGTAAGGGTGTGACTGTACACGCGACAGGTAGCGGGGTCGATTGCCACTCAACGAAATTAATTATTAAATATTTTCATTTCTTCGCGTCTGGAGTCGAGGCAAGACCGCGGCACTGAGTTCCGCCACTCGACGTAATGCCTCCGAAAAATTGGCGGAAAGTAGGGATCGCGGTGTCTTAACACCAGGCTCCTTGCCATATGCGTGAATCAGAAAAAAAAACCTGCTCCGATTTATTTCCATACCAGCAGGGTAGGAAGAGAGAAACCAGTGTTGAGATATTTCATCCTTGATTTTCCGCCCAACTTTAAGACCAATCAAGTTAATTGACGGAACTCAACGCCGCGTTTTATCTCTTTCCTACTCACCTACCAACTGGAAATCGAAAAATCGCGTCGCGTTACTCCACTGGGCTCAATAAGTATATTGACAGTCATATGCTGTCCCAACGCAGGTAGAAAAGAGAGAAAAATAATAATTTAATTTAACGCCACATCTTCCTTTCCATATTTCTTCCACCATAGACACTCACAAAGTAAGATACTGAGTCGAACAAGACACCCCCGTTATACGCTAACTGCATTTTATATCAACAGACACGTTTTATTATTATTTTTTATGTATCATGTATATTATACTTTAAAAATTTAAACGTTTTTAATTATAATTTAGGTTTTTTAAGCATTAATTAATAAAAAATAATATTAAATATTTATGAATATTACTTGCTAATGGCTTATGTCATTTACTTCTTTATTTTTATTTATTTTATTTTTATGATTTTATGATTTATTCTTATTAAATAAAGAAAAAGTACCACGACAATTTTAATTTCTTAAATAGTCCTGTTTATAATTATACCTCAGCTTCTGTAGCGTCTAATTAGAATACAGTGCTCATAAGACTAAATAATTATACGTACTTTAATAGTATAATGGTACAAATTGTGGGTATTTGCAAAATTAAAAATTTTGTTGTGGCACAGCGACCATCGTTTGACTCGAAATGAGACAGTCATGGGTTCGTTTTCCACTCAAGGGACTGATTTACTTTCATTTCTTTGTTCTGGTAAGCCCAGCGTTGACTTCCGTTGTTATATAATATATATAATATATATAATATAATATCAGGAGTTTATATAATGTATAACTCAAACTATCCACAAATATATTAATGCAAATTGTGGTGGAAATTGCTGCACCGTTATCCCAAATAGACTATTTATATTAATTGTAACTAATAAGCGTATACGCTGTTCCAGTTTACAGTGTAATAGCCAATAAAATTATTGAGAACACCAGATTATCATCTTAAAGCGAAATGGAGGGTGTAGTATATATCTATATACATATGTACGTTTAAGATACAGAGTTATGGTGGCCAAATGTGCAATGCATTTATGGCTTTAGATTCGATTCCCATATTTACATTTCTCCAGTCTTCGACCGGATCGGAAAAGTAATACGGATGAAAAGTATGAAAAATCCAAATGCGAGTTAAATCTCTTTCATTTTCTTGTTATGTTTCTTCTTTGTATTATTATTTTAAGAGGTTAGATTAAATAAGCTTTACGCTGTGTACCCATACACCAGGGCACTCAATATTGTTGAGTGACTCAATAGAACGCCGCGTTTTGTCTTGTCAAATATTCATTTATCTGAGTGGGAATCGAATCAACAAACGTTGCGTTTACCGTCGTCACTTGTTACTTTAAAACAATGAAATTACGTAAATTATATATAAAAAAAACTGTTAGCTGCAGTACAAAACGATCGCTTGATTATGAGTCGTATTTGAGAAGATCAATTAAATTGGATCGTCGGTCGACCAATTTAGTTTCTGTCTTAGTTTCCAATGGACCGAGTGTATTAGATTGTGAGTAACTCCGCTAAACCATTTATACTGTTCTTGTAGAACACATGTAAATGAAACATTTGTCTTGTGGCTTTATAGTTCGAGATAACAGTAATTATGTTAGGAAATCGTCTATATATACTTATGATCTTTTTAATATTGAATTCTTTATTTTTTATAATTGCACGATAGCAAAATTCTACATTCAAATATTTTTTATGGACTTTTCAATTATTTTCTTATACCATTTACTTTTTGGAAGTCAACCAGAGCATATCATAACTTTCTGATGTGCTCTGATTCGTTCGTTTCGTTTAATATTTCCACTTCTATGGAAATATTATATTAATATTTAATTTCCTTGACTATAAAGGAAGCCCATAACTAGCCTTAAAAACGACAATATTCATTTAGGAAACAAGAGGATATTACATATATTCAATGAGACTAATTTTAACATTAAATATTTTGTCAGCTATTCATTGAAAGTATTTCAATTTTGTTGGGTACTAAACGAGACTCATATCTATGAAAATTTTAATTATAATTTCTAAATAGCATCGTGTATATTATTTTAAAATTTTATTATAGGTGTCCAAGAGAAACGTGGTGACTTTTTAGACATGATGATGGCGTTGCAAGGGGAAGACAAAGACAACAACGTTGTAGACAAGGACAATGACGTTAAAATCAGTAAGTATATAGATAACTAGGTACTTACAATATATCAAAATTAGGAAAAGGCTTTTTGGAGGCCATTTTGGCGCGGGAGGATGTGGTTACGATTCGAAATTCTATAAAAATTTAAATGAATATTTCATTTACTCGAATTTCAAGTAGTTACGTTGACAGTCAACATTTTGTGCCGCTGTCTACGACCGGCCTCAAGGAATTATTGTTCAAAGAAGAAGCTTTTCCTCTTTAAAAGCTCATTAGTTAACTTTTAAAATTTGATACGCTTATTATAATTACATACTACAAATATATACGTTACCGGTAATCTGTATTGTATTATATTTTGAAAATTTTTATTAATTACATACTTTACCTGGCTAATGTATGTATACGATCTAACCTAACTAACACTTTAAAAACTGCTAAATCTGTAGCTTGGGTGGCCTTAATATGTACTTATAACAGTACAAAGAAATATCTTGTTGATTGGATGCGTCTCATCTTTTGCAAACATTAAGCATTGTATAACATAAATAATATTTCATATATCACTTACAGGCTATAGGTATTCTATACATTACCTAGACATTCTTCAGAGTGTCGGATTACTCAGATCGCAGGTAACATATCATATTGTATATGTAATACAAGAGGTACATTCAGCTATACAGAGATAGCTCTGACAAAGCCCCGAGCGTCGAGCGCCGGCGCTAATACGCGTTGTTGTGTAGATCGCCGCCGGCAACTACTTACTATACAGATAGAAGTCTCAGCGATCCTTTCATGGAAACAGCATATATCTTAAAATATTTCAAACCAATACCTAAAGAAATTAATCAATAATACTACAAAAACATTACTTAGCGTTAGTGTGCGTGTTTACGTCAAACTTTACAAATGGAGTTTTATTTTAAAACGATAATTTTTTTTTTTTTTTTTACTGTACTTACAGTAAAGAATTGACTTTAATCTATTGATTTTAAAAATGATTCAATGAAACAATGCAACGCGTACCCCATCAGACAGGTGGCAGGCCGTTTTAACGCAACGGTTCTGGGTTCGAATTATTATTTATTCATATTTTAATTTCATCATTCTGGCATCAATGCAAAAACCCCGCGTTCAATTCTGCCATTCAATACGCAATGCTTAAAAAAAATATGCAAAAAGTGGGGAACGGAGTATTTTAACACTGGTGCTGTCCACCTTCTCCTCCATGTACGGGATATGGTGTGAAAGTGTTTTTCTTTGCAGCTGAAATGGTAATAGCTGCCAACGCGTTTATAATATTACTGGGTGGGTATGAAACTACGTCGTCGACGCTAGCGTTCCTCTTCCTCGAGCTGGCGGCACACCAACACATTCAGGATAAAATGAGAGAAGAAATCGAACAAGTGTATGAGAAACATGATGGGAAAATGAGTTCGGAAATGTTGCAGGACTTGACTTATATGGATATGGTTATTCAAGGTAAGATTTAAGAGAGAGAGAGAGAGAGGTCCTCTGTAATAAGACCGCTACTAGACACATAATTTCTCAATTATTGAGCGGAAATTAGAGAATCGCGTGTCTTCTCCCCCACTGTATTCAGTACCCTGGAAAGGGGAGGTAGAGGGAATCTAGTAGTAACGCTGTATCCAACGATACAGCAAGGGATACAGTGTGAAGTAAAAAGATTTTAATTATTTTAGATGAACTATAAATAACATTTTCAATATAATCTTGTTCATAAAGTTCTTAAGTTCTTAAAAGATTTCTTCTTTCACATCGTCGTTGACCAAAGTTGAACACACATTTTCACATTGTTTTTCCGATAGTTCAAACACTAAAAGGTTAAAAAAGTTTCACATAGAACGAATTTGACCCTCACAGAAAAAAATATTTTTAAACAAATCTTTTTTTCTCTTTAAGAATTTCTTTTATTACGAAAAGTGTATCAACCAAGAAAATAATATTTAATTATATGAATGTCTTTAGAAATCGCTATTTACCTAATATCGTACTAAATTGGCGCTCGACTAGGAATATAAAATTGATAAAAAGTTATAATAAATAATACGACACCCTTACTAAATATAGTGATAACATTGTACAGTTATCGATGCCTGTACATACAACCGAGCGTGTGTGGCGTCTTTTACTACTAGTAGGTGGTACTACTAGTAGGTGTTCTATACACACAGTGACCAGTGACGTAGTTCAACTGAGATGAGAGTTCATTTCAGAAATGATAAACATCTTGATAAGCAATTTCGTTAATAAGTTTTATATTTCAGAGACCCTAAGGCTATATCCGCCATTCCCCACGATACAACGTATTTGCACCAAAGACTACCAAATCCCGGGAAGTAGTGTGGTTGTTGAGAAGAATACTATAGTTGTATTCCCTACGCTCGGGCTTCACAGGGATGAACAGGTGAATATAATTATATACTTTATTGATATTTGATCAACTCCCTAAACAGAGTTGAGGGTGTTATAAGTATGACGTGTCTGTATGACTGTGTGTAGTGTCGTAATCTTTCAGTATTTAGTTACGTTTATATTTCCATTTCTCCGCTCTGGTGTCGTGGCGAAGGGCGGCGTTGAGTTCTGCCACTCAACACGCAATGCCTCCAGAATTCGGCAGAATGTGGCGAACGGAGTATCTTAACACTAGGTTACCTCTGCTTACCTTGCCGTGCGCGATACAGCGTGAAGCTCATTTTTTTTTATTGAGCCAGTCAGCAGTTCTGAGAGCCTGCCAAGAAATGACTTAATGATTTAAATGTAGTTTGCACTATATTTCCTTAGAATTAAAAGTAAAAAAAGTTTACTTATCTAAATTACTTCTATTAAAGTTAAATTGGTTTAAATAAAAAGGTTATATCAAAATAAAATATTGCAATACTTTATTATTACTATAAAGTTTAATTTTTATATATAAATATATATACAATTTGTGAAATATTTTTTTTTATAATATACCAATAAGTTTAACGGGTGAAGCCGCGTGCAATTCACTATATACATATATATAAGTGTTTTCAGTATTTTCCCAACGCTCTGTCCTTCGACCCCGGCCGCTGGCACTCGCCGCCGCCACCCGCCGTCTACGCGCCCTTCGGGGACGGCCCGCGATACTGCATCGGTGAGTACTGTAAACCAACTTGTATATATTTCTAATCTATAGTAACGAGTCTTATTTGGTGATAGTGGGTACGAGTCTCACTCAAAATAATATTAAATTATTTTCATTTCCCCCACTTAGTCCACAAGTTTCCGTGGTCAACAGCGTACTTTCAAACAATTTTTTTTCTGCTCTCTACTACTAGACGCATTCTACATACGAGTAGGATACACCGGCGAACTAATAATAAAATAGCATAGTCTTTATTGTATACATAAAACAATAAACAACAAATTTAGGTCGACGAATCAAAACCAAGTTGTTCTAAAATGAAATGGATCTTATCGCCAGAAGAATGTGGCGCGGGGTGTCATATAAAGAAATCTTTACAAGCATTCCTGTTATCTCTCGAGTGACGGTCCCAGAAATTCTAAACAATTCATATATTCAGCTTTTTCTTTTATAGCAATATATATCTTATTACTAAAAAAACATGTGTAACCTACTATACGTTTTGACAATCTCTTCATTTTTTAGTGAGACTACATATGAATACATTCATTCAAATTCATAAGCTTAAATTATATTGTCTCAGATTAAAACTTATTTTTAAGTTCACGATGTATTCCAATTACTACAGCGAGAAAACGAAAATAATTAATTTCTCCGAGCGAGAATAGAACTCTCAACCGTCGCATTCACAGTCAGGCACTGTGTCGCTGCGTCACTTATAGATATATTTAAAATATTGTACAATTCTTTTCATTCTATTTCATCGTATCGTAATTCATCGTATTTTAATTATAGTGTTATATATTTTCATTCCTGAATTGATTTTTTTTCGTAAAAAATTATTTATATTTAATTTTATCATATAAAATGATCTATATTGATTATTTTCCTTTTTATTTTTGCAATTAGGTAAACGGTTCGCGTTAATACAAATGAAATGCTGTCTCGTGAAGCTGTTGCCACACGTGCGGTTCAGCCCCGCGGGACGTTCGGAGCGTTTAACGCCGTTCGACGTCGACTTAAAAACGCCCATGACGCTACACCCCGCCGACTCTAAAGTTACTATTACTTTGTTATGATAAATTCATTATATATATATATGTATAAGTATTTCTTTGTTGTTTGTATAAATTTTCTATATATGTGTGTATGTAATGTAAAAATTATAAATATACCTATTTTCTCGTTTATTTCATTATATGAAATTAAAATCCTGAGCTAAATCCTAATGTAATGGCTGGTTATTTATTTTATTATGCAATATAAGCGGCCACATCTTTTTTCTAAATAAATATGTTTTTTATCAGGAAATCATAGGGCCGAGATCTGAGTATATGGTTTGAATTTCATCGATATCTCCAAGTGTCTGTCTGTCAAGACAGGCACACACTTGGACACAGAGTGATTTATAAGGGTTTCTTGTTTTTCCTTGTGAAGCCCTAAAAAGATTTAAAAAAACAATATTTTCATTGAACGATATCAATATAATAAGCTTAACTCATCATTTACATATTTTTTAACATTGAATATTTTGTATGATTAAATTGTAATAATTAGAAGGATTTATATTTATACAAATATAAGAACAGATTTTACGGGTTACATTATTTTTGTACTGGCGGTCTGCCTATCTTAATATGCGGGAAAAAGTGAAATTGTTATATAAACATTACTAGAAGCAAATATCGAAATTAATATACTTATCGCTGTAAAGGTGAACAGAACATATATTTAAATAGCTATAGACACAAAAATAATAAAATATTTAAAGTTGTATGATATGTATGTTAAATTTGTTATTGATATTCATAATATGTATACATTAAACATTACAGGTAAAATAATATATAGGTTGTGATATGTTTATAATAAAGTATTTAGTATTGTAAATATATTTTACAATATGTTTTATTTTTCACCTTATATCCTACATCCTCACATCTTTACTGATAAATAAATAATAAAATTTCATTATCATCATCCTCAGCCTGTCCTCGTCCACTGTTAGACATAGGCTTCTCCCATAACGATGACCACACTTGATGCAGCAAGGTTAGTCAACATAATTAATTTATATTGACTAACTGTGTAGCGTCAAGTCTGTATTCTTCT
This sequence comes from Heliconius aoede, assembly GCA_037355905.1. NCBI lineage: Eukaryota > Metazoa > Arthropoda > Insecta > Lepidoptera > Nymphalidae > Heliconius > Heliconius aoede. The sequence continues at coordinate 234,726 of JBAIZZ010000055.1, read as the reverse complement.
GGAAGCCTCCGTCTTGAAGTTGTTTCTACCTAAGTGCACAGATCACAAACATGTGGAAAGCAGTTTCTTTCAGTGTCAGTGTCTTTCAGTGTCACTGTAAAAAACTGCTTATCACACGTTAGAAATTATTTTACCAGTGGTTTTCCTCCAGTGATAGAAAAAAAAAACATAAAAAAAGCCAAGCAGCTCTTAGATCCAGCGCAGCACCATGACACAAAATGATGGGTCCACAATACCAATGGCTTATTCTTTTATCCTCGCCCTTTAAACGTCAGATCGTAATTACAATAGGATACGCGGTAACTGACATGAAAGGAATGAAAAAGTTACTTTTTAAAAGTGTCCTGCTGGAACGCGACTGCGGCTCTCTAGGGTGGTAGGTACTGCTGTTACTGACGGTACTGTGTCTAACGGTGGCTTGAAATGAATGAAGAATTAAAAATTTGGGTGGACGTGAGGGTTAACGTCGCGTTTTGCCTATGAGTATGGACATGCAAATAATTCTTCTAATACTATAAATGTAAAAGCATATGAAGATATGTTTGTTCCACTTTCATGCAAAAACTACTAAACGGATTTAGATGAAACTTTACAGTAACATATTGTTACGGGTACTTGCGTAATAAATATTCTTAAATAATATTATTTGTTATAAATGTATGATGTAATAAAAAACGACAACCGAAATCAACACCCCAAAAATATATAAAAATTTAACTGAGCTTACTGCGAAATTACTACACTAGTTCTTGGTTTTTTAAAAACCATTGAGCATAAAGCACAATATACATATTCATTAATTAACATTTAATAATATTTGTACAATTTCTAAAACTGCATAATAAGCTTAAGTAAAACTTACCCCCATCGTTGTGAGAAAAAACAGTAACTTGAATGTATAGCCGTCACCAACGTGGCGGCTTCTGTTAGACTCGGCGGCGGTTTCTGTTTTGTGGAAGAATTGTCCAAGGTCCAATTATTTATTTACACATAAGGAAAACACAAAGAGAATAATTTAACATTTACAGAAGCAAAGAAATTTACAAAATATCATAAGAAATAGAGAAGCGAAACTGACACGTAAACAGCGAGAAAATTAAGTTTAAAATTGAATGTAGCAAGCAGCGTAATAGGTGAACGGGCGTTGGTCGCAAGGGATGGTGACCGACTCGGAACCGGTTCACTACTCTGAACTCTGTGTAATCTCGATCGAACTACCCACATGTCATTCATACGACTCAAATAAAAAACAAGGAATTAAAAATAAAAAGTGCACAAAGGCTGATTTGAACTCGCGACTACTAAATCCGCACGGATGGGCGGTATGGATACGACGGTTAAAATTTCCTAGCTAATAATAACATTTTATGCATCAGTCTAAAACTAAATAGATACCAAAATATCGTTTAAATATTTTTTGCTTACTGTACATACGATGAAAGCTATCGACGTCTTGTAAATGCCTTTTCCAATCGCTTTAAATAGGATTAGAGCAAATCATTCCTTTGAGTGGTATATAAGCATGTAAATATTGGATAAGGAATAAAATTTAACATTATAAATAAAATCAGATCAATTTCAATAACAATAATAACATTTTCACACACACACACACACACGCACAGGTCACAGGTTTTTTCTCAAAAAAGCTATGGACCGGATGTTCGCAGAGTGCTATCGGTTTTTAAATACATAAAAAGGCATTAAAAATTCATTATAAAGCTTATACAATTCTATTGTTCTCTCGTATATCACTGATATCTACATTAAAAATATACAGACAACAAATTAGATTTTTTTGATTCTTTCTAATTAATATTAAAGCAAGAAAGTAATTTTGTGTACTTACTCGTATATATTATATGAAAGGAGATGCTCCCACTGAATGACGCACGAGGTGTGACGCACGCGCAGCCGTAACTAATCACATCTTGGATTTTTTTCTAACTTCACACAGTATTCCGCACACTGCTAGGGAAGGCAATAGGAGTCTTAGAATTAAGAACACGGCTCCCCCGTCGAATTCTGGAGGCATAGCCTGTTGAAAGGCGGAACTTAACGCCGCGTTTCCTCTCCTCTCGACCGCTAATTTCCTCGAGTGGGAATAGAACCTACATTGTCGCGTATATAACACGTATACATATTTTATTACTTCCACGTTTAAAGTTCGCAAATATTGTGTAAATGTGTGGATTTACATAAAGTAAACAACATTGAGGGTAATTTTAAATCGTGATCAATTCTAATTATAAAAATCACAGTAAATTACTATACTACTATGAAGTAAAATACTAATAATACTAATATTAAGAAAATCAAGTTATAATAAATATTTTTAGAAATCGGAAGCGGTTAACGTTTTTAAAAAAACACGATAAAAGACAATATCGTCTACGTATTCCTAAATAATTCGGAACGAGGTACTACGTAATTGTTCACCTAATATGAATACTTCACACGAGTCTTCATCCAATCAGGGCCGTTGCCTATTTACTTACTTGCCCCCGTGACTGACATAAATTCATTGCTTTTGTTTTTTTCCCCTATATCTACTCTCTTTTACACGAGTACGCTAACGATATATTATTATCATTTAAACTTAGAAAAATATTTCTATAATCAATTTCAAATTAAATCTATTCACTTTCTAAATTATATTATTTAATTTTTTTATACGTTACGTTATATTTTAAGGCAACTTTGCTTATTTTGAATCGTGACTATGTGGACAGTGTCAAATGAGCTTCAGTGTTGTTTTAGATGTCAGTGCAATATGTTGACGTTGTAGTCGTTTGATATAACAATTATAGAAATTTTGTTTTGTAAGAAATAGGTATGTTTTATTGTATATTATTAGCAAAATAATTAATAATTATTCAATATATTTTAAGTTTCACGTTTTACCCCGCACACAGCAGGGTAGGCAGGGGAAACCTAATGTTAAGACACTCCATTCTTCACTTTTTGCCGAATTCTGGACGCAAGGCGTGTTGAGTGGCGTTCTGCTACTCAACGCCGCGCTTTGCCTCGATTTGCTTCGCCGCGTTTTACTTTTTAATTCTAATCAATTTAGTTTTAATTAAATTTATGATTTTTATTATTATTTATTTGTATACTTATTGTATTATAAAATTTCACAAGTGATCTTAGACTTGCCACTAGATCAATTTAAAGTTCAAGTAAAAGTTACAAATGTAGACTACTATAACGATAACAGTGCGTGGAACTACTGGACGGTAGTTATAAGTTAATTTCTTTTTCAGCTTCACGCTGTATCCCGCACGCAGCAGGGTAGACAGAGGGAACCTCGGTGTTAAGACACTCCGTTCCCCACTTTCTGCCGAATTCTGGAAATAATAAATAATTAATTATCCGAATACGCACCTCATAGTGGCGTCAAAGGTAGGTGTCGTTTAGAAATCTATAAGTCACTTACATGATATACCGACATATGTACTTCTCTGCTATTTAATAAACATTAAATAATACTAATAACTTTATAATAATTAATTAAAATATTTTCATCGTGATAGAACAATTTGAACATTAATTAAATATTTTATGTTAATAATTATTTTATATATATTTCTTATTATTTTATAACAATTAAATATAATCATAATTCTGTAGTAATCTATTACTTAACCACCAAATCAGAGACAAACGTCAACAGTCTTCAGTCAAATAACATTTGCCAATTATAAAATATCATTTATAGTAGCAATTATGTATGCACTAGCTAAGCCCGCTCGCTTTGCTCGCGCGAAGTTTAGTGCAGTCACCTGATTCCGGAGCTATCTAGCTTATAACTATCTCGGGAAGCCAAAGAACAACTCCTCGAAAAACGAACCTCGAACAGACAAACACACGAACAAACATTTGATTTTATATATAAATTTCTTATTTTTTAATTATCGTCAATTCTATAGTAATCTATTATGTTCGACATACAGCGTGAAGCTAATTTTACTAGCAGAAGATGATTAAAAAAATACATTTTTTTTTGTAAATTCGAACAGGTTTTGTAACGAAAAAACATCTTTTTCTGCCTTCTTCATTAAATGTGGAGCATATGCAAATATTGTAAATAATATATATATAAATACGAAATCTTATCATTATTATATTATATTATATTGAACTGCGTATTATAAAATTTATTAACAATTATAAATATTATACATTTCAGATGAATATGACAGAAGATATCTCAGATACAGAATATCTAGATGATCCGATTGGTCTGTTCCACTCTGAGCATCGCAGAGTATATAATGCAGAGTTAAACGGCAAGTATTATTATAGTGTGATACTAATAGATTTACTGCTCATTTTCTACTAGTTCTTGACTTTCATACAGGACGGTGGCGGTCTTAAAAAGCTGGATGTAGGTATATAATATTGAACTGTGGTCTTAAAAAGCTGGATGTAGGTATATAATATTGAACTGTGCTTAGTAGGCTGGAAGGTAGTTTCTATAAATATGTTTTGACTATCCTCTGAAATTCAAACAACAATTCAGTTGACAAGGTTAAGTTCAGTTGGTGAAAAAAGCAAACTTTTAGGTAGATACCTAAAGAAATCGACTACCAGATAGTCAATTATCATTATGAAAATATGATACTTATTTACTATTTCATGACTCAAGTACATTTTGTCATTAATGCGTTCCCTATAAAACTTTTAGAACTTTTATTATATTACAGAAATACTATTAGTTGTTAATGTTGAAAATGAATTAATCAGAATTGCAAAATGTTTACAGGTAATTCAGAAGATCTTGAAGAGACAATAGAAATATATGATAGTGGTACAGAATGTAAGAATACTGAATTTCCACATCATAAACCTCAGTTTATATTACCTGCAGCTTTTTTTGACAAAGAAAGAAACGTTGAGCTTTTAAGTCAATGTCGCCCACTTAGCATAAGACTTATCGACTGTAAAAAACACTTAACAAAATGTACAGTAAAAGATAATTTAAATGAATTTGAAATTGTACAAAACAACGAAAATAAAAAAAATAATACAAGTAAACTTGAAAGTACACTGTTTACACAATGCGATGTAAAACAAGTTTCTGGTACTACTAATAAATTTCATATTGATAAAAGTTCAAATGAAAATACACCTAAGAATTCTAAACGGAATTTGGACAGCCTCGAAAAATATATCAGAAATGTTGATAAAACTTATGAGAAACTAAAAGCACTCGTGGAAATGCCAACTAACACCACTAATATACATGCGAACTGTTATTCAAACACGAACACAGTTAATTTGAATGCCAGAAATGCCACTCACTCCAAATTCAATATTTATACTGCAGAAGAAATCACAGTAAAGTCTAAATGCGAATATTTTATTAAAAATTTAAAACAAATTACCAATCAATTGAAAAATTCAAATGTAAAAAATACTAAGACAATTACATCCAAAACGAGTGTGAAACGTAAAACTACGGACGATAATGAAAAAATATTAGAAAAGAAACGTAAAGAGGCTTGTGGTTCACATTCGCCAATAATGCCTCGCCTACTCAAACCCGTGAATTGTGTAAAAGGAAACGTGAGCGCATGCAACAAAATAAAATTTGCTCAAAGTAAAATTAATCATATGCCTTCTTTGTCACTAAATATTTATAGGGATAATAAAAATATGAATGGAAATAAAAATATATCAACGTTTAATAATTCTTCTATGAATATTCTTCCAATGCCCTGTTGTTTGAATGCATTTCTTCAAAATTGGACATGTACAATGCGTACAAATAATGACAAAAACAGAAAAGTGAAAGAAAAGAAGATGACAGCCGAAGAAAATATAACACAAAAAAAACGTTTATATGATGCATCAGTAAATAGAATTCCTGAAGAGATTTCATCTAAATTTACATACATAAAATCTTGTCCTGTTCAATTATTTTCATCTTCTGCAAAAAATCCATTGCCTAAAAAGAATACTGAACCTCAAAAACTTTTGCGCCCTATTGTAAATAAACACCAGATACAAAACACTTGTCGAAATTTCAATAATTATGGCACAGTAATTAGAACTGACACTCGCAAGCCTTCTATTGTAACACGAAAAAATAAAGAGAGGGATGATCAGAAATTGAAAGCGATTCAGATGCGTTCAAAAGTAGGTAACAAATCACAGATTTTGTATAAAAAACCAATTTTAATACGCAGGTTACAACAATCACCGGCAGAAATGACAACAGCTAATATTACGCAAGGAAATCATTTGTCTAATAAAGGTTATTCCCCTGCCGTGTTACCCATACCGACATTTCAAAACACTCTCAACGATATTATAAAATTACAGTGTGATTTTAAAAGATTACACAATTGGAAGAGCAGTCAGATTTTTAAAAAAGAAAATATGGTTAATTGGTCAAAAGAAAACTTTTTTTAAGTTAACGAAACTAAGAATAATGAAGTAGAAAAAGGGATAAATAAAACATTATAAATATATTTTAATATATATAGTTTATAATGGAATTATAATGGAGGTTTGATGGAATATTTAAAATGTCTCATGTTACAGGGAGAAAGTGGTTTAATAGATTTTTTTTTATATTTAAGAAAGTTTAAGTTTTATATATTTTTATGTTATTAATTAACTGATAATGTTAACGAGTATAGAGGCAACGTTGAGCCACTCAGTACGCATTACTTGTCAAATGCAAAACGTTCCACGTTCTTTCTGTTTATAACTGTCAAATTAAAAAAAGAAGAACGTTAATGTTGTTTGTTTATTAATTTGCCATAAGCAGTGTTTTAATTTTATAAGAAAATAAAAGAAGTCCTGAAAAAAAAAGTATATAATACAAACTTATGTTTGCATTATATACAGCATTGTTCTTACAGAATCAGTAAATAGATACAATCCAAAAACACTTATTTATTTTGGTTAAAACGTTAACTGGCTTTATCTTGTCCGCCGGAAGTTCTCCGCGCTCCAACAGTTATTGTATTCATGCTAAAGATAACTATTGGGCACGAATAACTATTATAAATACTTATTGTTTCGTGGGATTTAAATTTAAATTGAGAAATTTTGATTCAGATTTTTATTTTTCTGATATATTTTTTTTTTTTTTATGGGAGAGGACAAGGCAAACGAGCGTTCGTGTCACCTGATGGTAAGTGATCACCGCCGCCCACGACCCCATGCAACACCAGAGGAGCCACAGGTGCGTTGCCAGCCTTTAAGGTGGAGATGAAGGGCACCGGGGCCCGGCATTACCTAATACGAAACGCAGTGGCAAGGGCCACTACTTCACGCCGGTTTTAAATGTCGGGGGTGGTATTAAATCCGATCGAGTCTGCCCATGCGTGTTGCCATTACTGGCGACGTGACTCTTCCACACGTACTTTAGTCGCCTCTTACGACACCGACAGTACCAGGGTGGTCCTATTCTAAGCCGGGACCACACGGCTGACTTCACCAGAGCGAAGAAATGAAAACATAAATAAATATTTTCTTTCCTCGAATGGGAATCGACCCGCAACCAGTCGATTGTGCAGCACAATTTGTACCACTGCGCCATGACCAGCCTCAGCCTGATAAAAATGAGCGTGTATTATTTTATGTGAATTTGTTCTGTTTCTTAACTTATCAAAGGAAAAGATCAGGTGAATATTTAAATTACGCTTTGAAATTATTCCGAGTTTTCCAAACCTACATTTTATTTAAGAAATGAAAATCATTAACTTCCTGAATGGGAATCGAAACAGTCGTTGATTGTAAACACGACGGTCTTGGGTTTGACTCCCACTCGGTGAACGAATGATTGTTCTCTTCTCATAGTCTCATCTGATGAGATGAGACTATGAGATATGATATATAGATGTATAATGTTAGAGAATAATTAAAAATTTCTTTGCCTATATTACATACAGCCTTTTCTTATTGTAATTTTACTGTCTACAGTTAAGCAACTGGTATTTGGGGCATGTAATGTCAAAGGCCTATTTCATTTGTACAACAGCCTGTCACGTCGGTGACTTGTGACCTACAAAGTTAGCGTTTCATATCCACTCTGTTACCTAACACGTGCTTCACGTACTTCTAATTACTTTTGCTCGTTCTTCCTTTAAGCGTGAACGAAAAGCGGTTTGTGTGAGTGTTCAGCGATACTAGTATTGTAGTTGTTCTTTATTTATGTGAAGTGATTGAAATTGCGAGTTAAAGAGGTGGTTTTAGTTAGTTTATCTGTACTTTTTACGCTGTATTCCGCATGTAGAAAGGTAGGCAGAGGGTAGGGAGTTCTGAGACGCTCTGATGTACAACAATTGCACTGTTGCTGCAGTTGGATAAAAGATGCTGATGGCTGATGAAACAGGGGAATCTACTGTTTGTTTATAATAACAATAATGATGTTGAAATTGGATAAATAATAAAATATAAGCAATATTATAAATTAAATAATTATACAATATCTATAAAATATACCATAAAAAATGAAATATTTATACATATTTGAAAAGCTCACGTTCCTTACCTATGTAAAGATTCAAATAAAAAATGTAAAATAAAATATATTTTCTCTAGAACATTTAAAAAATATTTTTTGAATAATATAATAAATGTTTGAAACTCTTGATTTTAAGCAAATACTACTAAAAAGTGGACTTTTTTTTGATTTACTAATATATTTTAGAAGTATTTTTTACAAAATACATAATTCTAAATGTTTTGTTGAACGTGCGCCTTATTAGTACAGTTTTAAAATTTTTTACGCAGAAATGTTAATATATATGCTTTTTGCGTGACCTTCTCCACCTCCCGCCGTTTTGAACATGGCGTCTTCGGTGGCGGTCCTCAACGCCGCATTGGTGGCCATTTGACACACCAGCGGGGACACACCAGCGCGCGTCGCCTTGGGGAGATGCCTTATCAATGCGCTCTCTCGAGGTGCACGTGGCGGATGGAACGTTGCAGCCCTCATAAGAGCTGGCACTGGTCACTGTGGCAAGTTTTCCTGGACCCCCAAATTCTGACTTATGTAAATGAGAAACTGCCACATATAGAAGAACGTAGTATAACATTAATTCTTTTATATAATAGCAAAACAATGTGCATTATAATAAGAAAAAACTTTGAGGTTGACATTTTAATTTTACGCACTAGCTGTTTTAATATATTATCATCCCTTTGCCTGGTTTTTAAGATTTTTCCAACTCTGCGGAGCTAAAGCGTCTTTGCAAGTTTAAATACCTTAACTTTCTGTTGGAACTAACTTTAAATTATTTCCTTTATGTTTTGACGTCATTTCTATTATGTACTTGTCGTACTTATGCGGCGTTGAGTTCCGTCACTCATTAAGCAATGCCTCAAGAGAAATGTCTTAATGGGGTCGTATTTTCTTGAAAGTGTTAAAGTTCCTTCTACCCTGCTGTGGCTATTTGCGGGATATAAAGTGAAACTTTAAAAAGATAACTGAAATTTTCTTGAACCCAAAATAATATTAGCGTGATAACCATTCTGATGATTATCTTTTCATCTTTACAATGTATCCCACAGACAGAATAGGCAAAGGGAACCTTGTGGTAAGACACTACGTTTCCCATTTACTACTGAATTTTGGAGGAATTGTGGTGCACTTCAATACATTCAACGTCACAGTGAAATTAATAGTGAATCACTTTTGAATGAACGATGAGTCGTACACAAATTTATAGTTGTAGGTTCGATTCCCACTCGTGGAATTGAATAATTTTCATTTCCTCGCTTTGGTGAGAAGATAAAACGCGGCGTTAAATACTGCCGCTCAACAAGACAAAGTGTTTTGACAAGAAATTTTCTCTTTATACCCTGCAAAGGGATGCAACATGAAGCAAAAAAAAAAAATACTGCCCAAATTCTAAAAAATATAAAAAAAGTAAAAAAATCTAAAGTTATAAAAGCGTTCTAGCTAAATGTAAATACAGTATTTAAATAAATATCGTGATACACTTGTATGAATCAAAGAGCCTCAACCACGGCAGGTCATGTTTCAAAAATTAATCTTTATTTTATATTTTATTGGAAGCCGGCCTAGCGTACCGCCATAACATTTGATTGTAAGCGTACCAGTTGTGGGTTCGATTCCCTGTTAGGTGAATGAATTATTCTTAACATTGTTTTTAGTGTTATCAACATTAAGGAATAGAAATACTTTAAAAATAATTTTGAAAGTATTTCTGAGTAAGCCTCGGAAATTGGGCGGAGACTTAACATTCTGTTTCCGGTGATAGAAGTGTTGTGTTTCATAAGAGAAAAGTGTTATATTTTAATAGCGTATCTTCTTTACAATAGTTATATTTTTTTTGAATTGGAAATCGATTAAAAAAACTATGCTTAAAAAATTCATGATAGTTAGAAATTTAGAGGGGCTATTAGTGCTACGAATGGGCAATTGGCGTTGATATATTTCCAACGAACATTTTGAAAATTTTATTGTTTATTCACATATTTTTATTATAAATAAACGTTATCTATAGATGAAATGATTTTTTTTTATGTACTACCACAATATGACAATAAAATCTTTACTATTATAATACTATTGGTCTGAAGAGTGAATTGGGATTCATTTGATTGAAAAACTATTCTGTGTTGGATAGTCCATTTTCGGATAGTCCAATTTAAGCGTATAATACTATAACTGCATTTAGATATATCTCGAGTTTTTCTAGTATTTTATTAATTTTTTTGAACGGTGGTGGTGTTTCCTTGGATGATGGGTTGGTTCTAATGAATTATCATTCTGCATAAAAATTAGAAAGTAAGGTTCATATTTTGCACCGGCAGCTCATAGAAACTGTCCAATCGCTCTGACCGCTATATACCGGGGATATATCTCTAACTCTAAGAAGCTTATTACAACATATTTACGTTGTTAGTATATCTGCAGGGAGATATTACAAATTCCGTTAATCAAAGATTCTTGCACGAAACCGAGAGGTGCGTATTCAAGCCAAGTTACGAGAAATTTTTCGAAATTTTCCCTTTAGTGTGGTATAAAACTAAAAAATAAAAAAATATATTTATACTACACCATTTAACATCAATGAAATTATATAAATTTCAAGTGACTCACGATAAGGGAGCGTAATAGGCGAATCCCCGAAGACGACCGCAGTAATTGCTGTTAGCTGACACTTCTGAAGGGACCAAATAACACAATCATTAAAGTTATTTATTCCTTAATTACATTATACACATATTTGACATGTCGGTTATGGCTTCATCATTTGAATATTTGATCTAAGATGGACTATCTTTAGGGTAAATAAGGAACATCAGTCTGAATGCGATGTTTGTGAATTTTTATCTTATTACTATAGGAATATTAGATACTAGGAACACAGTTGCATGTCGCCCTCTTGTAATACAAAATTATTTATTTTCTCAATTGAATTATTTTTTTAGCTTCTTTACCCCGCATGTAGCAGGGTAGGCAGAGGGAGCTTGGTGTTAAGTCACTCAGGTCCCCAATTTCCGGCGAGTTCTTCGAGGAGATTTTACGTGTTGACTGTCACGCTTTACCTCGACACCAGATTCATCTATAGTATTTCTTTTCGTGATCACTAATGCTGTACAAACAGATATTTTTTTAAAATATTTTTTGGGGTTCTATTACTTTATAAAAATGGTTTGCATTTTGATTATATTAAGATTTATATAAAATACATTTTCTCAATTAATTAATAATGTTAAGCTTACAAAAAGCCAGAATTCAGTTAATTTTCCAACGTGCACTAGAAAGTAAGACTATTTGGCCGGACTATCAACACGGTATTGGAATTTGTCCGCCGTGTCAGATTACCCTACTATAGGATTACAGGAGTAAACGAATGCTCACTATGTTTATTGCGACACGAACGTTTGTATTTCTACAGCTATATTTTTTTTTATTCAGCTTCACGCTGTATCCCGCACACAGCAGGTTAGGCAGAGGGAACCTCGGTGTTAAGACACTCCGTTCCCCACTCTGCCGCATTCTGGAGGCATTGCGTGTTGAGTGGCAGAACTCAACGCCGCGCTTTGCTGCGGCACCAAGACCGAAGAAATGGAAATATAAACGGAAATAAATATTTCACTTCCTCGAGTGGGGATCGAACACACAACCGTCGCGTTACAGTCACACCCTAGAGCCGCTGCGCCACGTTCTTTTTATAACCAGATCTAAAAATAAAAACTTGTCGCTAGTCAACCCGCGTGATTGGGAATTGGTGGTTATTCAAATTGGGAACAGATCCCGCTGCATACGGGAAATAACGTGAAGCCGGAATAAAATCCCCAAACAAATAATTTATATCTATATTAGTAGTTCAAAGAGTAATTTATTTAATCGTTTCCCTTGATGCTGTCAATTAACCAATAATTATTACGTACCTTGAAGGCAACAGAATGTGTCAAAGTCAAACTTACTTACCCATATAGGTCTGATAAGGGCCACTGAAGGCCTAAGGGCAAGTTAATATCCACAGTGAATATGTAAAGCGATTAATTTGGTGTCTAAATGTCCGTTTAATAAATATATTGTACAGTTTAAATGGTTCTATAAATTTTCTTGTTTTGATACAGTAGCATTCACGTTTTATCCCTTGCGGGGTAACCGTATTCAACGTTTAACGGTTCGGTTTTTGTACTTCTTTTTTGATAAATCATTGTATTATATTTTATGTATTATATATATAACAAACAAAACCGCATACATAAGCTAGTGATGCAATAAAATGAACAATATTTTCCTTGAAATAGCTGCTTATGTGCAGTCTAAATTAGTTTTAGTGAACGCGGGCGTCGGGTCGCCAGCGCGCGGCACGAGCTCGGCGGCGGGCGTGCTCTCTTATCCAGCGGGCTTGTTCATCTCATGAGACGTACTGAGGTTTTTTATATTAACATTAAAATTTGATTTTGTTTTCTTTGATTTTTAAAAAGATTTTTGTTTTTGTTTATGCAGAATATTATTTAGTAGTTTTTTGTGGGTTTGAATCCCACTTGAGAAAGTGAAATTATATTTACGTTAAAAAAAAAATGATTTTTCCCCATTTTGTTACGCAATTGGTTTCTTTAATTCCTTTGTCTTTCCAACACTTAGTAACAGTGCATCTGAATTCCATACCTTATATGGAAGCGGGTGTCAGATTAACGACGCGCGAGGCGCGCGGGCGGCAGGGTCGCCATGTAAGGTTCGGGATCGTAATTCACACTTGAATGCTGGATATGAACTACTTTATTATAATAATTACATTTCTATTTAAAGGCTAGCATCAATATACACTATAACTACACATACGTAATTTTTATTTTTTGATTTAATTTTTCAAGTGGTGGAACTCAACGTTTGGTCAACTTTGCTTCATTACCAGAGCGAGAAATTTAAATAGAAGTTTCTTAATGGGGACGAGGTTCCTAGGTGCCATCTGCCCAAGCTGAATTAAAAAAAAGAATATAAAAATGAAGGTCAACTAAATCAATTATCGGAGTACAATCTCCAAGTTTCTATCCTAAGTGCGGGAACTTGGGGTCTGGTTTAATGTTCTTGACGTTTTAATTTTACGCTCAACTTGCTTCCACAGTCCGAGGTGTGTTATGCCCTAATCCATTTATGTGGTCAATTTCCTTTTTTCTATATTTTTTTTAAAATCTATATTTCTTATTTTGTCGTATATTTAATCTTATAATTTTAGTGTATTTTTCATGTGTGGTTGTTGGCGCAGTGGCATAGTGTATGACTATAAGCATTACGGTTGTGGATTGAATTTTCACTCAGGGTATAACATTTTCATTTACTCGCTCTGGTAGTGAGTCCAAGCGCGGTGTTGAGTTCCGTGTCTCAACACGCAATGCAAGTCCAGTGGAAAGTGGTACACCAAAGTGTCTCAATAGGAATGGAGTATAACAATAGGTTCCCAGGTTCCCTCTACCTATCCTGCTATTTCGCGTGAAGCTAAAAAGATATATCCGTTTTACTTTAGAAGCGTAGTCACATTTGAAGGCTAGAAGCTAAATAAGAGAAAACGAATGTACCATTGTTCTTCAACAATTTATGTGTAGGAACAGTAGTTTATCATTTTCTAATGCATCTGTATCGTAAGCTGAAACTTTTTTCTACAATATGTGCTTTCAAAGTTTTTAAAAAGTTTAATTTATTATTTCACAACTTCTTTGCAGAAGTCACGAATCCAGTGACAGCTTCAAGAACATATTTCTTAAATAAATTGACTTATCGCCTGAGACTGTTGCAGTTCTTTGAAGTCATCCATATGTAGTTATATAGTGTTAACACTCCTTCCTTTTCCGGCCGAATTTAATAAGTAAGTATACAATGCTAATACAGTTAAGTAGGTAAGGAGAACCTGAGCATCTAGCAAGTGTCGAGGCACTCCGTACCGATTGAGACACTTCCGTCTCCCACTTTACTACGAATTCTGGAGTCATTGCGTGTGAGTGGAGGAACTGAAAGCTACCAGAGCGAGAAAACGAAAATATTAAATATTTCATATTCATTTTGTCGACTGAGAATCGAACCCAAAACCGTCGCATTAGTGCTCCGCTTCTGCACTTTCGCACCAATACATATCATTCTTACCAAAATAACACAGATAAATATATATATAAATAAATAATTTTATATTGTATAATTCACATAAGCAAAGTTGAGGGCAACCACTAGCATTGTAGTGTTAAGTATAACTAGCAGAACTTACTGGACTAAAGTTTTCTCAGAGGAGGAAAAAGGAAGTAAATGACTTCCGATCTCTTATATGGCGTATGAAGATAGGATAGATGAGATGAAAACGTTACGTGAATACAAAACATACAAATTATCCCATATTTTCTTTGTGTCGATTTAATTTGGTTCTGATTCTAGAATAGTTTATTTTCTTTTATGTTTATTTTCTGTATTTGAGGCCGTCTTGACGCATATGAAATTATGTATGGTGTGTGTGTGTGTGAATGTGGTCAAATATTTATTTACGTTTATATTTATATTTCTTCGCTCTGGTGTCAAGGCAAAGCGCGGCGTTGAGTTCCGCCACTCAACACACAATGCACGCAAAACTTAAGCAGCTAACACAAAATAGAGAAACTTTGCCAAATATAAAAATAATACGCCTAACTTTAGGCATAAAGATAGCTTATATCGTTGGAAGAGCTTCACGACGACGCGACCTCTAAGTTTCATGTAACGGAAATTAAAGGTGTTGTTCAATCAAGCGATGACATGTTTCTATTTATTGAATATGGGCGTTGATATGATTTTAAGCGATTTAATGATAAATTGTGTTCATTTTGTTATCATTTCATGGAAAAACTTAATTAAAAACTTACAATTATAGGTCACTCCATACAAAATGAGTGTATATACTTGCAAAAAAATCTACATAGTGTAAGTTTTAATTCCCGTTGACCTACAATATTTGGTACGGAACCCATCTGTAGACGAGCCGACTCGCACTTGATCAGTTTATTACTAATAATTCAGAAGTAAACATTCATGATAAATATACATTTGATAAATATAAAAGATTTACGTAGGATTTGAACTGAAATTCCAATAAACATTGCAACTTAACTGCGCTACGATGGTGTCATATATAGAAGTAATAAATAAAGTTATTCTTATTTATCATATCTTTATATGGGACACTGTCATAGCGCAGCTATCTATTATCTCTCATAAAATATGGAAAGGTCAAGAGAAGCTTAGAAATGTAATGTTTGCGTTCATCTCTACAAAATGTGTAATAAAAAATATTATACAGATTTGTTTGAATCTACTTCAATAAATAAAAACATATTTTCATGCTGCTGCTTTGAGTTCTACTCAAAATGCAATGGCTCAAGAATTGGATGGAAAGTGTGGAAAGTGTCTCAATGGGAACGGAGTGTTATAGCACTTCTTTCCCTTTGCCTACCCTGCTGTGTCCGGAATACAGTGTGTCAGTGCCAGATTAGCGCGATCAACACATTCAGCTTCATACATATTCTCCAGTATAATAATATGATAGAATAGATGTACAGATTAATATATATTTAAAGTGTTATACAAACAAATATATTGTGCACTTCGATAGTACCGCAGGAGATTTATTTCTTTAAACACTACTCGGGCTTGTGAACGAAACGACCCGTTAACTAAATATTTATGACGCGGAAAAAAACGTATGAATTATAAGCATTTATTTGATAGATTTAAATTTTTTTAGGTACATTTAAAATGGCTTCCGGCCAACTACTTAGCGGGTTATAATAAATTGTATAGATTTTTACTTTTCAGCCATTTTCAGCCATTTTAAGTTAAAAAGAAGAGAAATGGTGCTTGAAAATGAGACTTATTGCGAAGTGGAACAGCATCTGACTGTAAATGATGGTTGTGTTGTTGATAGTAGATAACGAGGTATTTTGTTAGCAATTTCTCTCCGTCTTTCTTGCTCCATATTATTTTTTATTTTCCATGATTATCCATATATTTTTATACAAATATTTCAATGAAGTAAATAATATTTTAGTAAGCGTTTTACAATTTGAACGTGACAGGAGTCAAACCTGTGCCCGTCGTATACCATCCGACTCTCTAACTCAATTAATTTAACCATACCATAATAGGGCGAGGGAACTTGGGAATTAATTACTATAATGTACACAAAAATCATTGCTGTATTAATACAAAATATGACAATGAAAACTACTAAACTCACAGATTCATTTGTAATAAGATTAAAATATCTTTCTCCAATGTAATAACTGCTTGTACATGACATAAACGAAGTCAATTTTCCTTCGAAAAACATAGTTTTATTTCAATAAAAGCATTTGTAAAAGCACAAATTTGTAGGTACACACCGCGTGTTCAGAATACAAAAAAGGTAATCAGAATGGGTTGGGTAAGTTTGGAACTTTGGGTTCTGTTTGATGAAAATTTCTTACGGGAATTATTAAGCGACTAAAGAAAAAATGAGGACTGGTTAGGTAATTTAGGTGTATTAAATAAGATGGTGAATAGCGCTATCCAGGTGTGCGTAGGGGCACAACCAAGTAAATGTAAGCGCGACAGGCTGTGGGTATTTTTATATAAGATAGCATCATATCACACATTTAAGACATGTCTGTTCAAAGAAAATTGAGATTTTGGTATCGGTAAAAATGAGCGTAAGAGAATGTAAAAAAATAGTTTTTTTTTTCTAGGGCAGTTGTTGGTTGAAATATTATGTTGAGAAAATATTTATTTCCTTTTCATCTGTAGCAGGGTGGGAAGAGTTAGAATCTATTGTGGCACTGCTGTTGCCACTTTCCGCCCAATTTTCATGATATTGGGTAGTTGTTACCTGGCGAGACGTCACGCATTGTCTTCTTACCATTGGTAATGGAAATTATTCATTCCCCCGACTACTGGGAATCGATCCGACATCCACCAGCTGCCACAACATGCTCGAACTGCCAAAATATACTATAGAACTAAAAAAGAATTGTGATCAGCCACTCAGTTAATTTTAGGGTCACTGGGGGATCAAATACATAATAAATTTATCTAGATTATTATATTGTTTTTTCATTCTATATTTTACTTCAAGCTTACCCACTACAAAATCTCTTGTCACTACATTATAATAACGTGTAAACAATCAAGTATCATACAGCTATAATAAAGCGCGCTATATAGGGAGTTGAGAAGGAAATGCCACTCCCATAGACGTTTTTATCTACGTACATTGTTTTATACTCACGTATCGATTGCGATGTTGATGTGATTTATTAATAGCTGCTTCACGCTTTTTCCCTTTTAGCGGGATAGGCAGAGGGAAATCAAGGAATTGTCGAATCGTCTTAAATTGTAAGGATGTGGTATATTGAATTGCGGAACTCAACGCTGCGCTTTGACTAGCAGAGAGGAGTAGTAGTTAACATTTAAACATTTATCCGAGTTGGGGATATATTAATATGAATATCCAATTTCATCATTTTGCTAGCAAAGAAAACTGTTTACATTTCATTCATTTTATTTCACTGTAATTACAGAAAGTCATTTAACTAGAAATTTAGAAAAAATATTTATTTAATTATAATCAAGTCGAGTCCGTGTGGAATATACATGGAATAAAAAGAGAGAGACTTATAGAAAAAAAAGAAGACTACACAAGTCCTGTAAGTGATATAGGCACAAGCTTATGTAAACGCAACGATTGTGAGTTCAAATATCAATCAGAGTTATTAAATATTTTCATTTTCTTCATTAACCCAATATGCAATGTTTCGAAAATTTGGGATAGAATGGAGATAAAAAAAGTAATCATGTCCTTATATCGAATTTCACCGATTTTATAGTGCCGTGTATTCGCGACATCTATACCCACTTTGTCTTAATGCACAACGGCCATGAACGATACAAAGCGGTTAATTCTGATCGCTCGTAGACTCCGGAAATCTCTCCGTTGTTAGTACTGTGCGTCTCTATAGAATCTACTTATCTATTGATATAGATTTTACTTTGACATTTTCGTTTATTGACGACATTGAACTTTATAGGGTCTCTCATCATGGTTTGGAAAAACTGTAAATTTTCTTTTGAGTTTTACGTTTATCTTTAATGAAATTTTGCTGGCTGAATGTGGCCCACTTAACTGGGCTCAATATCCAATTCAGCTGAAATTAGTATGATGACTTCCGATTGCGAGTTGCGTGGTTAAACACGAGCGCTTTGTTTTGGTTTTTAAAACGAAGAAATAAAAACAACATATTGCTCCGAGTGGAAATCGAACTCATAGTCGTCGTGTTTTCTGTCACAATTTTTTGCCTCTGGACCATGACGACCTCACCCATACGACGGCCATTTAACTTGATTGAGAAACGTTGGTATTATATCACTTCGCATACCAAGCACGCACTGCAGTAAAAATATATAGGCGAGTGCTTTCCAGTAAAATTATATGGTCGTTCAGTTATACATATATTATATATTACTTGTGTAGAATTGGTTGGAAATAAAAAAAAATATATTCATATTTCCTGATAACTTTCGATTTGGTGGATGCAAGTCTTTTTTTCCTTAACGCGATGGTTTTGAGTTCTATTCCGATTATTGGAGTGTCAAATTCTGCCACTCAATACGTAGGGTCTCGGAAGTTGGAATATTTTAGACATTATATTTCTGTTTACTCTGAAAAATACATGATAGTGATTGCGTTGAATGACTTGACTAACTCAACTTAGTCACGGGATCTACAAACAGCGGGATTGGCGGAGGGAACGGACGGTACGGACTTTACTTGAATTTTTGAGATATTGCGTGTTGAGCGGTAGAACTTAACGCCGCGCTTTGCTTTTTTAGCAGAGCCAGGAAATGAAATTAATATTTCACCCCCCGACTAGAAATTGTACACACAATCATCGCGTTTACAGTCATTACTTACGCCCTACGCCCACTGGACCACGATGGCCTCAATCTATTATAATCATATTTTACTATAAACGATAATGAGAGTCGTAAGTCGTGAAACTATCGTAAATTTCAGGAGAATGGTTGTTTGTGGTGAGACTGAACGAAGTGTCGTGAAAATCACGTGTTGCAATCTTTCACACATTGCCGATCGTCTGTTTCGGGGGAGCTCGTGTACAAAGATTTATATACGCGCTGATTTGTACCATTATTCAAATTTGAAACCAAACACTGTGCTAGTATAATAAAGTAAATATATATTTTAAAAGAATTACTTATAGATATTTACAAGCAATCAGTTTAGGGTTTAAATCTAGTGTTAAGACACTCCGTTTACCACTTTCTGCTAAATTATTGAGGCATTGAATGGTGGGATTCAATACCGAGCTTTTGAATTGGCACAAGAGCGAAGAGATGATATTAAATATTAATAAATTATAATACATTCCCCCGAGTGGGAATCGAATTTACAGCCGTCGCGTTGTAGATACACGCTTGTGCCCGTTCGCCACGACGGCCTCACTTAATATGTATAAGTTCCTTATATTGAAGTAAAAAAAAATGTTAACACATTTAATTTATCTTACGTCTAATATTTACTTAATTAAAATAAACAAAAAATCATAATTTTTTTTACAAATTCGCGTTAATCCATGTAAGGAAGGCTGTTACTCTGGTATAAACAGATGGGAAGCCGGCCTGGCAACTGTTGTCCAATCCGAAAGATACAATACCAACCTAAAGGAAAAATAATATATTATTTATTATAATATATAATATATATAGAAAAATATAAAAATATAAATATATATAGAAAAATAATATATAATATATTATATATTATAATTTTTTTTTATAAAAAAGTTTATACACACTTTCAATCAACAATTACTGGAAAAAAATCTTTCTTTTTGAAAATACCTAACAAAGAAAAAAAGATGAAATACAAACTTACCAATGTCCTTCTATTATTCCAAACTATAGTCAAAGGACCACCCGAATCACCATCGCAGGTTCCAACTCTATTCTCTCCGCTAGTACAAAGATGGCTGCCGTGTAGGGTTACATCGAAGCTTTTCTGACATTCAGTATTAGTCATAATTTTTAAATTGATATGATGAAGGCTGGTTGTGGTCGGGAAGCTATTTTGAGCTGAAACATGTATTTTTTATTAGTTAAATATAAAACGTTATTTCCTTTTTTCCGTTTCCGTAGTTGTTAGAGAAATCCTCTCCTATGGTGCGAAGACTAGCGTTGCCAGATATCCAGATTTTGGCGTAACGTCCCCATTTTTAGCCCAAAAATTTAAATGTCCCAAGGGGGACAAACGTCGTCCCGTTTTACGTTAATTATTCCTTTACTTTTCAATTATATTACATTAGATACTTGGATAAACAGTGGCTGATAGAACGCAATAATTTGTGTTGTTAGAGACTCATGTTCATATAGAAGAGAGGCCAGAGAAATTAAATATTTATTTAAATTTATATATTCATTTTTCATTCTGGTGCCGAGGTCTCTATCGATGTGATTCTTTTAAGATTATTATAATCGGATTGAGATTACTTTAATAGGAATATAATCGATTTTTTAATAACTCATTAAGAGATGACGTAAAATTTTAAAATATTCAACAAATATGGAAAATTCAAAAATGTTTCTGAATAATTATATTTAGTTTACCGTCGCTAGTTTTTCCATATCCCGTTGCAATCGCCGTCTGTCCGGCAAAGTTCTGATTCACATCTGACATGCTTGGTAGCGGTACAGCTTGAATGTTATCTGAAATAATATAGTATAACATACATTTAGAACTTGTAAAATCATAAAATGCCAAATTAGCATTAATTAAATTAAATTAAAATAATTAAATAAAAAATGTCAAAAATCAGGTTTATTTACTACAAGTAGTATAGTAGTTCCTTGTAGTAATATTATATTATATCTTGAGTGGCAATTGAACCGACAACGTCACGTTTGTTGCTGCACCACGATGCCCTCAAGAAGTTACTTGAGTGAACTATATGTAAATTAAGGCCATCAAAAATATATGTGGGGAAAGTGGGGAACGGAGTGTCTTAACACCGAGGTTCCGTCTGCCTACCCTGCTGTGTACGGGATACAGCGAGAAGCTACAAAAAATATATATATGTAATCAGAATACGATGACTGGCTTTTGTTATTTTTAACTTACTTAAAACTTATATATATTCGGCAGCTAATAAATTGTTTACATAATTTTTTTCTCATAATTATCACTTTGAAACTTATGTACAATAATATTGCACCCTTTTCCTTTAAATACTTACTGTTGTACTCCACTTTAGAAATCCTCGCCATAGCTATATCATGAGTAATGTCGTTTGGATTCCAACTTGAATGTACCACAACATCAGTGGTGACGACCCTTGTTCCTCCAGAGTATAAGAGAAGTGACCCCAGGACTACCGTGAATTGAGCAGCTTGGTTCTGTCCGTCCCACCAGCAATGGGCTGCTGTTATAACTCGTGTTTTTGATAATAATGCTCCTCCACAGACGGACGGCCACCCTGATTTCAGTTTAATATCTAAACCTGCCTGTAAATTAAGATTTTTAATTTTAGCTGCGACATCGCTCACATAATTAAATGAAAGTAGTTTAGAATTGTTACAGTCTTTTCTAAATAACACATTCTAAATGTAATTCTTACAGTAGGTATAGTGTGTTGAATTAATATATTTGAAAACGATAACAAATAACAAAAAAAAAATCGAATTCTTTATTGATGTAAGTCTTTACAATAGGTAGGTAGTTGAGTAGTTTCTTGACATGATAAACAATCAATTCCCACGACAAATTGAGTATACAATACAAAAATATTTTTCAACTCTAACCAAATTTAGTTTCTGAGATTAACGCTTTTAACCAAATAAACTCGTCAGATTTATAATATTGGCGTAGAATGAAGACACACATCTAGGGCAATATAATATACTCTACTAAGATCAGCATTCCATTGAAAGCGCGGTAATTCACTGTCGTCATCGTTAATTACGATCAGAAATTAATTAAGATTTGATACATTCTATACATGTGTATTAAATTGAATTAGTTAAAGAGACCAGTGATAAGGATTTCTTATTTCCTCAAAAGGTACGGAGCCCTAAATATGTGTATTTCGACAAATGGATAGTTTAGTCTTTTCTGCTTCAAAGCAGGAAAAAAGAAAATCATGAAAACTTAAATAAAACAACAGGCTAGTACAGAATAACAATTGAAAAATATTAAAAATCTTTAAATTTTTATTGTTTTCTAACCTGATACGGATACGATGTAATACTAGGAGCTTGAGTTCCACCAATTATCCTCGATACACTATTTTCTGAATTCATCAAATCGAAGGCTGTCTTGATTCCAGTGGCGTAATGGTATCCATAACTGGACAACTTTAAGGCGTCTGTATAGTAAAAGGCTTGTATTTTCAAAATAAAAACTGTAAATACTATAATAATTTTCATTTTCTTCGTCCTTTGTCTACAATCCTAGCGGATTTGAAGTATCAATACATATTTTATATAGATTATATTGTGAGTGCGTCTTGATAAAATAGTAATTATCAATAGATATTAGATAGAGAATATTTTTTAATATGATAAGATTAATTATAAGAAATGGTTGCGTTGTTGTGGTGCAATTCCACATACACATCACACCTAAGATCACACATCTTACCAAGATAAAACACAAAATGGAGAAATTAAACATATTTTCATTTCTCCATTTCCTCGAGTGGAAATTGAACCCATAACCGTCGCACTTACAGTCACCACTGTAAATAGTTATTTAGAAAATTCAAATTAAAAATATTTTTTTTCATGTAGACCCTTACAGATACATATGAATAGTCGTGATTGTATAATTATTATTAATAAATTTACAATAAATGTTTAACAAGTAAAATACCTAGAGAAATTGGTTCAAATAAGAATATGTTTAATTCATTTTACATATGGGACTGATAGGCGAGGTTTTTTTTGTTACTATTGAATATTCATTACAGATATCTATGTACCACTAGAAAACTGGAAACGGAAAGAAACTTACTTCTGTGGCAATCAAAACTATTTAATTGAATTTTCAAACGCCGGGCGTAGTTGTAACAAATCGTTACAGCGCTGTTATACTAGTATTAGATATCTATCAATTCTGTTACACGTATGTGTATGTATGGTATAATATAGTTCATACATGGTTTCAGAATACGGTGTTAAGTTCCGTCATTCAATAAAAATAATGATTAAGATTTTTTTATATTGGGTGATCATTTACATATAGCTTCTCGCTATATCCTACATTTGACAGAGATAATTGGAGGTATCGAGTGTTAAGAGGCGGTGTTCAATGTCAATATTTTTCCATCACAGCGGTGCAAAGGGAATATTATTTTCCTCCGACTCGAGATTGAACACGTAACCATCGATTACGCGCTAGCGCAGCATATGTTTAAATTAGCCATATTTTTATTAAAGATGGATATAACAATTTTCGTAACTAAGATGAAAATTGTTATGTGTAAAATAAAATACATTTGAAATTTAAAACAGCGAATTTGACGTGTAAAATAATGAATTTCAGATGAAAATTAGTTTACTGGATATAATTATTGATATAGAATGATGAATTTGATGCGTAAAAGTATGAATTTGGAGTTCCTGACGTAAGCGCGTATAACTAGATGCTATTTGCGGGATACAGCGTGAAAGCTAAAAAATCTACATATATATTAGTAAAAATAGTATAGATATTAGATATACAATAATATTAAATTCACAACGTATACCAAAAAAACATACTTTTCCTTAGACCTAATCTAAAATCATCCCTTCCTACGAATATTCTGCGCAGGATACAAGCCTCGCTATCTAAACGGAAGTCGTTGTGGTCAGGATTCGTCGCTTTTTCAACGTGAAAGAGTATTAATAAGTTGTCAGGTGCTATCGCGACGGGAAGCCGGAAGGTGTAAACGGGCTTCAGCCGTTCACTTTGAATAGGCAGCGATCATTTCATTTTTTATCTTACAATGGTAGGCAGAGAAAGGGGACCCAGTGCTAAGATATTCCGTCTGTCTTCTTTTTGTTATCAAAACGAAAAAAAAAAAGAAAAAACCTATTTATTCGCATTCGCATCCAAAAATATATAGTTTTATATATTTATTAAATCCGTACTAATTTGTAAATTGTTCTTGAGATAAGTGAATAACGCTCGTCCATCTGAAGAGGTGTTCCTGGGATGCCAGAGCACGTTCAACTTAAAGAAATTCTTCATCTTATTTTCCGCGGACCTTTTGTGGGGACTTTTTAATTGCAAAAAGTTTTCTTCGCTTTACTGCAGCAATTTTCTGCGGCGTGATTAATTTGTCACTCAAGTCCAGTTATCAGAAATCTTTTAATAGCTTGCGTATAAATATTTCTTAAGTGAATATAGGGGTTTCCACAGTGGTCATAGTTTTTTTTATTTTTTTTTCTTCACGCTATATCCCGCATGGAGCAGGGTACGTAGAGGGAGGATTATATCTCAGTAGTAACGCACAAAAAGTAATTGTATCCCGTGTATCCTGAAATGTATCCCGTGAATTTAATCCCGGAATTTACTTCTAAAGTCTTCATAAAACGTTGGCATAATTTAAAATCTCTCTACATTTGAAAACAATTCGTTTTCAGTATAAATTGATTCCCCCGAGCGTAAATCAAATCCACAACCACCGCGTAAAGATATATATATACTGATATGTCATAACGGCTACATCTAAATACTGCTAACAATTTCAAAATCAAATTAAGCACGTGTCAAACGTGTGATGAAGTTAATTAAAGGTTCTGCGGCCGTCGCTGTCATTATTCATTATTTCTTAGTTAAAATGATTTGCTTTGACAAAACCACTTTAGGCTGTCCTCTTCCTCTCTTGTATTAATTAGCCAAATTAGAAATCTATTGTTTTTGTATACATTATAGTATAAATCAGCCTTTAAAAGCTTAATTTAGTTTATTTAAACTTATTTAAGTTTCCTATATTTTCGGTAACTAGTGGAATGTGTATAGATTTAATCAATAGGTAATTCTTACGTAATACTAATTTATAAATGACTACAGCCTCTTTCTTTAAATCGGTTTCAAATCTGAGACCGAACTTAAGATGCGGTTGTGAAATACAAGGGCCTAGATCTATGTAGTCTGCGGTTTCGCGCGTGTGGTCAAATCAAAAGTTCGGTTACAAAACATGATAGGCATATATTATGCTCCCGAGGTAACTCGTTCAAATCTCCAGGATTACTAAACCGATTTGATGATAATATTTTTAGTTCCCGAAAACTTACGGGACAAATAACAAAATAATTGATCATCATCATCATTAATATTTTCATTTCTTCGCTCTTATAACAAGGCATGGCGCAGCATTGAATTCTACCTTTCACCATTTTCCATTTTCAACAATGTCACATAATATATATTTGTACATATCAATTTGATAACCTATTTTTATGAATTTTCTGGAAAAGTTGGAACTAATAAACAGCTCACGCTGTATCCCGCACACACCAGAGTAGACAGAGGGAACCTCGTGTTAAGACTCTCCGTTTCCCACTTTCCGCCGAATTCTGGAGACATTGCGTGCTGATTGGGGGAACACAACTCAACTAAAAGTTTTTTAAGACATCAAGCTAAGAGAATAATTCAAATGTTTATATTTAATATAAGCTTCCTGCCAGTTTTTTCTTATAAAACGATTTCACATGAGCGATATTTCAATTTTATAAAATTAATTCAACATTTTTACGAATCATAAATTCGGTGTCTTAAAAGGTGTGGAAGTGGCAAAAGAACCACTTCCAGACCTCCTCGCCCGTAATTGAGTTATCTTTGACGCCACTGAACTAGAAACTGGATTACTTTTAATGTATGAATCAAATATTTTGTATATATGTAATATTTATAATAGATATTATTTATGTTGAATCTATCGTTAATTGGGAATCAATGTTTGAATTCTCATGGTGGATTATTATTGATAGATTCGATCCCAAATCTGGATAATGGGTAACCTGTTCCGCATATAGGAGGGTAGGTGGAATTAATGTAGTAATAAGACACTCTGTTTTCTGCTTTCCACTTGAAAATGTACATTATTTTAGTCTATATAAATTACTCTTATGTATATGAGATTTTTGAACATAACATCTTGGATTTGAGTGAAAAGTGGGAGATGGAGTGTCGACGGTATTGTCAATAACTTGGAATACAGCTTCTATACTTTTTTTATCTTCACGCTGAGTCCACACATAGCAAGGTAGTCAGAGGCGACCTGGGAACTTGGTGTTAAGATACTCTATACACCACTTTCCGCTGTATGCGTAAAGGAGTTGCGTGATGAGTGGCGGAACTCAACGCCACACTACGTCTATTTAGTCAGATTCCTCATAGATACACGTTCATACTTTTGTAGTTTCACGCTTTATTCCGCAAATGGTAGGCAGAGGGCACCTAGTGTTAGGACACTCTTTTCCTGACACCCCGCTCTAATTTTCAGAAATTTCATGTCCACTCTACGCAAACAAAGTTTCTCATCACATTTTGGATTATAAAAAAATCAACCAATAACACTGAACAACACAAAATAAACAAAAACAACCTAAAAATAGAAAATGTGTATAAAAAATGGCAGCTAACATCATTGCCGTTACGAGACCATTGACTGTCTGCCCCGGATGCAACGTGACAATGTACTTCTTATAAAATATATTCAAAACTTTAAGTACTTACTTTCAACACAATAGTTTTCTACTGTTACTTTCGTATCGTAGTTTTAAGTTTGGCAATTTCATTTCAAAAACTTTTTAAATGTCAATTTTATTTTTTACAATCTAATTAAATAAGATCTAAATAAATAACTCGTAATATATCTTATTCTGGCAGAGTCTTGACACTACATTACTTGGGTGACCCCTAAAAAAGAAATTGAGTGAAGTCACTGCGCCACTTTGCTTGCTCTTGAATTATTTCGTGCAATAGGATGGAAAGATTGTAATATGCTAGTGTCACGATACTTCTTTCTTCATTTATCGCCAGTAATTTTAGTTTCACCTTACTTTAAATATTATTATTTATAGCTTTTTGTTGCTAACATTTTTGCCATATTATACCATACACGGCTGCTCTAAGAGGAATGTACCAAGATTCGATGCTCGCTATAACAATTCACATTTTATGAACATATTTTATATACAAAATGAACTTCTGAACATCAGACCTGGGAGTATCGAACTCGATATTCATATATTTTTATGCACTTTTCTTGATAGCAGTAATAATGTAGTAACAAAATAATAGGATATTTTAGGGTGACATAAAAATTTATTATTATATATAGCTTTGATTATTATTGGCTAAAAATATTTATATACGTCGTCTGAATCTGTGGCACAGAGGTACTAGCGTTACTGTAAACTGTAAAGCCTCGGTAATGGATTCGATTCTCACTAGGGAGAATGAATTATTATTTATTAATATTTTCATTTCGTCGGTCTGTTATTAAGCCAGAATGCGCGGTGAAATGAAAAATAGAGTGTCTTAACATTACTGCTTAATATACGGGATACAGGGTGAAAAACAAGATGTCGGTATAGAGTGTGTTACAGAAAGTTTTTGGCTATTTTATGGTATGTATATAGTTAATTTTTCTTTTAAGATTTTCTGCAATAAAAAGAAAAGACCAACGATTAATCTCTTACTCCTAAACTAAAGTAAATATACTCCGTTCCACTTTCTGCTTGAATTCGAATTACATATGAAGCAGGAAAAATTTAACGACACTCTTTAAAAAAGTGAACAAATGAAATAAATTATTTTACTCGAGGGAAATCCCTCGAGTAGGAATCGAATTCCTAACCACTTGTGCTTATAATCAGTGCTGTGCCTCCAGAATTCATGTGTTTTACTGGGAACGAAGTCTATTAACACTAGTTTCCCTTTACCTATAATGGATAAAGAATATTAAGCTAAAAGAAAAACAAAAAAGTACTTTGCTTATAAAAGATTTCAACCTATCACCATTTAAGGGACCCTTAAATTTAATAACTATAATACAATGACAAAATTATAACCTAATTTCAATTTAAATACTCAGTTAAACGCAGCGTAATATAAATTAATTTCAAGTTTAATATTACGTTTAATTAATGTGAAACTTTTCATGATTTCCGAAAATGGCCTCCAAGAGTATCGTATTTCATTCGGATCCAGTCGAGCTTATTTTAATAGCTTTATAATTTAATTTGAAAATACCATATGGTGCAGTGGCTGTGTGTTCTTATAATTTGATATGTTTATAGGTTACAGAGTCGACTCGCTCTGGTAACGAGACAAAGTGCGGCGTTGAGTTTCCAGTTCTTTATTAAATACATTTACTTTCTTTCGCGCATCTATATATTCTAATATTTCATGACTAGTATTCTTATCTGTTGAACGGCAGTGAAACGTTAGTATTACAGAAGAAGAATAAAATAAATATGAATTCCGTGGAGATGTGATCTCTTCATAGGATATGTTGAGATCGTAGCGTTTGGCGTTCTATTCTCTCTGACTACCCCGCTAGGGATAAAGCGTGAAGCGAACTGTTCTTTTGTTAAAATATAATTATAATAATATGTTATAACCAGAATATTTATTTGTATGAAGTACCCTACTGTAATGTAATGATTAAAAATGCCTACTTTGATATTAACGTACAAAAATCTACAAATAAAAAACTACCAAGTTAAATATTAAACATTTTGTATTGTTATTTTCATAACATCAAAATCAGAATTTATATTGAATAACTTTCATACATCAACTATACATATAAACCGCATTTGTTAGCGCTGCTTCATATTATACGACGCTTTATTATATATATATTTTTTCATTTTTGTACTATTTATTTTTTTGCTTTACATTGTATCCTGCATATAGATTAGGCAGAGGAATCCTTTGAAATTAGTATTAATTCCCCACTTTGCACGTTGAGGACAAGACCGCAACCACGCCCTCTGCCTCATTGCCGACCAAGAAAATATTAAATATTATTATATTAGATTTTTTTTATTATAAATTTCTACATATTTTTTAAATAATAAAATATCCATCCCCCATCATACGAAACAGTCTTAACAATCAGGATAAGAGCAGAGATTAATGGCTTCACATTTATCCGATGTAAGAGAGTTTTCTGTTTTCACACCCGCCGCGAACGCAACCCTTATTGATTGCGATGTTGCTACAATTTAGTTCATTGAATAATTATTTTTTAATGATTTTATACGTTGTATATGACATTTAGAAGCTGTCTCCTATATTGAGATTAGATATAAAACATGAGATTTTATATCTCAAATCGGACTCGATATAATATCGAGCTACAGCTTATTGTTTATTTATTTATTTGTTATATTATTATTGTTTATTATGATATATTTTTTTTACGAGTAAATTTCATAGATGGTTTTCTAATAAGCCAGATGCTGCAAAATCTATCTTCTATAGCTCTATCTTATAATGCTATAAATCTAAGACCGATCCATCAAGTACTTACGTGTTAGTTTTAATTCAGTGGATAGGAGATATATAAGAATAAAAATATTGGGTATATATATATATTAAAACTTGTAATTATATAACTAAGCCGCGGTGGTGTAGAACAAAAGCGAGCGACCCATGCGACCGGCTGTGGGTTCGGTTCCCACTCGGAATGAAAATAAAAATAGACACCAAGGCATAAGCCTGACGTTCAGCTCTGCCATTTAACACGAAATGCCTTCAGAATTCTGCGAAAAATGGGAAATGGAGTGTCTTTACCCTAGGTACCCTCTATCTACACTACTGTGTGCTCGATACAGCGTGAAGTAGATTTTAAAACTGGCGGCCTGCTCTCGGTTTCTTCTCTTTTGTCTATACTATTAATTAAGAATAAATATTTGCTTATTTTAATATAGTTTCTGAAACTAAAATTACTTATTTCTAATATTATTTATTTTGAGACATTATTTTGAGACAAAAGAAAGCACAGGTATCAAAACCCTCTTAATAACGCTAACACACCAAAAGTTTATTTAGACTATCTGTTGACATCGCCTACACATGTTTTGACAGGAGTGCCCTTGAACTAATTGTGTCCTGGAGACGTTTCCAAGTTCTAAGAGAGCTCCGGCTCTAAAGTGTACATAGGACTGCTTGTGTTTTCGTAGTTGTCAGCGCCCGTCTTAAGTGTACTGAATTTATTGAGTTTTGTAAACATGATGGAGGGTTGTTGAGACAGAATGGGGGCTTATGTGGTTCGTATACTCATTGCGGGCTAAAATTAAAATAAAAAAAAAATTTACTCATTGACTATATGAGGCCCTCGTGGCGTAGTGGTATAGCATGTTACTGAAAACGTAATGAGTATTGATTTAATTTTTATAACTTAACAAAATAGACAATTTTTTTAAGGTTCACCTGCAAATAACAGTGGAGTCAGAGGGAACTCATTAAGCAATGTCACGATTTTGAGAAGAAAACCATGAAAAAATTATCTCAACACTTCTCTCAGCCTTCCCTGCGGACTAAACGTGTATTAAGAAAAAAGATTTGAATCTAAGACTATCTTATACCCATAGATTCGATTTAACTGGTTCAACACACCCTTAAACCTTTATTTCCTTCGTACTTCGGTAAAATGAAAACCCATCACTTTCTAGTATTATATTGAGGAAAAGCAATATAAAAAGTGAGCGACACTGCGGCGCCACAGTAAAAGTTGATGTGAGAAACCGTTATGACTTAGCCTTTATGTCATCTGTTAAGCATTTTTAGACTTATAAAATATATATATAAACAAGCCTTCCTTCTAGTTTTATACTTTCCCTCGTATTTTTTAAAACTTTCGAGGTATTTCAGTAGATTCACACTATAGTCCCGGTCGTAAATCGTTTTCGGTCAAATCTCATATTCTTGTAAATTAAATATCTTAGATAGTATGAAAGCTCACATAACTTTAACACTTTTCAGTCAACCAGTCTTGGTTTAGGAAGACATGAGTGCGACTAAAAACGTAATAGTTTTTGGTTTCATTTCATCTTGAGGTAGTGGATTATTTATTATTATTGTTGTAGGCGTTGTTGAGTTCCACCAATAAGCACGCAAGCTCTGAACTCATCGAAAATTGGGGAACGGAAGCGTCTTAATGGGAACGGAGAGTCTTAACACTAAACTCCAATGTTTCTTCTCTGCTTACCCCGTTATGTGGGGGGTATGTGGGGGTTCACATCGTGAATTGACCTTGTCATTTTTAATTAAATTAACTGTAAAAACTGTAATCGCAATAACTGTATCGTGACTATCTAAACACAAATTTAAATACAAAATTTTCTCCAAGAGATTCCAACACGCATCCATCGCTTTAACCAGCCACCAGTACCATAATCGTAACGTTTTATTAGAGAAGGTTTAACTATAAGAATATTTACAACACTATCAACGTAAGTACAAATGATTTACCAAAGTAAAGGCTTAGGTAAATCTCTCAAGTGTTTGGCTCCATGCCAAACGTTCGGTGTAATTATTTGAGCGTCGGCTGGAATCTTGTCAGTGGAGCTTTTTTGGCAACTAAATGTATTATACAGCTTTTTTTCTTTATTACGTAGTATGGACAATGACAGTTTCACAGTGTAACTCAATTTATGTCACAATCTGCTGATTTTATGAGATTTTTGATAGGTGGCCGTTTATACTCGCACTCGTATATATGTATAAATATCACTGTGATATATGACATATCCCAGTGAATATTGCGACTTTTTATTTATTTTCGTTTTTATTCACTTTCACGCTTTATCCCGCATGTAGCAAAGCGAGCAGAGTGAACCTAGTGTTAAGATACTATTTTCCCCATTGCACAATTTTCGAAATATTCCGTTTTGAATGGTGAATATATTACTTTTAATCGACATGTTCCTCTTCAAATAGCTGTAAAGCCTCAAACTTAAGGTAAGCTTGAACTTGCACTTGATCAATTTTCGAATTTTTGTGTGACACCTGTGCCACGATGACATTATAAACGTGTCACGTTGCTATAGCAACAAAATATAAATATTCAAATAAAAACAAGATGTTATTTATTTTCTTAAGTAGTTTATTTAGGGCTATAGAATCGCATTGTCGCACGGACATCTATTTCACGAAAGCTTTTACGTCACCGCGCTAATCTCTTCCGACAGCTGATTGCAGGCAAATTGACTTATCGAATTTGACAGACGATTCCAAATATAAATTGTGAATAAATATTATCGAGGCCCTCGAGGAGCAGGGACACAAACATGCGACTGTAAACGTAATGGACGTGGCTTCGATCTACTTGGCGGGGAATCAAGTATTTAATATTTCCAATTACTAATTCTGATAACTGAATGGTTGTGGATTCAATATTCATATGCAGCACCACTCAACACGGAATGTCTAGAAAACTGACTGGCAAACGGGAAGTGATCTCCCCTGCTACCTGTAGAAGAGAGTTGTGCTGTTTTTTTGTCATATGATTAATTTCTCTAACTGTAAACTATAGCAAAAAGGTATGAAATAGCGATATATATCTAAACTCACATGTTTATACACTCGGACTAATCCTATGGATTACAAATTTTAGTATATTACATTCATCAACGTTCATACAAACTATCCTTTCAACACTGTATTTATTTTACTCTCTGTTCCGGAGGTATACAATATATGATAAACAAACAGCGTTGTTGTGTTTATGCATGAGCCTTTCATACGGTAATGATCAATGGAATATAAAAGGTTTTATTTAAAGATTGTGTTTGTTAGTTAATAATATATAAAGTTGAGAATTTTTTTATTTTACTTTTTTTCTTCTTCTATAATAATGCGACCGCGGCTTTGAGATCTGCCACCCAACACGCAATTTTTAAATAAAAATAAGCTCCCTCTGCGTACCAAGTTTTATGAAGGATTATAAATATATATATAAAAAATAAAAAAAAAAACACTCGCTTTTCCATACCATGCGCTATGGTGTAGATACGCGTGTATTTAACAATACAATAATTCGAGAACTTTAAAAAGACTTCAGTAAAATAAAAAAAAAAATAAATTATGAGATGCAAGCACAACTAAACGAAACGTCCAGAGCGTTCGGTTTAAAAATGCCGATATTCATTTCCATGACAGTCGATCACCCATTTAGTGACCGGCTTGGATCAACGTTTTTGAACAAACGCGTTTCGCTGGCAACTAGGTCACTCTGTTCTATCACTGTATCTACAAATGGGAACGAAGAAAAAGTTTAAAAATTAACGTATGTGGGTAGATTTCGTTTTAGATTTTACTTCGCTCTGTACCCTGAACATGGCAGACGTTGGCAGAGGAAACCCAGTTCTAACACACTATTCGCCAATAAGACTTACGGTTCCTATTTTTCACCGAATTTGCGTAACTCAACACCGTCCTTTGACTCATACCATAGCGAGTAAATGAAAATATAAAATATTTCATCCCCCCAATATATACATAGAACTGAGAACCGAGAAAATGAAATGTTTAACTTTTAATTTCTTTGTTTTGATAACCAGGCAAAGCACGGCGTTAAGTTAAGCAAATCGGCGGCATTCAACGCACAATGCTTCAAGAATTTGGTGGAAAGTGGGGAACAGACTGTCTCAACGTAACGTCTGCTCTCATGCAGGATAGTTACCAGTTCGAGCAATAATATACAATTGACTTTGAAGTGGTAGCTTTTTTTTACATGTTCATTTGACGGTTCAAAAGTTTACTTGAATAAAGAATATTTTTTAGTTTTAATTTTGCTTTGTAAATAGACCAGTGGTCTAAAGAAATACGTACACAAATATTAACGTACAACTGTTATTCTTCAAGCTCACTGTAACTTTTTGTAAAAATAATAAAAAAAGCTTTTCCTTCATTATTGCACTTCGAGCGCACTTACGTTCTAAAACAATTTATCGGACTGCCAACGTTTGAACTTTGAACTGAGGCAATTACTTCATTTAGAAGTCTTGCAAAAATTGCTTTGTTCTCTCATTGATCTTGTTTCTAGAAGGAATTTGATTGTTATCGATTTGTGACTTCGTCGCAGCGTAGGGGCAGCAGTGTACGGATATACACGCATTGGTTGTGGGTTCGATTAACATTCGGGGAAATTAAATGCTTTCATTTCATTGTTCTAGCAACGTGGCGAAGCACTGCATTGAGTGCCGCCTTTCAACACGTATAAGAATGTATGTATGTATATACACACACATATATATATATATATACATACATACTTATATATTACTTATACATTACTTATATATTAGGTATAGCTCCGTGTTTTTTTACCGCATAACACAGCAGAAAAGGCTTTTGTATATTTTCAAATTAAATTTCTAAACAATATTTATAATACCTTTGTCTATGATGGCTGTTATTCTACATTATTCTCATAATATTTAACTCGAGACATTTATAAAAAGAGCTTAAAGTGGAAAGTAAACAGTAAAATGCAGTTTTATTTTGCAGAAATAAGCCTTGAGACGGAGCTCTTCTCTTTAGGATTTGTGGGCGACGGGAAAATCTCTGCCGCGATACAACGTTATTAAAATCATAATCTCACAACTTGAAACACTTTAAAAAATTAAAAGTTATATAAAAATTTAAGTGTGTTTTTTTACGTCACCAATATCAGCGTAGAGCAGGAAAATTTTATAGAACAGTAAATAGAGGAACAAAAAGTCGATTTTTTTATATAATATATTTTTATAATCAAAGTAGGAACTATTGTTATCTATGCACTTTTACCATTTTATATATAGTTCATTGGTCCCTTTACTAAAAAAAAACCATTATAAAGAGAATCAATAAAATGTTTGAAGGCAGTTTGGACTGCTCCATCGGTGTTGATTTTTCCCCTTGCAAGGAGTTATCCAAATTTAAAAACAAAACATAATCTAATGGAGCAAGGTCTAGGGATTATGGCGGATGTCTTAGATATTTCAATTGAAGCTTTTTTTAATTTGGTAGTCAGTCATTTGTTACGGTTGGGCATCGTCTGGCCGGATTGGAGAAAATTGTAATGAACGACTCTGGCACTATTCCCCTAAACGCTTACAAGTCACTTTTTTGCGTCAATTTTCGCCTTAAGCAGGATACGGTTACACGGTTTGTTAATGTAGAATTCACATAGAAGATATCATAAATCGCTGTTCTTAAAGATCCTCAATTTTTAAGTATCTAATTACAAGAGTTTGAAATGTCTTAGAACTACTAAAAAATAAAAGAGTTAATTAAGTGTGGTCTAAGTTACGAGAGAAACAAAACATTATTGAATATCATTTGTAAGTGAAATATTTCCTTACGTTTATATTTCCATTTTTATTCGCTCTGGTGTCGAGGCGAAGCGCAGCGTTGAGTTCTGACACTCAACACGTAAATTAAAATATTAAATATTGCTTGACGTCGCAGAGGATGACGTAGTACAACAATAACTTAGTATGTCATTACAATGCCATCTCGCGGTGTTTAAGCAATGCTTGTATGGTGTTGGTCGTTGACATAACTTATACCACTGCCGTTCTATGACTTGGTATATGATTAGTAGGTGTGTGATGCTATTTTATGTCCCAGCTCCGATGTATATAGTAATATCCGCCTATAAATAAAAGATTCTAATCACCTAATATTTTCAAAGCTTTTCGGGGAATCAGTTGGTTGTCAGTTAATAACTAATTAATTATATCTTTCAACTCTTAACTTGAAAACTTCTTATGGCAGTATCTATTAAAATAGGTCGTATAAATTAATAAAAGCTTTCTGATGATTTAGAGGTGGTGAAGTCTTTTTATTATTGAAGCAAAGTTGTTTCATATTTTTTGCAGTGGACTTAATTACTTTTGTGGTCGTTTTACTATTTTATCTTACTAAATATATAATTTATATGCGCGATACAGCGCGCAGAGAAAAGGAAAGAAAAGAATATCCATTTGTAGATTTATATTTGAGCTTTATCATCCATCTTTTATCCTTTGTCATCTCATAAGATGAACTAAATATTAACCCCTATTGTACTATAAAGTAGTCAGCAATATAAGTTTTTTACGTCCAAAATTGTTTCTACAAAAGAAATATATTAGGTTAGACAAAAATATATAATAATATTTAAATATAAACAATACTATAAATTTAATTATGATTTCATCGGCCTTGCTCGTCCATTTAAATAATCGCCCGAACCGTCGTTAAAACAAACATCGACGTCGATAATCGATTACAATCAACATCGGCAAACAGGAAACGCGGCCTGTGTCTACAACAACCACTTTGTAATTCTCATTCGACAACTGGAGCTTTTAAATTGAACATTTATTCTATATTAGTGACGTAGTGAGATTGTAGTTTTTGCTTTTTTTGACACCTGTTGATTGTTTTTTTTTTTAGTTGAAGGCATACAGTAGGGCAGGCAGAGATAACCTCTCGAATGAATGAATATAAACAGATGATATTTCTTGATTTATATGTATTGTATTCAAGTCCAAGTTTCATTGAAATCGATTCAGTAGTTTCAGAGGTATAGGTGGATATTTCTCTGATTTTTGGATGGGGGAATATGAAAAATGGCTTTTGTCTCAGTATTAGTTCCTTCAAAATCATCACATAAAACACAATAAAATTAATAAAGGTAAACAGATCGCTCGAGCTTTAAATGAAATTCGGTCGACATTTTGGCATGACAATATAGAAAACTTTCTGGATATTATCCAATTTAACTAACCTTGGTCTGCAAATACGATTTTTACATATTTTCAACCATTTAAGACATAAATGTGATATAAATGTCAAGTTTTTGATTTAAATTCAAGTGGTATGCCAGGAACTGAAGAAATGAGTCAAAAATTGAAAAAAAAAAACAGCTTCACGCTGTACGGGACGTACACAGCAGGGTAGGCAGAGCTAAATTAGTATTAAAACACTCAGTTCCCCACTTTCCGCCAAATTCTGGAGCCATTGCGTGCTGAGTGGCTGAACTAAACTTCGCGCTTTGCCTCGACACCAAAGAAAAGAAATTTTTATTTTAATAAATTATTAATAAATAAATTGTTTATAAAAAATAAAGTTTAAATAAATATTTTATTTCCTCGAGTGTCGATTGAACCCACAACTAGTTGCGTTTACATTGCCCCTGCGCCAAGTCCGGCCTGAATTAACTTAAATATATATTGTTTATTTTCACAGTTTTACTAAATTGTGCTTAGGATTTTCCTGCATGTGGTTAGGATAGTTTAATTTATCAGATCTCTTTCATATTAAAAAATATTAATATTTATAACTTCGATCCAAAATTTTATCCCCTAACATCCAGTATGGGCTATACGACGACATCTAATTTATTCGCATTATCAAATAAATTATTCTGAGAACCGTAGCCCTGATCTTGCGTAGTTTTACACTCATTGTAATTCCAACCTTTAATTAAATAAGATAAAAGGAAAATATGGCTTACATAGCCCCTACAAAAGACTGCTTAAATTACAAAACTGTGAGAGTAATTATTGTACGAAATCAAGAAGCCCCGAGCTTAAGTCAATTGTGCTTTGGTTTTCGAATATCTTGATTGTTTCTGTCTCATCGTAAAGAGTAGCTTTTTATTCTGACGTTGTCTGCGTTTACGTTATTATTTTGCCTTAAGCAAACAATTGTCAGAACACCCCACATAACACTGTCAGATACTTAAGAGCTTAAAAGGGATCATCTGTAGCTCCATTGAGTTTTTTGTGATATAAAAATACAATATAGATGATATGAATCACTTAACTATTTTTAATTGACATTTGTGAAAGTTTGGTAGAATAATGATTAAACTCAAACGGAGCGGAAATTGGAGACATTACATCTTGATCGGCGGAACTCAACGCCGAACTCTTTCGGAAAGTAAGAGAATATATGTAATTATTTTATTTTCGAGCCAATATAAAAAGATAAAGAGAAATACACGATTTAACCGACGTCAATATAATATATTACTATGGTTATAAAACGTGGTAAACTGTAAACACCGAGGTACACTTAGAATCGTCACCTTATATATATTATATATTATTATTTTACTAGCGCTTCGATATAATATTCTTTGAATCCCGACTGAGAAGAATAAATGAATGTTCACGACAATTGTTATCCCGCGGGAAATCGCTGTCTCGCTATATCATGTATTTTAATATTGACTAAAGAACTGAATTATAGCGATGGCTAAGTACTGATTCAGTTTACAGCTATCCCGTGGGTTTTATTTCTGTTAATGGGATAGCATATAAATGGCTTTTTTATTGTTTTATAAGAACGACGTTTGAAAGAACGTTTGACCGAATGGAAGCGCTATGGTTCAAATCCCATTTGGGGGAAAGATTTATTTACATATTTTTCTTCACCCTGGTAACAAAGCAATGCGCCAGTTTCGCCACATAACACGCAATGTTTTGAAACTTAGGCGATAAGTGGGTAACGAAGTGTCTTAACAGTAAGGCAGAGGGATACGACTTCGTGTTAAGACTTCACTCTCCACTTTCCACCGAATTCATTGGCGGAACTCAACACCGCCCTGTGCCTCGATACTGAAGCGAAAAATGAAAATAATAAATATTTTATTTCATCATTACTAGTGGGAATCGACCACACAATATGTAATGTGTGTTTACAGTCACATGTATGAGCAGAAACATTAAGGCCGTCGTGGCGCAGTGATACAAGCGTGTTACACTAAACGCGCCAATTGTGGGTTGATTCCCCATTCGTGAAAATTAACTATTTAATATTTTCATTTCCCCATCCCGGTAACAAAGCGAAGAATGGATAACAGAATGTCCTAACACTACTAATGTTATCTCTCTCTATCCTAGTCTGCGGGATACAGCGTGAAGCTAAAAAATACTCGTATATGTCAGTTATCTCTTCACTAAAAGACAAGCTTTTGCCTAGTATTAACTAAAAGCTCAATAACACGCTCTATTACTTTAACTGTCATTTGACCTTTGGTTAGTTGGCCATACAAATTGGATACGCGTTAAGTGCTCTAGTGTCAAAGGGTAAATATGAGTAATATCCAGGTATATACCCGGCCCCGGTCTCTGTGCCCGGCTTTGTTGAATGACTTGTAATGTCCGTTTGAGTTCAATTTATATAGGTATATAACTATTCGTGTTTACAGTGAGTGATAACAGTTATATTTTTATACTATTACACTGTATTCCGTCTATAGCAGAGTAGAAAAGCTTAGTGTTAAGACATTTCATTCTACACTTTCCGTATAATTTTCGTGATATTGCGTATTCAGTGGTATACAATCAGAATACAACGCCGCTTTATGTAGTTATTTTAGCGACGAAATGATCGACTCCCTCGAGTGGGAATCGAATCCATAACCGTCGTATTAACAACCAGCGACCATCTCCGATAATATATACCTATGTTTTTTAACTCTGTCACTTTCACTCTAATGAGTGGTAATCCATATTATCACTTATTAACATCATTTTTCGTGGAATTGTATGTTTCTGCTTACTATTAAAACCATT
Organism: Heliconius aoede; assembly: GCA_037355905.1. Classification (NCBI taxonomy): domain Eukaryota; kingdom Metazoa; phylum Arthropoda; class Insecta; order Lepidoptera; family Nymphalidae; genus Heliconius; species Heliconius aoede. Next base: position 194,654 of record JBAIZZ010000055.1, on the reverse strand, counting down.
GGACTAGTGGGCCACATTATCATTCAAATTTGTATTCACAGAGGAAAATCATATGAAAAATGTGTGGCAGGCGCCTGCCTTCATAAATAAAAATGCCGCCTCGTCGTTATGTCGGTTGCAATATTATGAATATAAATTACTATGTCTTTTGGAAACTGTGATAATAGAAATTATATGAACAAAAAAACGACCATGATGGCGCATGAACAGCGCCCGGAAGAGTGATGGTAGTGGGTTCATATTTCTTACTTCGGAAATTATGGAAGGCTAATTACAGCCGTTCCGCCATCCAACATACACTATCTCAAAAAATTGGGGGAAAGTGGGGAATGGAATGCTAGAAGAATGTAAAATATTGAAACATGAAATATTTCAAAATATTTTAAAGTGAAAAGTTAAGTCAACAGTTCCGTTAGTATCGAGTGAATAAAGTGCGCTTCATTTATTCTCCACTCGAAATATCGGTCGCAGAAATGGGACGTCCTAATAAATGGTCGTCGGTCGGATCTGTCGTGTATATTTGGTGAAAAAAATCTTTGGAACGTGCCGGGAATTTAAAGATATTAAAACAAATTTTATATAAAAAAAGGACTTTACGCTGTTTTCCGCTAATGGTGAGACGAGAGGGAATGTAGTGTTAAGACATTACAGTCGTTGACAAATAGTGTTAGACAGGTCGTCCCCTATTTTCTGCTAAATTCTGGAAGCATTGCGTGTTGAGTGTCGGAACTCAACGACGCACTATGTCTCATTATCCAAAACGAATTATTATATATTTTATAGTTTATATCCTATAAGCTACAAGCTTAGTTGAGTATGATAGAATGAGTTTGAACTATGGTTGAAGTTGAGGAGGGTTTAATATTAATAGTGGGATTTAAATTAAGATTTAGTTATATAGAACGTAACATAACTTACGTATTATAATTTAATATGATTTAATTTCAATTTATATCGTATGTGCGTTGATCTAGTTAAATAAAGTGAGAAATTTTGAACGTTTTCATTAAGAGACCTCCATTCCCGATTTTCCAGCGAATTCTAAAATCATTACTTTTTGTTGAGTTGTGGAAGTTAACGCTGTGCTTTGATTAGAAACACGAGCGAAGAAACAAAGATATTAAATATTTGTCTTCCTCGAGTGGGAATGGAATCTACAAACTCTCGCGCATACGGTCACACGCTTTTTCCCCTGCACCACAACTGACCTCAAATAAGCTTAAATATAATATATTTTTTCGTAACACTTATGTACACGTCATTAGGCGTGTTAAATAATTCACAGGCTGTTACAGCGGCGGCCGAAAAAGCAAAAAATACTAAAAAAATTAGACCGAAATGCACTTTTACTGGCAACATTAGGCTAATTACCTTACTTTGTGGGAGAAGAGAGTTTGAAAATGTTGACTATTCATTATATGAAATGTTCAACCTAGAGGCCGTCGTGGCGCAGCGGCTCTAGGGTGCGACTGTAACGCGACGGTTGTGTGTTCGTTCCCCACTCGAGGAAGTGAAATATTTATTTACGTTTATATTTCCATTTCTTCGGTCTGGTGCCGCAGCAAAGCGCGGCGTTGAGTTTTGCCACTAAACAAGCAATGCCTCCATAATTCGGCAGAAAGTGGGAAACGGAGTGTCTTAACACCGAGGTTTCCTCTGCCTACTCTGCTGTGTGCGGGAGACAGCGTGAGGCTGATGATGATTTACTTTAAGATATATTGCTAAGTCACAACTTTAAATTGATTTATTGATGTCGAGTCTTCAAATGCTATTATTCTGATATCAGCTTCAATTTGGAAAATAGTCACTGGAATGCTGCATAAATATGAAAATGGACTTTAAATAAAGTAAAACATAGTTTCAAGTTAAAAACGAGACTCGAACCCACGACTTTGCTTACAAACTAATAGAATTCAAAAAAAACTCTAGCAACTAATTCTTTCTAGTCATTTTCAGCTAAACTCAGTTTTAACTACAAATCCTTTCAAAAACCGCAGCGACACTTCCACAGATTATCGTGAACATTTAGTTTCGGCTTTGGTTCAACATTGTCGTACTTCATGTAGGACTATGAAAATGCTTTTAACTCTGAATTTATTTCCATAAACTTAATATTTTTTTTTAATTTTACAAGGTTCCCGCCAGCACATCGTCCTCGAGTGTCAAAGGAACCCACAACCGTTGTGTTACCGCGCCGCGGCGGCCTTTTCTTATGTCCTACATGATTTGGGTTGACAGTTATTAAAAATATTAGAATTACAAGAGAGTAAAATAGAATTTTGTTATCGCATCATTTAAATCATATAATATTAGAATATCGTAGAAAATATATTATAATATATACTTCTTAGAAGTGATGGATACTTATGAAAGCAATTCTACAAGAGAACAAATTGGTTTTTCGAAAGATTGATGGTTTTTCCACATGTATGTAACACCTGAAATTTGATTTACTTTCTTCTTGGTTTTGTCATGAAATATTTCTTTGCTCTGGTAACAAGATGAATTGCGGTGTTTAGTTCCGTCAGCACGTAATTTCTTTCGCAGGTTAGGTAAAAGGAACCTAGTGTAAAGAATTAATACACTACATTCTCCACTACAATATTTAATGTCAATATACGTCATTTATTACTTAGTACGCCTTTCGTTGGAATTCAAGACATGGGTATTGAGCACCGAATTTCAAGGTAGAGTTGGGACTTTCCAGCGTATGAAAATGAAAAAACTATTCATTGGTGGAGATTGAGCCTCCAGCAAAAGTGTTCAGGATCAAAAGCTGTGATGCTCCTATGCGGTGATGATATTTTTTTAGACTACTAGTATTTAAACATAATATATTAGCTCGATAAAAAATTATATAAATATTAAAGCCATTAAAATTACACAGATTGTGTACAAGTAAAAGGATCTTTTTCATTTCCTCGCTCTTGTATAAAGACAAATTACAGCGTTGAGTTCCGCCTTCTAACACGTAATTCACTCTATCGACCTCGCCGTGGGAAATAATAGTGAAGCTGTAAATAGGTTCCTAATTTTACTGTAGACAAGTTACTACTGAAATCTACCAAATTCTTGTAAAATAACTTCACTTTATGCTTACAACCTAAGCCGCGGTAATTTAGCACAGATGGGCTTACCTAGCTCGTAATTAATTTACAAAGGTAATGCAAAGTAAATCCACTTCATGTTAAGTGTATATTTTAAAACTTAAATAACTATAGGGCTGTAAATTTTTTTTGTCCTTTTTTTTAAAATAGAGAGTTACGTACTACATTTTAAATCAATAAATATATGTACATATTTAGAGGACATCGTGACACAGTCCGAGCAAATCCGAGCCGGGTGCAGTATAAAAAAAGATAAATGAAAAAGAATATATATTTTTTTATAAAATAAAGAAATAATTTTATTTTTTCTACCAATTATAAACATATTCATTTGAGTTGGTTGTAAGTTGTATACGTACGCTCATACTTCTATGGAGGATGCTTTTAAATAAATAAAGTGGATATTGTGAGCCTGACATTGTTATTCATATTTTTGTTATTTATTCTTGTTAAGATTAAATAAAAAAAATACGCTTTTTCAATAAGAATGGGAATTAAACCCACGACTACCTCGTTCCCATAGCTAATGTGTCTCGACAATCTTAAATTTTTCTGTTTATTATTCTTTATCGTCACATTTATGTTATTTCCACAAATAAAAATTTTCAATATCATTCAAATTATAATTTTTACTTGCCTACATTTTGCAGTTTATTTTCGCTCTAATATAGCAAGATGTGTCTGCCTGCCTGTCTCCATTCAGCTAGTCCAAATCTATTTTCGAGCCATTTAACGTAGATTAACGCACAGCAATATATTTTTTTAAATAAATTAATTTAAAGAACTAAAATAAATTTTCAGTTTGTAGTAAAATTTTTCTTAACAAAATATTATTAAAAGCAACAGAATGACAAAACAATGTTTATGTAGAATCCTTTGCTGTCGGGATATTTAATTCTAAGCAACTCAAGCTGGTGGTATTAACACGAAAGATGAATAATGAGGATTATAGGAACAAGCGTTCGACTGTAAGCGTGACAGGTTGTGGGTTCGAATCCCACTAGAGAAAATGGAATTTTTTATATTTTTATTTTCGTTGGTTTGTCATTGAGTTCCGCCACTCAACCCGCAACGCTTATATAATTTGGTGAAAGTGGAGAACGGAAGTGTCTTAAGGGATACACATGGTGTTTTAACACTAGATTTCCTGGTCCCTTCTGCCTACCCTGCTATATGCGGGAAATAGTGTGAAGTTTAAAAAATATATTCCCTTTGAATGACATGAAAATACAATCTTTGACAAAGTAACCCAAGCTATCTATTATATTTTAAGAACATTGCGACACCTAACCGGCTATAAATTTTATTAAATTAATTTTATTTAATGAATGCTGTACCCTTTGAATTATCTAGAGATAAGTGCTAAATGCATGCGGCTCCGGAAGCGGTTAAATATTTTACATCCATATTATGATAGTTTTATGTGGATTTTACGGTTCATTCAAACAGCCCTCGGGTATGTTTGAGATCATATCATTCTGACTCAGATGTAACATAGATTGTTATTTGTAAAAGCGTTTTATATTTTAACATTTTTAAGCGTTATTCACATATATATATATACTTACAAAATTAAGATAAGATTTGATGGAAAGTGGGAAACGTTTTAATGGGAATGAAACGCCTTAACGTTACCAGGTTCCACCTGCCCATCTTCCTATGTGCGGTATTCAGCATTAAGCTATAAAACAAAATGTGTATAACTTTTAAAGGCTTATTAAATTTGAAAAAGTACAAAAAAAAAATATTTTGCGTAGTTTTCGCAAGCACTCGAATAACTTATATTGGATTATTTCATATTATTCATATATATTAATTCATCAATCAAATTCTCAATCAATCAAATTATTTCATATATATCAATAAAGTTCAAAGTTGCAAGAGAAAGTCAACGAGACGGTTTTACAATTGGAAAATTCTTTTGCCCGTAAAACTGCTCTGTCCACAGTTTGATTAAATATAAAAAAAAATATCAAGATTAAATCTCGACCCCGATGAAATAATGGCAAGATTGCAGTAAAACTATTACGAATAATCAAATTAGAGCCATTTGTATTTTATAAATTCTACAATTGAAACAAGTTAAGGTACAACTGTAACTGTGACTGTAAACGCGATGGTTGTGGGTTCGATCCCTACTAAGGGAAATGAGTTATTATTTCTATATATTTTATTAAAGTGGACTACGAAAGTGTTTTATTTTGAACACAGTGTCTTAACACTAGGTTCGCAAGTTAAACAGATAATAACAACATATTTAAAATTGGAAACACTTGTTGAACATATTTACAGTGTTATTTCACGGTCTTGAACAGACACGCCTGCGCCTCTTGGAGGGTTTCCATAAGACATTATTTTAAATCTCTCTTCAAAAAAAGATATAGATATTTTTTTCAATTGAATTAGGACAAAGTAGGGCTGAATTCTATATTTGTATTCACCATAAAAAAAGTCTCCATAGTATTTTTACATATTCGTAATATCTGTTTATACACATCCATCATAAATCACGATCTTCCGTTTCATTTGTAAGTTGCGACCATCAATATTAAAAATCGCGATATATTTTAAGCTCCATCAATAAACCGGGATAACATTTGTGACACTCGTCAGAAAGAAGATAAACGATTCGTAAACAGCTGGATTCGATGTCTACATCCGTGCCACCAATACCATGGTTGACAGAACGTGATATAAAGTATTATTTGCAATTTTAATGTATTGTTAGTTTTTTTTGGTTTCACGTACAACTTTATAGATAACCTAATGTCAAGACAGTCCGTTCTCTTTTTCCCTCCGGAATTTGTTCTTGTAGTGAGATAGCACAATGTATTGCTTTGGTTTGCCATAGGATGACTATGAAAATAATAAATATAATAATTTCCCAGGGTGGGGGAACGAACCCACAACTATCGCGTTTCCACTTTGTCGCGCTGCACCACGACGGCTTCAACATTATATTAGAATATTTTTAATAATATATATTTTAGCACAAGGGTGAAACTGCAACGCGATGGTTGTGGGTTCGATCCCCATTCGAGGAAGTGAAATATTTATTAACATTTATATTTTCCTTTATTCGCTTTGGTGTCGAGTCAAAGAGTGGCGTTAAGTTCTGCCACTCAACACTCAATGCCTTAAAAATTGGCAGATGTGGGGAACAGAGTAGTTTAACACTAGTTTCCCTCTGCCTACTCTGAAATAATATATGGTGATCTACAATTCGGCAGAAAGTGGAGAACGGAAATACCTTAATGGAGAACGGAATGTCTTAACGAAAGAAGCCCAATTTCCCAGTGCCTAATTCCCTACCATTTTATTCCATATATAGCTTCCACAGCGGGAAGCTGAAATAATACACGTAGTATTTCAAGTCACTACAATAAGCTATGTTAAACAAATTCCACCAAAAAAAAAAGTTGTCAGATATTAGGTATACTATATTTATACGGATATTATAAGTATAATGAAAAATATGCATTAAATTTTAAGCAAAGTAACGTCGTTACTTGGAATGAGTTGCGATAAACTTAATTATATACTTGTCATAATTAATTATTCATATTTAAGCAAAAGTTTTATTAAAATGTATGTTGTAGAGTTTTTACAAGCTTTTATTTAAGTTGCTGTGTTATCGTGCGTTAGTGTATGTGGAATATTGCAAGCTCAATTCGACCCACTTTCCACTCCCTCGTGAAGCCCTAACAACTTACTTTTTAACTTTAATTCCATACTCGTGTCCTTTTGGAATAGTAAATTAATCTTATTTAGTTAGGGAAATGAATATTTAACAATATTATCAAGTGTTTAACTTATTCGGGGCTCGATGGGAAAGTTTGACTGTAATTGTAGGCTTGATTCTCATACGGAGGAATGTATTCATTAATATTAAATAACACGCAATGCGTCAAATTTTAGGCGCTTTACGCTATATACCGCATATAGCAAAGTGAAACCTGTTCCCAATCTTCAAGAAATTACATACTTAAAAGTCATGTTTTGTCAATGCATTTTTACCACCACGAGACGATTAAAAATTACCCACTCTCTCAAAGCCAAAATATTTTTATTTTGTAGGTAAACATAATGTTAATTAAACATGCAATTTTACATAACTAATTCTCGAGTGGCAATCGAACCACAACCGTCACGTCCACAATCTGACGGCGTGCCGCATCGCCATTATTACATATACGTCATTTGTACACCACATTAAAAACAAACATGGACATGTCTGTAGATCTATACTAAATACTACAAAACTAAATGCCTTTTAAATAAATAAATCAGCTTCACGTTGTATCCCGCACGGTAGGCAGAGGGAACCTAGTGTTAAGACACTTAATTCCACACTTCCCATCGAAATTAGAATTAACTATATAAATATTTCCTCTTCGGATTGTTGGGATAGAATAGTTTTTATGATTATAATATAGATATTATGGCCAGAATAGTACTTAGCTTAATAATTTTATTACATAATTTACTTTAACATGTATATTTTTGTTCAAAAAGCGTGTGACTGGTGACGAGACGATTGTGGGTTTGATTCTCACATTTTCTCTTTGGCATATGTCAGAGAAGCATGAAGCTGACTTAAAATCGACCAAAGAGGTAGCACTATAGTCTATACGACTTTCATTTACGAAAACTAAAAGAAAATTAAAGAAGAATATGCTAAATTATTATATTTTCTAGATTAATATAGCCTAAACCGCAGAAAGCAAAACTACCGCAGATAATTTCTGTACTATTTTATGATCCATGAGAGCATGAAACCCCTTTATAATTACGGCCAAATTGCAGGGATCCTAATGTTAGTTCTATCAGTTTATCTATCACACGGTCCTGTCGAGATCTTTGTAGTATTTGAATTGACAAGTTAACGACTTTGTTATTCATTTCTATTATATAATAAATGGAATAAATTACATTTATAAGTATTAAAATTGATACCATCGTTGAGCAACGGCAGAGTATCTATCTGCCTGGAACTCGCGTGGGCTTGAGAACTAGGGAGATTTGGGAGCTCTAGGGAGAATGAATCATTTACATTTTTTAGCTCTGGTAATAAAATATTACCATTATCCTCTATACTTAATTTTTCTTAAGAAAACATCCATAAAGTTAAACAAAATTAAACGTACATCCTTCCTCAGCATTGGCAAAATTATGGTGATCCGTTGAACTTGATAGGTTGAACGTGTCTTAGCAGGAATTAATTATAGCATGCGACGTGACTTGTGACACGATCTGCTGCAAACAGATAACAAGTTCACGATACTTGGTGCTATGTGGTAGAGATGCTGGAGAAGCTCATAAAGTTTTTTTTATTTATTTATAGCTTCACGCTGTAACCCGTATATAGCAGGATCAATAGAGGGAAAGAGGGGTTGAGAAATTCTTTATTTTCCGAAAATATTAAATTTATTTAGTTTACACAAACTGTAACGTTTGCAGTTACAAGCGTGTGCCTGTAAACGTTTAATTTCCTCGAGTGGAGATCGAACCTAGAACCAGTAGCGTTTACAGTCACACTTTGTTCCTTTGCGCCCCATGTGACCACATGTTTTGTAACTGGGGTGAGATAGTTCCCCGAGTACATTCGTTAAGAAAAATATTATTGTATTCTATGAAGCTTGTGCTGACACCCCGATGTCATCGACTGTATTAAAATTAATGAAATATCCATTCACTATATAAACTTACGTTGATGGACTGATAAACACTAATAACGATGTGATTTTATAGTAAGCCTACCATTATGATATATAATATGACGTGAGAGAAAACAAGTATAGTGTCATAAATGAATATGAGAAAATATTGAGATTTACCATGTAATATGTGGACCCAAAATAAAAGTAAACATAATTTATATGTTTACGCATACTAAGATACCAAATTATATTACAGTTTCAGAATGTTTTTTTAAATACAACTTAGTTAACTTATAGAGTTAAAAAAACTAAATAAGCTTGAACTCGAGTAGTTTACTAGTATTGTTTGAAGAGTTCCATTATTAATGTCCTGGCTCCATCATTAGATAAGTCCAACGATATCATATTCTTGTAGTGTAACTTAAAGTAGGTGTAACTGTCAAGTTTCATGATTTCCACTCGAAAAGAGAAATTATTTAATACTTTAATTCATCGCTGTGTAAAAATGTGTCCTACTTAGCACCAAATCTTCTAAACTATTTAAGTACAATTATTCTTCTGAGTGAAAAACTGGATTGGGCAATTACAGTATAAATATAATAATCATCTAAGTTGAAGGGGCTCTAGTGGTAAGACATTTAAGATATTAGGTGCAGTGGCGGAATTGAATGCCGTATTTTGTATATCGGAGCAGAAAAAATAAAGTAAATTAAAGATAATCATTCCCCCGAATGGTAATCGAACCTGTAACCACGTACGAAAGATAGATTCTGTCCCACAACAGCTTTCATTATTAATTATAATAAATTATAATTTATTTTAAAACAATACCAGAGGCACATACATATATTTAAACGTTTACAAAATAAACAAGCCTGTGTCAATGTTATCGTGAATTATTTCCTTCGTTGTTTGGTTAGAGTAAAATATACTGAAACGCGCTTATATTTCGTTATTTTAATATATTATATGTATGCTAGCTTTACTTATATTTTTGTGTTCATTTTTAGTTATATCTATGTTAGTGTCTTATTCAACTTTTCGTGACATTTCGTATTTGGTAGCGGTATTTAATGCCGCACTTTATCACTGATAGATGGGAAATGAAAATATTTGCCTGTTCTGCTGAGTTAAGAATACTGTCTCCTCAAGAGCTTAAAAATGTTTGTCTATTCTGTTAGCAGTAGCTTCAGCCCAGCACATTTAAATTTTAATGTAAGCATAGAACTATTTCTTAACGTTTATATTGCAATATGTTATTAATAATATTTTTTAATTTTTTTCATAAACCCAACAAAATGTATGTATGTACTTTTTTATACTTACCAAAAACAAACTATATTATAATAGCTTGACGCTGTATCCCGCACACAGCAGGGTAGGCAGACGGAGCCTAGTACTTAGATATTCCATTCCCCACTTTCTGCATGATTCTGGAGGCATTGCGTGTTAACTCAACACGGCCACCCTTTGCCTCGATACCAGAGCGAAGAAATGAAAATATAAATGTAAATAAATATTTCACTTCCTCGAGTGGGGATCGAACCCACAACAATTGCTCCCTTGTGCGACTACCCCACGACAGCCTCATAATATATCATAACAATAATATATATAATTTCTACCACCTATATAAAAGATAAAATAGTTTTGGTAAAATATATGCAGTTATTAATATTAAGTGGACTTCTAGTAAGAAGCTTTTTAAAAGATAATTTTGTTCAAAAGACACCTGATAAAGAGAGAGACACGAGGTGGACGTGTGCACTCTACTTGGATAATAGTCGTAGGCTGGTAAACCAGCGACTTTTTGTAACAAATAATATAATTAAATTAATTTTTTTTGTCATTGAACATAACTACGATTGAGTTCGTAATTAGACAGTCTAAAAACTGTAAACTGTAAACGTGACAGGTTGTGTCACACAAATATTATCTCACTCGAGAAATTGAAATATTTTATATTTTAATTGCATCGTTCTGGTAAGCAGAAGGTGGCATTGAGTACAGCCTCTCAACATGCAATACTTCCAGAATTCATTGGAAAGTGGGAATGAAAGTATGATAATGGCAAAGGAGTGTCGTAATACCAGGTTCCTTGTACGTAAAATATGTGAGAGACGGCTTGAAGCTTTTATTACAATTATATTTGTGTTAGTCGCTATGCTATAAGAAAAAAGATTAAAAGTTTCATGGCCGTACCTGAAGTCAAACGCCTGGAACTAATTGGCGGGTAGAATTGACAGCCGGTAATGGCGATAAACGTCCGACATATCCTGCCTGGTATGATGATGAACATTGTCGATAAATTTGGAAACATTTTTGGGATTTTATTTATGTATTATGATAATATGATAAGATACACTATATATGTTTGTTTGGTTGAACTCGCTTATCTCAGAAACTGTTAGTTTTAATTGAAAAAAAAAACTTTTGTATTGGATAATAATTCTGTTACATCACGTTATATCTGCTGCAGAACAGGAGTACATTCCTAATGTAATTAATGTTATCAGAAAACAAGAGTAATTAAAACTAATAAATAAATAATTGTGTAGTGCAAGCGGGCAAAGCCGCGAGCAGGTCGCTAGTACACTCTCGCAATATATTAAATCGATTTAAGCCATTATGTTAATGAAGCTTGCATTCCGCTACATAATGTTTCGTCCACATCGAGGTCATCGCGGGTGACTGCGTTCGACCATCGACTATTATGTCAAGTGTCTTTGTAAGCTCTAGTGATAAATACCCTATAACATTATACGTATTATATAACTAGCGATCCGCTCGCGGCTTCGCCCCCTGAGTCTCGGAACTCTTTCTCATTAGAACGGGGAATTAGTAATAATTTATTTCTCCAGTAACAAATTAAAACAAAAAAATTCAATGTCAATAAATAGAGTGTGTTATATAAAAAGCTTGATTGCGTAACGTAATTGCGTTACTCAATTATACACTGGCTCGCTGTTTGAAGGTGTGGGCTTCTTAAATTGCTCTGTGAAACCGGTTTTAAGCTAGTTTTTTTTGTATTTCAGCTTAAAATTATACAGGTGGAAGCATATGCGAACATTTTACGAAAACAGCATATATGTTAAAATATTTCAAAACAATATCTAAAGAAATTAATCAAGATACCTCCAACATAGAGGGTTTTTTTTTCATTTCACGATTTTTATCCATACCTTACCGAATATTTTCATTACCCAGCTGTAGGCGATAAAGGGGGCGTTACAACACGTCATATCCTGAACACAGGCAAAAACCGTAGTACAGAGTGTCCTGTCAATAGTCTATAGAAAAAATTATATATTCGCATATAAAGTTAGTATAGATGTTTCTCACAAACTCTAGTATTTATTTTAAAAACATATTCATATTCACATTATATTTAGTAGATAAGTGATGTACAACTAGAGCACAGAGTTAGACTTTAATATCGGGAAATAAGATTCTTCATTACCAACGTGATGGAGCAAACAAAGAAGTCACGTACAGGATCTCAGAGCATGGAATCATAGAGTGTGGAAGTGTTATAGGTTAGACTGGAAATAAAAAATGGAAAACTATATTTATTTTCAAATAGTTTTTTTTTCTATACGTTTTTTTATATTTATTTACTTTTTTTGTTATAATGAAAGAAAAATATAGGTTTTAATCTTAATTCACGGCTCAGGGAGCGTGGTCAACATGACACTTTCTAAGTGTCCAAAGTAACTTTTTTATTTTTGTCGCACATAGTAGGATAGGCAGAAGAAATATGGGAAGTTGAAGTTTGGCACTCTGCTGCCATAAATATACTTCCGTGCCCACTTAGCTCGCGATTCGCCAGAGTGGGATTCCTAAAACCTATAATCATCATCTCAACACGCTATGCATTGAATATATGTACCAACATCAGTCATTCTATTCCCATATATATACAGGAATCGATTGTCTAGAATTCCTACCTGATCCTTATCCTGTTATTAGCGGGATACAGTGTGAAGTAAAAAAAACGCTTTTACGTATAATACATGCATATTAAATCAGTGTAGTACAACAGGGCGACGCCACCGATTAATATTGGGTATAAAAATATAAGTATAATTATATTTAAGAAAAGCTAGTTCCAGAATACTAGTATATATATATATGATGACACACGATTTTCTGTAAACTTTACTATAAGAATTGACAGAATTCACGATAACATTGACACAGTGTTATTTATTTTGTAAACGTTTAAATGTATGTGCTTTCGTATTATTGTAAAAAAATAATTATTATTTATTATAATCATATAATATATATATGTCGAAGGAAGAAAAGGCCGTCGAGGGATAGAATCTGTCTGGTTAACACGTGGTTATAGGTTCAATCTCCTTCGGGGGAGCTATTATCAGCTTCACGCTGTATCCCGCACACAGCAGGGTAGCCAGAGAGAGGGAAAGAGGGGAGAGAGGGGATATTAAGCGGAAAGCCCCGCTTAATATTCACGCTTTCCGCTTTATATTTTACTGTACTGTCTTACCTAGTACTAGGAATTAGTTTGTTTTTTGCTTAAAAGATAACACTTCCAATAAAACCAATTCGTCTATTCTATGTTACGTGACCCAAAGGGAAAATATTTGATGGAACCACAATCACGCCTCTTATTCTTCCACATTCAATTCAAAGGAATCACACGATTTTTTCTGTAAGAATTTTTTGTATCACCGGAAAAGTACACATTGATACCGATACCAAATGTACATCGTAATTTTTATATCTCTGTCATTTAAGAAGCTATTGTGACGTATTGGGACATCGTCTGACTGTTGTTGTAGGTTTGATTCCTGTCGAGGCACTGGGAAAAATTATGTCGATACAATTTCCGGTATAGAAAAAAATGTTTTGTTTTTATGTTGATTTCTAATATGAAATATCATTGCTCAAATTTTTCTGGCCCTATTTTTAAACATACATACAAATGCAAAGTTCAGCTTACGCCTCTCAAATTATGTGTATATAAAAATTAAATTATTATTTTACTGTGAAGATACTAAGGCAACCGTGGCGCAGTGGACTATTTTAACACTATAATATTTCGTCATTAAAAAAATCCAAAAAAATCTTTTTGTGAGAGCAACACTTCTATTCGATCCTCATTTGAATATTATTTTTAGAAATATTTTATATAATTTTTGATAAAACAATTACTTGTCACTTAACATACCAAAATTTAAGTGAACCTTTAACTGTTGTTAAATCAATACAAATAGTACTTTTACGAATACTTCACACATTTAGCAGATATTAATTAGCGCTTAACGATTCACTGAATGCTTAAAATGAATTAAGCGTATAATTAAAGTATCTGAATTTGACATTAAAATCATTTTTCTTAACATATATCGTAAATTTACAAAGAAAATCTCATGAAAAATAAGTAATTATGATTATATTTATAATATATGGGTAAAAAACACTTAAATGTTCAAAGGTTCAACGTTGTTCTGGAGGCCGCGACAAAAATCTTCTCATGCGCGGGTGTGCATAAAACTTGTATTGAATTCACACATAATAGGAAATATTTCTGTAAAGAATTTTATGGTGGGAAAGGGACGGAGTGATTATTTTGACCCCATCCCTGGTTTTATGCGGTGACAGGCGCTATATATTTTGAAATGATGGTATCCATTATAGTATTTGTGAAAACGTGTTATTTTTAGTACTTGATTAAAAGGAAAAATTTTTTGAACGTAGCTTACTGAGCAAACAAAGAATATGAATTTATAAGAAACTGAAATAGATTTGTCATTATATTAATTAGTTTTTTATTCCTCTAAAAAAATCGTGTCAGTACAGTAGCAATTGAGTAAAACAGTTGTATAAATAAACTATTACAGCAATCAGTAAATTTGTCGAACTAAGTAGATTTACTTTAAATTTATGTAGATGTAACCTGTATTTTTGAATTTATTGTAATAAAACAAACTTACTTATTGTAATAAAAAAACTAATATAAATCTTGAAAGCAGCAATTAATAAAAAAACTGCATTTATTTTTTTTTATTTTACAGAAACCGTTAAGCCGTTTCTGAAATTACCGTGGATAAAAAAATTAAAATATTAATTATATTGTTTTGTATCGTACTGATAAATGCCCCAAATAATCGTTTCTCTTTATATATCTTACATGTATACACATCTATCAGCTATTGATAGATATCGCACATAAGATAAAAAAATCTCGAATGAAATCTAAGAAAATCTCTTTATTTGATTGTAACATAAATTTTGCACTCAAACCACATATGCCATTTCATGTATTGTTCATAAAAGGTTTAATTGAATCTGGAGTATATTTCCATTGAAAATACATTTCTTTATTTGCATCACCCAGAGAACTGTAGATTAAATCTAAAACGAATTATTAAAATTTCTACATTCAGAATAGTTTTGTCCGTAATAGTTAGAGACTATGGAATTCCAAGCGCTAGAAAAGCTAAAAAGATTATAATTTTTCAATTCAATATTCCAATTCAATATCTTTCTTTCAATATCTGGTGATATAAGTGGCTGTGGCTGGTGGTTACAAGGCATTAAACATGCGTGCGTCTGTTAAACCTCTATAACTTGCCGAGTTTACAGTAGCACAGTGTGAAAGCTAGAAAAAAATTAATGTATCAAATTTACATTTCCTCACTTTGCCAACGAGGCCTCTAGAATTTGATGGAAAGTGGAGAATTTCTATCTACCCCTCTTTCCAATCGTCTGCACTGCTGTATGCGGGATACAGCGTGAAGCTATACATAAATAAAAAACTTTATAAGCTTCTCCAGCATCTCTACCACATAGCACCAAGTATCGTGAACTTGTTATATGTTCGCAGCAGATCGTGTCACAAGTCACGTTGCATGCTATAATTAATTCCTGCTAAGACACGTTCAACCTATCAAGTTCAACGGTTCAGCATAATGTTGTCAATGCTGAGGAGTAATGCCAATGCTGTAAATTATAAATTTTGTTTAACTTTATGACCGTTTTTATATTTATTTATTTATTTATTTAGGTCACTTACAAGACATACATTTTTACATTAAAATCCGTCCGTAAAAGAAGCAAGAAGGACGTCATCTTAAAGACATTATTTTCCGAACCTAAATATGGTATGTAATTTCAAAAACTGCATTAAAAAACTATCATTTATTACTTGTTTTTATTATTTTTAACCCATTGTGTCCCAGTAATTCTATAACGAAGAACATGCGTTTCCTCTGCACCAGTCTGTATAATAATTTAGAAATTATCTGCGAAAGTGTTGCTACATCGATTTAGGCTAAGAAAATTATATTTATCTTTACGCCTTTTAATTATATTAATTTTTAGGCGATTTATATTTATAAAATAAAAAAAAAACACCGCAAAATTTCATTTTCATTTGCACAGAGACAACGCAATTGTTAATGGGAATCGAACTCACTAATACTAAATAGAAGTATTAAAACATTAATATATCTTAAAGTGAATCCTTATAATAATAAAATTAAAATAAACACTATTCTGACCAAAATATAAGTTATATTCATAATATTTATTCTCTATCATCAAACCCAAATAAAACCCAAACGTAAAACCGGCCCAGGATATAAAGATAAAAGGCATAATATATCGTATTATGATTATCGTGAGGCCATCGCGGCGATGCGGCACACCGTCTGATTGTAAGCGTGACGGTTGTGGGTGCGATTCTCATTCAGGGGAATAAATAAATTTCAATTTGTCGCTCTGGTAAAATACATTGACAAACCGTGGCGATAAGTCCGCAAGTAATTTCTTAAAATTTGTGTACTATACTATTGTGTACTATATTTTTTAAATTATTAGCACTATTGATGATAAGCTATCGTTTTGTGCTTCAAATTCGTTCTCCAAATTCGTAAAATTTGAGGCAATGCGCGTTGGAATGGCGAAATTCAGCAGACAATAATACACTCCCCCGAATCAGAATCGAATCCACAACCATCACATTTACAGTCACACTGTCCCGCTGCGACTCAAATAAGTTAAGACACTTGTTAATTTTGTTAAATTAAGATTATTTTACTATTCCAAAAGGACACGAGTATGGAATTAAACCAATTGTAAGTTGTTGGGACTTAACGAGGGTCCATGTGGAGCCCGTATGAGTTTCTATAGAGTGATTAACTTAATAGAAGTACCTACAGCCTTCACAAAGTGTATGTAGCTTAATGTTTTCGTAATGGATTTGTAGTGTTTAAGGTTTGATATATTTGAATTGTATAGTTCTCGATAACGCGACAGTAGTTGGTTCGTTACCCACTCGAGGCAGTTAAATATTTTCATTTTCTAGGTAAGGGCGCGTTGAGATACTATCAACATGCTGTCTCGAAGATGTCTTATGCCTATTGTCGGGTAATTTTTTATATAGATAAAATCGTTGTTGTATTTATTTGAAAAAAAAAACATTTTAACTAAACTTCTTCATAAGCAATTCTAGACTCAATAACGCAAGACAAACTTATTTACAGCAATATTAATGATATGTAATATAATTCTCCGCTCTAATGTAGATGCAAAAGGGCTGTGTTGAGGCGCAATGAAAAATTTGTTTTTTTTTCTTTTTAATTTTATGCGGTCAGGGTTTTTGTTTGTTTAAATATTTTTTCATTCAAAAAATGTCTTGAATTCTAGTTGAAAGTGGAGAAGGGACTGTCTTAATATTAAGTTCTCTTTACTTATACCGATACCGATATATACAGAATAAAGTCGTACGCGAAAACAAAAAAAAGAAACTAAAAAAACAATTGAAATTGAAAAGACGTTCCATTAAATGACGTTCTGTCAACCATACAGCACGGATATAGATATTGAATCCAGCTATTTACGAATCGTTTATCTTCTTTTTGACGAGTGTCACAAATGTTAGCCAGATTTATCGATAAAGCTCGATATATATCGCGATTTTTAATATTGATGGTCGCAACTTACAAATGACACGGAAGATCGTGATTTATGATTGATGAATAAATATTATTGTTATTTTTTTAGCTTAACGCTGTATCCCGCACACAGCATGGTAGGTAGAAGGAACCTCGGTGTTAAGACACTCCGTTCCCCACTTTCTGCCGAATTTTGGAGGCATTGCGTGTTGAGTGGCAGAGCCGGAGAGTGGCCAGAGCGAAGAAAATGGAAATATAAACGTAATATACGTTTATTTATATTATATTTTACATATATATATTATGTTTTTTAATATTTATATTTTTACATATATATATTATGTATATGTAAAAATCCTACCGGGACTTTTTGCTGTCAAATTTATAGGTAGGATTCAGTCATTTGCTATATTTTGCCCAAATTTAAGTGAAAAAAAGACAAACCTTACCTAGAATTTTTTTGAAAACGTATTAAAAATTTGAACGACGCGAGATTCAAAACTATGCCTTTAGAAACACTCCAAAAGGCGAAGGAGTCTCCCTCCCAGACTATGGCATTTACATTTTTATAATTATATTATAATTTTAATGTTTGAAATATTTTTCCATTAACAAGTATATTACTATTTTTTTTTTGCCTAGGAACGTGTTCTAAAGATAGACTTATTGTAGATTTCATTTCATCGAGTGAGAATCGAACCCTTGTTCCCCTGCGCCACGACTGGCCTCCATAGAAATTTGTAATAATGAAAATAAGTTAATTTACGTAAAACAGGAAGTCTAACAATTCAATTTTATGACAGACATCACAATTTACTAAAGAGCCAGAAATAAAAATCCTCCAAAATATATTCTGGCCAAAACACTGGTTAGGGTTTACGATGGGAATGACAGCTGCTTGTAAAAACTTTATTCAAATGTAACAGTTTATTGAACGAAATTTACATTTATGGCGCGGTCAGCTTCATGTGTAAAAGTTATATTGGATGAATCTTTTTAAAGCACCCTAGCAGTGAGCTTCTTCGGTAATTATAGCCTCTGAATATAAATGAGATCACGTTGAAAGTTCTTGAAAATGACTAAAGTATGTTCTTGAAAATAGCACGGATTATTTTTAAATTCACGCTGGCGTTAAGACATATAGACATAACTCTCCGTTCCCCACTCTCCGCCGAATGTTTGAGACATTGCGTGTTAAGTGGTGGCATTCAACGCCACGCTTAGTCTTGTGATGCAAACATTCGTTTGCAGTTCTTTTCTATAAAAAAATTTTTTAATCATGTAATAAAAAAAATCGATTAAAACATATTCAAACACATTTCAAAATAGTTTTAAAAAATGAAAATATAATAATTCATTCCCAGATCAAACCCACGACCATCGCGTTTATAGTTTTTCTTGTAGATATTTTATTCACTTTCTTGTTTTTGTAAAGTTTCTATTATATTATTGTATAAAAGGCTCTAACTTCATTATTCTCATCATAGTTTTACTGCAATCTTGACATTATTTCCCAGACGGCTCTTCATCGGGGTCGCGATTTATTCTGTGTAAACATTTTACATTTAATCAAACTGTTGACAGTCGAGTTTTACGGGCAAAGGAATTTTTGAATTGTAAAAACGTCCCGCGGAGTTGTAGTCTTGTAACTTTCAACGTTATTGAAAATTATATGAAATAATGTAATTAAACTAAGAAAAATTCATTGCACTTTTTTCCGTGCTTTGGCATGTTTTTATTAAGCTTAATTAGATTATCGTCGCGTGAACCCTTTGAAAATTATACACAATATTTAATGACCTTTATGCAGAATTCTGCATAGAGGATATTAAATCCACAACCCTTTACTTTCCAGTCAGGCGCTTTGCCTTGCAGGGGCAAAGCGCCTGAATAGCATCTGTAATTTAAATATTGTGTAATATATAAGTAGATTTTATTATTACAATATAGTATCTTGATTAAATGAAAACCATCACGGTACAGTAGAACAGTTTCTGATCCTAGACGTGATAGCTGTAGATTCAATCTAAGCCCAATGAATAATACTCAAGGAAGATCATACTCAACGACGTAAGATTCGCTCCTCAATACGCACATATTAAATTCCAGAGAACTTCCAGAGAAATGTTTAGAATTAGCACTATTCTAAACAAAGTATATTGACACACAATATTAAATCGGGGAGTTAAGTGTCTTAATTCTTTACATTAGGTTCCCTTTGCCTACCCTGCTATGCAGGAAAAATCGAGAAGGAAAAAAGTTATAGCTAGGCGCAATGGTAGGGTAAATTAAGTACTTCAATAAATCATAATAGAGCGTACAAAAATACAACGAAAGTGAGCGCAACATTCACCCATTACTCATTATATTTTCCAAACATAAATCAACGCGCACTAATGGATACTTCACAAGAAAAAGTGGGAAAAGTGAAAAAAAAAACTTTTATTCTTTTCATATAAGGTAGGTTGGAATCATTTTCTTTATCAGCTTCAAAGCAGAGTAGGCAATGTGAACCTTGGAACCTAGCATTAAGACATTTCGTTCAGTACTTACTGCTAAATTTTTGAGACATTCCGTATTAAGTGGCGGCACTCAACGTTGCACTTTACCAGGTTGGTTACCAGAGTGAAAAAGGTAAAATATTATTATAAATATTTTAATCTTCCGAGTGAAATCGAAATTGCATATTTTTCCTCTACGCGTCAATAGAGGTTGAAAATATGTTATTAATATGAACTCAATAGTAGATAAGGCGAAAGAGCATGCAGAGACCATAGTGTTTGATTGACTCACTAGGGATGAAGCGTGAAACTAAAAATAAATAAATAACAAAGAGTAAAACAAGAATAATTACTGTAATTTATAGCTACACACATTACCTAGATTGAATTGAATATGCAAAACGCACAGCATCACACATACTGAGAAGTATGCTCAGTAGAGATCTAAGATACGAGATGGATGTGGAAAGGCATGTTGCTGCCGGTAACAGGGTTAACGGCGCCTTAATTGCATTGATGAGACGGTGAAACGTCAGCACAGCTGCGCGTTTGGCCGTACTCAAGGCAGTTGGTACCTACGTAGCTACACAGCAGCAAAACGCGGATATTACAGAAGAAGAATGAAAGAAAGATGAATGGTTGGTACTAGAAAAATGGTCAAGATGAGAATGAAGAAGAACGTGCTGAGTTGGTTTGGGCCCGTCGAACAAGGGTATGGCGAAATAATGGCTAAAAAGATTTATGGGATGGAATAGTGAGTGGTAAGAGTGGGGGCGACGTCGGGGGGGACCCAAACATAATATCAAAGACACTGAAAGAAAGTCACGGAAAATGCATGACGACCTCTTGAAGGGTATGTATGAGAAGTTAATGACAGTGGACGAGGTGAAAGACGCATGCAGAGACCGCAGCGTTTGGCGCTCCAGTCTCTTAACACTAGTTTACATACTCTCCAATTTACATCATAAAGCTGCAACGAAATGATTTTTGCCAAATTAAATAAATACATTTTAAATAACGTTTTACAAAAAAAAAATGTATTCGCGGAAAGGCCAAAGGAATTAATAACCAAGAAGGTCTCTGGGGGCTCACTACTGTTCCTCGTATTTTATTAATGGCGTGCTTTTTTACAGAAGCACTTCCTCTTTATTAACTAATAGAGCAACCTCCGCGCGGTTTTATTCGCCTCTTTTTTATTTGATATTATTTAAGGAGACTTGGTTTTTATATTTAAGCATTGGATATCCTTGCTGTGAAAGTGGGAAAAGGAAATGTTTGATTATTGAACGCAGTACCCATACAATAGGGTTCCTCTGCTTACCCTGCTATATGCTGGCAAAACGCAGCTTTGAGTGCTTTCAGCCAATACACGATATATCGAATTCTCGCAAGGCAAAGGAAAATTAAAAGTTGGATTCCGCCATTTAACATTTCACAAATTGCACGGTGATTGGGAAACGGAGTGTTACAATACTTTGCCTCCTGCTACATACGGGATACAGCGTGAAAGTAGAAACAAATATAATTTCCGAAATAGCTGTTAACCTTTTATAGTAATTTTCAACTAAGCTCAGTTGAAACTACAAATCATTTCAGAAAATCGCGGCGACACTTCCGCAGATTACCGTGAACATTTATTTTCGGCTTTGGTTCACCATTGTCGTACTTTATTTCGTAGGACTATGAAAGTACTTTTAACTCTGAATTTATTTCCATGGACTTCATGTTTTCTATTTGTTTTTTGGGTCAACTTTTTATTAGTTAATTATTTTCAGATTGCTGCTGTGGTTCAGTACAGGGGTTGTGATAGTTGAAGGTTCAAATTTTAGATTGTAAATAAGAAAATAAATTGAGTTCATCGTATCCCAGATCCCAAAAACGCATAGAGGAGGTGGAGGAGGAGAAGGAGACTTGATGTAAATAAATCAATCTAAAGTAGTGATTTAACAAAATATCTTCTACAGTAATTTAAGTCGTTATGCAACGTTTACTTACTTTTTCGGGTTATTTTTAAGTGTAACTCGTTAATGTCGAAATATTTAACTGTAAATAGAACATTGAGTCAGTTAATGGGTTTTCACAGTTGCTGCAAACTAGAATGTAATAAACACAAATATTTTTTATTTTTATTACTTAGTAAAAAATTCAGGAGTCGTGGGAAAACTTTGTTACGAGTAAAACACAGAATATATTGTGCTTTTACAAGTTTTTATTTAAGTTGACTTGTTAGTGTATTGTTAGTGTAAGTTTCAGGTCAACCGGTCAAACATGAAACGGTGAAACGGTCGGTACATGAAACTGCGGTTCTAATGACAACAAAATAATATGTAATCCTACAACCTAGTGTACCTGTCTGTCAAATGAAAGGGCTTTACTTGTAAAATATGGTGAAGGTGGTAAGATGGTAAGAATGGTGTTCTCACCATGAAGACAATATATCTATAAAGCATCGTCTATTAAGTTCTCAAAAAGGATTTTTATGTTAATATTTTATTATTACTTACGTTTACGTCGCAAATAAACTGAAGCAACATTCAAACTTCCACCGTTGCGTACCAGTTCAACCATAATTAATATAAAAATTAAACAATTTATCATTTTAGATTTTATAAATTATTATTACAGGCCATCGTATAGTTGCATAAGGGTGTGAGAGTAACGCGAAGGTTTTGGGTTTGATTTCGACACGAGGAAGTGAAATATTCGAAATATCGAAACATGTTATTAACTTTAAAAAAATCCAAAAAGTATTTATAGCAACAAACGCCATATTCACACAAAAAAAAACAACCAACATTTTTAAACTCTCATCTCCCACAAAGTAAGGTAATTAGACTAATGTTGCCAGTAAATGTGCATTTCGATCTAAGCTCTACAGTATTTTTTCTTTTTCGGCAGCCGCTGCAACAGCGCGTGAACTTAACACGCCTAAAGACGTGTACATAAGTGTTACGAAAAAATATGTTTAAATTTATTTCACTAAATATCGTCGTCACTATTTTGTAATGGTTGATTTTATTTGCTAGATTAAATTTTAAATATACAAGATCAATAAGCAGAAGTTAATCATAAAGTGGAGAATGAAGCGTTATCACATTGGGTTCTTTCGAAGAGGCTTAAAGCTCATTTCATTATTTGAAATGTTATGAAGCATTACATCAAGCAGAATAGAGAAAATGTACATCTCTACTATTTTATTACATTACATAAGTATGTCACACTTTATTGCGCTAGATCAAAACAAATACTTATAATGTAGATATAAGCATTCCTTCAGCGAGAATTTGAATCCACTATTCCTTTTAATATAGCATAGATAATTTTATAATGGCGTTTATGGAACTATTTTAATATCGCTCAACTTCAGCCATAGTTCAGGCTCATTCCACCATACTCGACAAAGCTCCCATAAGCTATATAAAATTTTGTTTAAAATGAAAGCTTCGTTTTGTTTTAATATCTTTAAATTCCCGTCACGTTCCAAAGATTTTTTTCCCCAAATATACACGACAGATCCGACCGACGACCATTTATTAGGACGTCCCATTTCTGCGACCGATATTTCGAGTGGAGAATAAATGAAGCGCACTTTATTCGCTCGATACTAACGGAACTGTTGACTTAACTTTTCACTTTAAAATATTTTGAAATATTTCAAGTTTGAATTTTTTATAAGGTAAATCCATATTCTATAGTGGAATAGTTTTTAGTTTAATGCAAATAAAATAGCTGGGACTTTTTCGAGTGAACCTGTTTCATAGTAATATCTTTTATCTCGCATATAGCAGATACAAAGGAAACTTTAATATGTAAAGAGCGTGTCTCCGTGAAAATAATAAGATGTAAAGAAAATATTTCTCTATTTATATAAAATTATTTATACAGAAAAAGTTCAGCTTTTTTTTGCTTGTCTTGGCAAATATAATAATTGAAAAGAAAATTTCTAATATACCTCGTATAGGGTTAGAGGTTTTGACCACGCGGCTAATAAATCTAACAAATTTAAGTTTAAAAGTTTAAGCCTAAATACTTAAATTTCTGAAGCGTTAATTCTATTTGAAATGAATGAACCGAATTAACAGAATTAGCGCGATGTTATATTATATATTATTAAATTTCTTTAGAGACATTACATAAAATTTTTTACTTCGCCTTTCCGTCTCTCATATTTGTATTTCCGTACATATTTTTGTTTCAACATACTACCTTATATTTCGAAATACTGCTTCCAATAATAAAACTGTTCCTACAGTATGTACGTAGATACAAACATACATTCAAGAATTACATTTTCCCTGTATTTCCTTTCAACTAGAGTTGGCTGTAGAACCGTTTGAATACAGTTCAGTGGGACGGATATTCGTGAATTATTCAATAGATAAGCCTTACATGAACGCCGTGCTTACCGACCGACCTGATAAAAACATTTATGGCTCTAAGAGATTACACGGGTTTGTAAGTGAGATTAACATTTAATTCAATATCATCTTCTCTTATTTTGTTGCACGTTTCTTTATCTTTTTATTTGTGGAAGATAAAAGTAATAGTTAATTTATATAGTTTCCTTTACTATACTAAGGTTATTGTAGCAACTTCTGACTATAAACGGAGTAGCAGCTGTGGGTTCGATTTCTACTCAAGGAAATAAATATTACTTATACATAAATATTTCATTTCCTCGATTGGGGATCGAACCCACAACCAGTTGCGTTTACAGTCACACTCAGTGCATCTATGCGACGACTGGCCTCAAACAAAAGGAAATATGTACTAATATTCAAAACCAATTTCTCTTTATTTGTTTGTTTAATACGATAAATAGACAATGTTTATAAATCATTAGTAAATAAAACAGTTAAACAAAATGACTGGGCACCACTGTCACAATACGTGAATACAGTAATGGAATTTGATAAATGTGTACTCTGTGTCAATTTGTTGTAATAGATAATTAATTATAGTGTAATTTGCTGGTTTACGTTGTTGATGTTTGTGCGTGAAAATACTATTTAATATAGCTACTAACTAATAAATAAATAATGTATATTATCAACAGGGAATCTAGCTATATATCTTTTATAGTATTTATTCTTCATTGGTTAAACATTAGATATATGTATTTATTATAAGTATTTCATTGCTGTCATTCCTGAAAGATATTGTATTTTTTTATAACTTTTGAAAACCGATAATTAGGAACAGTAGGTCAACAGACCTGAGGTTTCTACCAAATTTTAGAGATATTGCGTGATGGGCGGCTAAGCCCGACGCTTAATTCTGTTTACCAGAGCAAGAAAACGTAAAAAAATCATGCCCCATGAGTCAAAAATACAAACACATTACCATCAAGTTTACGGACTCGAACGGACTTGTTCAAAGAGTTTCTATTATTACAGCCTCCAAATGACATAGTAATTCATAAAATGCAACTGATATTTTTATATGCGATGCGGCGCTTTTATTTATGAAGGCGCCTCCACGACGCACACATTTACCGAATGATTTTCCTCTGCGATATAAATATTAGAGTTATAATTGTACCTTCTGGTCCAGTGCATTAAATTGTAAACAGGTTTGTTTAATAAGATTCATTTCTTACTCGTTAAATCAAATCAAATCAAATCAAATCAAAAATTTCTTTATTCAAGTAGGCATTTAACAAGCTCTTTTGAATCATCAAAATTTTGAATTAAGTTTTTTAATTAAGGTCGTTAGTACGACACTACGTAATATTTTTAATAAGCGATAATATAATCGGAAAGTGAGTTGGAAAACTCACACACGTTGTATTAACAGCCAGTCGGGAGATTAGATAATTTTCATTTCGTCGCTATACCAACTACATAAAGCACAGTGTTGAGCCACTAAACTCGCAGTATCATAAAAAATGCAAAGTGGAATATAATGCGGGATGTACTAGTAGCATAGACTAAAAAAATATATAACTATTGTGGATACGAATAGTTATGTTCTCAAATAAATTGAGCTCAAACGAACATCACAAGCGAGAAAACTAGCAGCTGAGCACAGAGACTGTGTGTGTACCTGGATATTATTTCATATTTACCCTTTGACACTCGTGCATTTAACGCGTATCCATTTTGTATGGTGAACTAACCAAAGGTTAAACGGCAGTTAAACCAACAATGCGTGTTATTAAGCTTATAGTCGTATTTAATATTAGGCGAAAGCTTGTCTTTTAGTGAAGAAACAACTAACAAATATATGGATATATATATATATTTTTTCACGCAGGATCCCACATAGTGGGGTAAGGCGACGCTGCCGAATTGCCGAAGCAATATGTCTTGAATGGCGGAAATCAACGCCGCACCTTGCCTTCTTACTAGAGCAAAGAAATGAAAATGCTAATTGCTTTATTTTCCGAGTAGGAATCAAACGCACAGCCGTCGCGTTTACAATCAAACTCTTGCGCCACGGCGGCGTAATACGCATGTTATTATAATTATAGGTATGTTATATAGAGATAGATAAATTTACATCTAGATCAATATATCTACTAACAATATAAAACCAAAAAAAATATTTGTAGTTTAGTTGAACGCGCACATAGGAAAAAAAAATTCCGAAACAGTCCATTAACTGAGAGTGGCTATCGGTTACCTAAACTTAATTATACATGAGTATACTTCATTATATATAATAACCCAACGTATCTGCGGTCGAAGTTATTCAATTATGTTAAGTAATCAAGTTATTATAATATATAAATTTGGGTAGACCGATAAAATTTAGGCGTAATATATCTAGATTACGTAAAAACGTATCTAGATTAAAATAAAACCCGCGGGATAACTGTAAACTGAATCAGTACTTGGCCATCACTATAATTCAGTTCTTTAGTCAATATTAAAATACATGATATAGCGCGACAGCGATTTCCCGCGGGATAACAATTGTCATGAACATTCATTTATTCTTCTCAGTCGGGATTCAAAGAATATTATATCGAAGCGCTAGTAAAATAATAATATATAATATATATTAGGTGACGATTCTAAGTGTACCTCGGTGTTTACAGTTTATCACGTTTTATAACCACAGTAATATTTATTGACGCCGATTAAATCGTATTAATTCTTATATTGTTTCGATAAAGAAAATAGTTTTGTAAAAAAAAAAATTATATCTCGAGTGATACCCCATGTATCACTCAAGATATAAATTACACAAAAAATTCCATTTAATAACTTCTTAGCTCTCATAGACGATGAGTGCAGGTTCAAAACTATAATAATCGTCGTCTACACAAGCATTGTTTAATAAGCCAAGTTGATCACTGCGTACGTTTTTGTAGGTTCGTAGGTTTTAAGTGATATGGACAGAATATCACTAATAAATAAATGAATCACTACTTTTTACGTACAAATTAGTTAACAATTTAATTAAAAGCAATTTGTTCTCAACTTTCCATTCGAGTTGAAAGCATTACGTGTTGAATGGTGAAGCTCAATGCCGCACTTTATCTTAACAGATCTGGAATATGAGAATAATTAATTCCCCAGAGTGGAAGCGAACCCCATACCCATTGCGTTTACAGTCAGACGCTGTCTCATTGCGCCACGTTGATATTTTACGATGACCCAACATGCAATATCTGTAACATGGCATCAACGTTTATTTAAAATGTATCATGGCGTTTCAACTAAAATACATCAATATAATCCCATTCACAAATAAATTGGCAATTGCGTAAAACCTTTTATTTTTATTATTTATTATTTAAGCTTGTTTTCAATGTATGACTAAATACTGAAACTATTAATTACACTATTAATTACATTATCATACACGTATTTCCGGTTTTAGAAATCCATATCTCAAAAAAAAATGGAGCCTTTATAGAATTACTTAGTTGACCGTTCGCTTCTGTATCAGTCAAGATGACTTATCGCAATTATTTTTCCCCTATTTTGTATGAGTTTGGGATGTACAGGTAACAACTTACAATGGAAATAAGGGAAAGAATTGAAAGACTGACTGAAAAATAATTATACAATTATATATTTCATATCGTACATATATAAATACTATTATATAAATAAATATAATTATTCAATAAGTTGGATTAGAACCTACAATAATTGGCTGTAGTCAACCATATTTTTTATATCACAATATACTTAATGGAGCTAACAATAATCTCTTAAGCTTTTAAGTATGACAAATGACTTTCTCAACAACTTCCATTTCTCTTGTTATTTTTGAATCACAATAATTTATTCGTATGATAAACCAATGCGAGAATGAAAAAACAAAAGGAAAAAAGAATAGGTACGTAATTATAAATAAATACCATACAGGTCTGTTTTTGGACTTTTATTCAAAGTTTAAATATGATACATAGAGATACAGAGATCGTCGTATCCACTCAGTCTGTGATTATTGTGGCTTGCGAAGAAAAAATGTGGGTTCGACTCCCAACTAAATAAAACTAGTTGTTTTTATTTTTAAGCTGTGGTCAAGTCAAATTGTGGCCTTGAGTACTCTCTGACACTCAACAGGAAACTTTTCATTCGGTTTTATGGCTGCCTCTATTGCTGGCATTGCTTTTGGTGAGTGCTAGTCTACCGCTATGTATACAAGATCGTACGTTCAGATGTTTCTTTTAACTTACAGTATTAATATATAAATCGACTTCATACTATATCCCGCACACAGCAGGGGGTGCTAAGACACTCCGTTCCACACTTTCTGCCGAATTCTTGAGGCATTGCATGTTGAGTGGCAGAGCGCTTTGCTTCGACACCAGAGCGAAGAAATGGAAATATAAACGTATATAAATATTTCACTTCTTCGAGTGGGGATCGAACCTACAAGCATCGTGTGACAGTTACACCAGTGTGCCGCTGCGCCACGACGCTCTAATATATAAATATTTTTGTATATTATTTTGAGAAAAAATAATAACTAAAACGCTGGTAATGTCAGAATAAAAAGATATTCATCTGCATGAGATAGAAACAATCAAGATATTCAAGAACCAAAGCACAATAGACTTAAGCTCGGGGTTTCTTGATTTCGTACAATAAATTCCTTATTATTCTCACACTTTTGTAATTTAAGCAGTCTTTTGTACGGGCTATGTAAGCCTTATTTTCCTTTTCTCTTATTTAATTACAGGAGTGGAATTAAAATGATTGTAAAACACCGGATTAGGGCTACGGCTGTCTGAATAATTTACTTGATAAATATGTATACATTAAAAGTTGTCGTTTAGATGGCTATGGCCAGAGTGGATACTATGTTTGCGGATTTAATACTTAGAATATCTATTGTCACGATATTTGTTTTCTTTCATATCTATAATATATAAAGAGATTTAAATACCCCAACTTACGCCCTAAATTTAGTATATTACATAATACAATATTTAATATTAGACATATTTAAAGGAAAATAAAATAACCAAACTTTACTATTAAAATTTTACATTTTACAATACATAATGACACGGACTGGCAACCCTGGAAAGGCTTAGTTCTGTGCAATTTAAATATTTTCATCGGCCCCGCGTATGTGTTAATATTTTTTAATATTTCAAGAACTTACGCAGAACTTACTTGGAAATATGTAGGTGTGACTTTAAAAGCGACAGATTTTGAGTTCGTTAGCATTTTCATTTCCTCGCGGTGTTAGGTTGAAGTGTCTTGACACTAGGTTCTCTGATTCTCTATGCCTACTATGCTATGTGGGGGGAAAATTTGATCTTGATAATAATAATTCTTATAAAATATATCTCTATTGACACGAGAAAACTTGACACATTTCCTCACTTTCTGGCATTCTATTTGTCTTTAAATCAAATATTTGACATTTATATCGCATTTTATTTCTCGAATGGGTGAAACTATGTAAAATTTGTCTTTGCAGAAAACCAAGTATAGTTAAATTGGATTGAATCCAGAAAGTTTTCTGTATTGTCATGCCAACATGTCGACCGTATTTCGATTAAAACTCAAGCGATCTGTTTACCTTTATGAATGTTATTTATTATAACTAAATTACGAGTATAAACATATTTCAAAATAATAATAATAGTTTTTTCTAACAAATTTATTTCTTTTAATAACCAATATGATTAAAAAATTCGACAATCTCTGAAAGGACTAGATCGATTTCGAGAAACTTAAACTGTTCTCTGAATTGAAATACACACAAAGATTATTTGTTTATATTCGTGTATTTAATTCTAGAGATCTATTTGTTCGTAGGTAGAATGAAGTTGTGGGTTTGATTTCCACTCGAAGAAAATAAGTATATAATATTAGCAAAGCGCGACGTTGAGCTCTGTAGCGTGAACGTAAATTATTATATATAGTATTAACTTTAGGTTCTCGAATTCCCTCTACCGACCGTGCTATATGCGGTGTACAACGTTCAACTGAAAAAAAAAATAAAAACCTACAGGTGTCGCATACGAATGCAAAACATTGAACTCCACATAAATTTTCATCTCACTACGTCACTAATATAGAATAAATGTTCAATTTAAAAGCTCCAGTTGTCGAATGAGAATTACAAAGTGGTTGTTGTAGACACAGGCCGCGTTTCCTGTTTGCCGATGTTGATTGTAATCGATTATCGACGTCGATGTTTGTTTTAACGACGGTTCGGGCGATTATTTAAATGGACGAAAACTGGTGTGGTTGAAACCTTATTTTTTGTTATTTAAGTATTTTCTAAGTTTTTTTGTCATATTTAGTTGTTTTGTTGTCCATCTGTCAAAACTATTTATCTAGTGATCGTGTGGAGCCAATTGTTGAGCTGAACGCAATCAATAAATACATGCGCTTATGCTTCGTTATTGCAGTATTTTCTAAGAAATTTACGGTACATTTACTCAAAATTTGAGAGATGCTTGAAGTATGGAGTCTTGACACTAGGTTACTTCACTATATGTGGGATAGTATGAATAACGAAGCAATAATACAAAATATCAAGCAATACTCACAAATATTTATTCTGAGCAGAAAATATAAAACGCGATTATATTTGAGTGTCCTTCGGCGTCCGGGGCCAATGATCTATCATAATTAAATTGAACCTACAGTATTGTTTATATTTAAATATTAATATATATTTCGTTTTCCCAATTCTATTTCTTTTGTACAAACAATTTTGGAGGTAATAAATTTTATAGCATTTAGGCGATAACCTATCTAACTTCTGATGAGGACAAGGGTTGCGAAATGGATGTTAGTGTATATGTAATATAATGTTTATTTGCTCATTTTGAATTAAGGGATCCATTATTAGTTTTAAATATATTCGCTATGCTCGTTCTGCGAGAAGGGTCCTTGAAATAATAAGTTTGTACTATTCATTGTATATAGAGATAAGAGGGACCTACAATCACCTAAGGCCCCTAAAAACCCTTTCAATTTCAAATGATGTATAACTACACCAAAGTATAAATTAAAAATATCAAATCCAAGGACAGGCAGCACCGTCATCCGGGAAAGCTTTTTAGCCAATACCTTTAGTCGAATACAAAGCGTGGTGAATAAGGAATCACTTTTCCCCTAATTGAGTAATGAGGCCTTCAAATGTAAGTAGTTGCGCGCCTGGCTGCGCCACCAGGCAATGTAACAGTACGACGGAGAAAGGTAAGAGTCTTCGAGATGGCAGGATAGCACAAACGGCAATTGCATTTGGCAACGTGTAGCTGTCGCTTGGGACGCGCGGCTCCATTGGCAGATAGAATTTGCAATGAAGTTATTCACTAGAGAATCAGTAGCCGCTATGATATATTTTTATTTGCAAATCAAGTAAATACAACAAGGCCGCAAATGGCTATACTCGTAAGTGTATAAGTTAAAGTTTCACTTCCATTTGGGAAAATTATTTATTACATTGCATGTTAACAAGACAAAGCGCGTCGTTAAACTCATTCATTATGTTTGTTCATAAAGTGGATAAATAGAAAGAGAAAGAAATACAACATAAAAAGTAACTTCAGTTACGGGAAGTGATTTTTAATTATATTTTGCTTCTCTCATAACTTACACCACACTTAATTTACTCCTTTTATTTTTTAGTAGCTCTAAGACATTTTAAAGTCTTGTAATTAGATACTTAGAGATTAAGGATCTTCAAGAACAGCAATATCTGAAACTTCGCTTCATTAAATTATCATGCACGCATATATATATATATATAGATTGAAAATTTTTGTACGTTAACATCAAAGTAGGCATTTTCAATAACTATTTAAAAAAATATTCCGGTTATAACTAAATTTTAACGAGAGTGTAGTGCGAACTCGTTATGGACGATACTGGAGGAAGCACACGTAAAAAGCATTGAATAGGTTCCCCGGAGATCATATCGTGACAGTGGACGAAATCACAGAGACGTTCAGAAACTGTAAAATTTGGTGCTCTTTTATCTCCGACCACATCAAGGTTTGAAAGTATAAACTTCACACAATAAGAGAACTTAAAAGAGTATCAGCTAAAAATGTATGGTTCTTTATGTGCTTAGAAAAATACTGACTCTCCGCGACGGTTGTGAAAACGCGTAGTAACCAGAAAATATTTGAATATATATATATATATATATATAGATATATATATATATATATGCGATAGAAAGTACATATTTTTAATATTCAACTGTGCTTTGTACTATTACCAAAGCGAGAAAATAAAAATAATTAATTCCCCTGAGCGGATATGAAACTCACAGCCGTCGCGTTTAGAGTCAGATGTCCTCTATAACGTATAGACACTTGAAATTATCAAAGTACCCACCACTGATATTATAAAATTAAATTCAATTAAAACAAAAATTCAAATCTTATAAAGCTATTAAAATAAGCTCGACTGAATCCGAATAAAATACGATACTCTTGGAGGCCATTTTCGGAAATTACGAAAAGTATAACTCCGGTTAATTAAACGTAATATGAAACTTGAAGTTAATTTATGTAATACCGCTTTTAACTGTAGTATTTAAATTTAAATTATGCTATAAATTTGTCATTATAATATGATTATTAAATTTTAAAGTTTGTTTGTAGATGACCTACAAGTGCGTTGTCGGCCTTTAAGGTGAAGATATACGTGCTTTTTGGCAGATGAAAAAAAGTTTCTAAGGAACCGCACAGTAGTGGAGTGCCATATATCCAGATGGTGTGAATGGCATTTGAGTTTGAGATGTACTGGCGGCAGGTAATAGTTCAAATAGTTACCCTCTCTCACGAGCACACTACCGCCGCCCTACAGTCAAACGCTTGTGTTCCTGAGCCACATCGGCCTCAGACTACATAAATATTTTCTTCATCCATAATAATCAAAGCTTATTAGATTTTTATTTACTCTAAAAATATCTTCTTATTTAATAACAAAATGATGCTATATCATTATTAATATGAAGAAGAAAAGTGCATAAAATTTCACAACTTTAGTGGAAAATATAAAAAAGATATACAAATATCGAGTTCGATACTCCCAGGTCTGATGTTCAGAAGTCCATTTTGTATGTATCTAGTCGTGATAAAATGTAAATCGTTATAGCGAGCATCGAATCTTCGTATATTTCTCTTAGGGCAGCCATCATATATGGTAAAAGTTGTCGGGGCCACAAAAAGCTGGTCGAACTACCAAAAATATTATTTAAAAGAAGAGTGAATTAAGTTTAAATGGAATAGAGTGTCTTGACACTAGTGTCTTTCAACCTTTTTATTCTTCTGTACGAAATAAGCCACAGGGATCTATCTACATTCCTTATACTCATCATTTTTTTTAATTTACTCCAAAATGGTCTAGTTTAAGACATTCTTTAGTCACTGCCGGAATTCGAAATATTTCATATTGAGCGGCGTATGTAGCTCAACGCCACACTACGTTTAGACATTCAAATGACTCTGATGAATGAATGTAATAAATAGCAAAAAATATAATATAAAATAAATAAAAATCTACATAATAAAAGTAAATCTGCGTACAAAATGGCC
>JBAIZZ010000055.1:121377-160471 GCA_037355905.1 Heliconius aoede | reverse complement strand
CTTTGTTTATGTGGATGTGGATAGTAACAAATTGCCCTTAGGCCTTCATTTGCCCTTATCCAAACTATATGCGTCAGTAGATTTGACTTGACACGTACAAAATGTGTAATAATTATCATTTTAATTGGCATTATCATGGGAAACGACTAAATAAATTATTGTTTAGATGAACTAATGTAGATTTTTTTGGCGTCATGCTGTACCCCGCATGTATCAGGACAGACAGATGAAAGTAAATAAATTTGTATTACAAGCGAAGACGCAAGTGGATCGCTAGTATCTAATATTCCTATAGATTTACTTATAATTACGTAGATTTATTAAATAAATAAAGACATTTCTTCTTATAAGATTAAAATGGACAATTAGTTGCTCCAAAGACGGACTTTAGATCAAATATTCAAATAATCAAGCCATAACCAACATGTCAAATATGTGTATAATGTAATTAAGACGTAAACTACTTTAATGATTGTATTGTGTAGTCCCTTCAAAAGTTTTAGCTTACAGCAATAACTGCGGTCGTCTTCGGGGATTCGCCTACTATGCTCATTTATCAAGTGTTACTTGTAATTTATATAATTTAATTGCCAATAAAGAATGAATTATTGATTTATATATATTTTAAGTTTTATTCCACACTAAAGAAAGAATAATATTTTATCAGTAGGTCTTTAACCCGCGCCTCTTGAAAATCGTCGTTATTCTAAGCCATAAATAAGCTTTGGTTAGTGGAAAGTTATAAAATTCTCCCTGCATATATGCAAACAACGTTAATATGTTCTAATAAGGGTATAAATAAGAGTTTCGACGTAGACAGTAAAGAACCAATGACTAAGTTCTCAGATTGCTTTAACGATTTCCAAGAAAACCCGCGCTGGTTCAAAATATTAACTTTTACGTTAAAACTAATGCGGACGTACGATGCAAAAAAATATTTTTATTAATTTACCGCCTTTCACCGCACGTTGAAATGAAAATAAATATAAAGGCAACTTTAAGTACAGATATAGTGCAATACGTCTAAACTTTTAATGTAAAACTTATAGGCGAGGAATGAAAAATAGATTATCCAATACAAAATAACTTTTCAATTCAAATCGGTAGTTTCTGAGACCAGTACGGTCAACCAAATTAACTCTTTAAATATATAGTATAAGTAAAGCCTTTAACATCATAGAATTAAAATATTATGTAGATATGTACAAAGATATATATCTGAATAAACACCAAAATTCTCTGTTAAAATATTTCAACGCTAATTGCCCATTCGTTGCACCAATAGCCCCTCTAAATTTCAACATATCTAGTCTTTAAGCATAGTTTGTCTATTCGATTTCAAATACAAAACGATATAAGTATTTCTAACATGATAACTTGCCGTAAGTACAGCAACTACCTCACAGCCTTTTTACCGGTACAGCAAAGTAGGCAAAATTAAGCAAGTATTATTTAAAATTAACTTTAAAATTAACCAAGTATATTTATTAAGACACTCCATTTCTCTATTTCCGTCCGATTTTCGAACAAAACTGACGCCGCGCTTTGTCCTTTTCTAGAATTAAAAATATAAATTATTTGAACAAATAAGTTCCTTAATGTTGAAAACACTTTATATAAACATGTTAAGAATAATTCAATGCTCCGATTGGGAATCGAATCCATAATCGGTGCGATTCCAATCAGTTGTAGTAGTGCTAAGCCACGGCGGCCTCTAGTCAAATATGAAAATAGATAAATTTTTAAACCTGACGTGCCGTGATTGAGGCTCTTTGTTAGATTCATACTAGTGTATCGCGATATTTATTTAAATATTTACATTTAACTAAAAAATTTTTCAGTTTAGATATTTTATTATAGAAACCGTCATATTATAACACTTCGTTATTAAATTACACTTTTCAAAGCCGCGCTTTATTATCTCACAAAATAATTAATTCCCACGAGTGGAAATCGAAACTACTATAAATTTGTATCCGACTCACCATTAATTGGTCTGTAACTCTGCAGCAACTTTTAAAGTACCCTCGGGTGCGAGGATGGAAGATGACAGTGTATGGATCGATGCATGTAAATATTTCGACGCTCAACTAGACATCGAACAAAAACTCCAACTTTGAAGTAGAATTTGAGGTAGGCCACAATAGAAATCAACGGCGTAATCTCCTCTTTAAACAAGACTTTGGGCAAAGGATATTTTATTCCATTCTATAGACGAATTATAAAAAAAAAAATCCGCCTTATCTTAACAATGCTAGAATGAATAAACTGAATCAATTGATGATTTTTTATTTTATTTAAAATATTTGTATATGAACAGAAACCAAGGTGTAGGTAAAGGCTGGTACAAAATATAGCTTTGGTCAATTATTTATAATTATGTTTAAACATCTAGAGTGCCATCGTGGCACAAAGGCAAAAAATATGACTGTAAACGCGGTAGATTGTGGGTTCGATTCCCACATGAAAAGTTAAATATTTAATATTTCCATTTTCTTCGCTCTTAGGCAAAGCGCAGCATTGAGTTCCGCCACTCAACACGCAAAGCTTCCAGATTTCGACGAAAATGGGGAACAGAGTGTCTTAACATTTAACCAATGCTTAAAAACTTTCTGTTTAAAAACTTCAATATATATTGAAAAATTAATGTTAAACATGTATTCTACATAATACAGCCCCGCCCTTCACAACCGGGCGAGGCTACTCGTGGGTCGTTTGCGGTCCATCGCTCCCACGACACGGTATGACTTCAAACGTTGTTATTTGTAATGATGCTTTATATTAGTTTCTTTTTTTAACTTCTAATGCATATAAGCAGCTACTATAGCTAGCCAGCTATTTTTCAAGTTACAAAAATATAGAAGCAGAGAAACATCATGAGTAATAAAATCAAATGTATTTAATTCACGCTATATTCCACACGTGGCAGGCGGAGAGAATCTATGAACCCAGTGTTAAGACACTCCGTTGTCATTACAACACTTCTGTTCCTCATTTTCAGCCGTATTCTGGTGGTACTGCCAGTGGCGGAACTGCACTGCGCTTTACCTTGTTAAAAGATCGAAGAAATTAAAATATTTCATTTCCTCGAGTGGGAATCGAACCTACTCGTCCAT
The DNA here is from genome assembly GCA_037355905.1 of Heliconius aoede. Taxonomy (NCBI): domain Eukaryota; kingdom Metazoa; phylum Arthropoda; class Insecta; order Lepidoptera; family Nymphalidae; genus Heliconius; species Heliconius aoede. The sequence continues at coordinate 157,355 of JBAIZZ010000055.1, read as the reverse complement.
TGTCGCGTTTCCAGTTGTACTTTGTGCGCTTGCGCCTCAACTGCCCATATAAATAACTGGCAATATGCCCATGATATGAATCTGACCGAGCGTTCCCACTAAATAACACCTCTTTCTTACACAATAAAACATTAAAGATAATTAAGTTAACAAAATAGTTAATATATAACCGTAAAATATGACTAAACGCGCCGTTACTTTAAATTAATGGAACATTAAGTCTTTGTTACCTGGATATGTAATCGTAGCGCAGGTCCCTAAGGAGCGATTATAAACGAGACAGGATGTGGGTTCGACCCCCACTCGGGGGAGAATAGGAATATTTTGTTTACATTTCTTCAATCACTCAATCACTGTTTAATCTGTTCATACTTTTTTTAAGGTATAGAGTATTACATTTATTCTAACGCGTTTTGATATTATTATAATTTTCATATGAATTTCCAAACTGTAAAAAAATTAAAAAAGTCCACCAAACCGGCTCTTGCTAAGCCAGCACAGTGGATGTGGACATAAATTTTAATCCTTGATGACGTAGCGTAAGAGATAGCGAGCTTGTAGACCGAGAAATTCGCACAGCATGGCGCACGAAAAATATGACGATTTTATTTTATTACGTTTATTTTTGAGAAAATATGTTATGAAATTAGTACTAGAATTGTTTTAGTAGAAATTTGAAATGGGAGACGAAGGTCTTTTTGGTCAGTCGAAGGTCTTTAAGTTCAGTCAGGATCACTAATGTGTATTTGTAAACGCGACTGATTATAGGTTCGATCCCCACTCGAGGTATATTTATTTAAATGCTTGGGATCGAGCTTAGTCTTGAGGCATTGCTTGTTGTGTGGTTGAACTCAATACAATAGCTACATCGTATATAAAAGAAATAGTTTAAAGTTAGTTCTAACAGAACGTTAAGGTATTTAAACTTGCAAAGACGCTTTAGCTCCTCAGCGTTGGAAAAAGATTAAAAACCAGACTAAGGGATGATAATATATTAAAACAGCTTGTGCGTAAAATTAAAATGTCAACCAAGATTTCTTCTTTTATAATTTGCACATTATTTTGTTATTATATAACAGAATGGATGTTATATTACGGTCTTCGATATTAGCGCCACTTTCTCATTTACAAAAAAAAGTTGCTGTCAAAAACTTAAAAAAAAAACCGGTCAAATGCGAGTCGGACTCGCACTCTGTGGGTTCCGTATCAATTTTAAGATTGAGTGCCTACGGGAAGTGCAATTTATAAAAATTTAAAAAAGTTTGAAATGAAAGTGCTTCGATCAATATGACGTTACTTACTTTAAGTGTAAGGTGAAGTGAAAGTTTCGTAATGGGAATGTAGTGTCTTAACACTAGGTTCTCGGGTTCCATTTGCCTGATCTGATATGTGCAGAATCCTGTTTGGGTATCCATAGCTGTGAAAATATAAACATAACAGAACATAATAAAAAATATTATTTTAAAATTTCAACTATTCAAGACCGATTTTAATATATTTCTGCGTAAAAAATATCAAAACTGTACTAATAACGAGCACGTTCAACAAAACACTTGGAATTATTTATTTTATTTCTAAAATAGTAAATCTAAAAATAAGTTCACTTTTCAGTAGTGTTTGTTTAAAATCAAGCGTTTCATTTGAATGTTCTATAGAATAAAATATTTTATTTTACATTTTTTAATTGAATCTTTTCATAGTCAAAGAAAGCGAGCTATTTAAATTTGTTGAATAAACATTTATTTTTTTATGCTACATTTTATAGTAAAGTAATAATTATAAAACAGTATATATTTTCACGATATATATAATAACAATATTTATCGCTGATATTTTGATCGTGTTTAACACGTTTAAAATATAAGAATGAGGTCTTAGAATAATATGAATTATAAAATATGATTAGTTAAAATTTTTGTAAGAGAGACAGACCAATATATCAAAGGTAAGTAAATATAAATATATAAATCAACACGCAATATATCCAAAATTGAGCATAAGATGAAACATGGAATGTTTTAACACTTAGCTTTAGCCTCATCACCTCTCACTACGCGGGGGAGAGTTCACACTCTCCTATCCTCGTGGATAAAAAACATATCACCAATTTCATCATGACACCAATATTATTACAAACTGTATAACGTGTTCCGACAGCGGCAATACTTGCAATTGATGGAGAGACGGAGTATCTTTACACTAAGCTCACTCTATCTACCCTGCTACGTGCGGGATAAAGCGTGAAAATGACAACTATACTAGGAACAAGGTTGATCGAGCAGTAGTAATTAGAAGTACGTGAAACACGTGTTAGGTAACAGAGTGGATTTGAAACGCTAACTTTGTAGGTCACAAGTCACCGACGTGACAGGCTGTTGTACAAATGAAATAGGCCTTTGACATCACTTGCCCTAAATACTCGCTTAAGGAATATATATTATGTTGTAGAGAATAATTCTCTTAGTGCTTTGTCGCGTTAATGAACAGACGAAAAATAAATTACCCGTCAGCAAAAGCCTCTGTTGTAAGTGCGGATTCGATTCCTAATCGGAGGAACAAGGCTCGGTGTTAAGTTTCACCATTAACACCGCAATATTACGAATAATGGGTGTCGGAATTCTTTATGACAATGAATCTGATTAGATTGTCAATATCTTGAAATCTTTAAATATTATCTAAGTTTTTGTTAAAATTTTAAGAAAATTAGCTTCACGTTGTATCCCGCACATAGAAGGGTAATTCCAAGGCAATACCAGTTAAGTGGCGGATATCAACGTTGCGCTTTGCCTAGTTACTAAAGCAAAGAAATGAAAATATTTTAATTTTTGAAATGAATGTTGAATCTAATATAGCCGTCGTGGCGCAGTGGTGTGACTGTAACGCGACGGTTGTGGGTGTGATTCCCACTCGAGGACGTGATATATTTATTTACGTTTATATTTCCATTTTTTTCGCTCTGGTGTCGAGGCAAAGCGTGGCGTTGAGTTCTGCCACTCAACACACAATGCCTCCAGAATTCGGCAGAAAGTGGGGAACGAAGTGTCTTAACACCGATGTTCATGTGCTCAGTGTGAAGCTGAATTAATATTCAGCTAATGTGAATTTTCGTAAATAATTTATTTACTCGAGTGTGAACCACAGTCACATATATGCTGCGTCAAGACAATCAAAATTTCAAAATACAATAAACAAAGCTGCGGGCAAAGAAAATTTTCATTATTTTCTAACATTCTAGTATGAGAAGAGCTGGAGTAATTTGAAGTAAGACACTTGCAATTTCAGTGGAACAAATCTCATTTTACAGCCGCGTGTGAGTGAATGCGAAACAGGATCCTTAAGTTTTATATCTCTCGCGGCTTAGCTCGAGATAATAACTTTCTATGAATGCTTTATTCCACGAACGTAGCGCGAAGCACTCTGTTAGCCTTTCAGCCTGTTAGCCTTTTACATGACTGTGACTTAAATCCAATTTCCTTAGAAAATAGTTATTCTTTGCGCCAAAACATCTGTTTCAGGCCAATTTCCCAGACGTTACGTGTTGGGTGTAGAAATTTTGCGCCGTGCTGCCTTTTTACCAGATGAGGAAAAAAAGGTTATTAATTTCTCCAAGCGGAAATTAAAGCTTCAACATATAGCTATAGCTTATATACATATTTCCCTTCTAGCTTATACTATACTTCCCTTTTATTAAATATCTAGTGAAGTTACATATTATTGTCATATTTGCAGAAGTTTGTACTAACTTTTAGTCTATGTCCTGCTTGAGTTAAATGTTAAAATTGTTGCCTGCGTTTATTTCTATGTGTAGTAATAATAAAAAAACATTTCTAGCAATTTCCCTTGCTTTTCACGATTATGACCCTTTTTCTCTGTATACCCCACATAGCCGAATAGTCAGACGGAGCTAGGGTACCTACTGTTAAGATACTCCGTTCCCATTAAATACACTTTCATTCCCCACTATCCACTGAGTTCTAAAGACATTGCGTATAGAGTAGTGGAACTTAGCGCTGCACGTTGTCTCTCTCTTAACCGGAGCAAGGAAGTGATAATACTAACTATATCACTTTCCAAGTGGGAATCGAACCCAAAACAATCGCACGCTTGTGCCCCCATGCCACGGCAGTTTCAATTATTCCTAATTATATAATTTCTTTTAACTTAACAGAAATAATAACAGTGTTGTGTTAAATAATTAACAATGTTTAACTTGATTTTTTTGTATCGAGTCCTAGTAGAAATCAAAAATGGAAAAATTTAATATAATTTTGCAATCAATTACGGTTTACAATATTCATACAAAACTTATAGGAAAAAAATTAATATTACAAAAGTGAGGTTTGTACCCACAAACCTAAAATATACATACATTGCTTGGCTTAGAACTCATCCACCGAGATTTAAGGATTGACTGGATTGTCTCATTGAGAACAGAGTATGTAAGGTTTCCAGGCTCGCTCTGGCAACCAAACCCCACCCCCCTCCCCCCCTGATACGTGTGGGATACAGCGTGAAATTAAAAAAATGTTTTAGCTTCACATCGTGTCCTTAACGGGATTGTCAGTGTTGACATCGAGTTAACTGCTGCGATCACTACATACGAGTATATCTTACATCTCGCCCGCTGCCATCAATGTCTTTATATACGGTTTTCATCCTTGAGCCCAGTAATTAACACAATACATATAAAAAGAAGAAACACAAGCACACGCAAGAAAAGCAACACACACACACACACACACAATATTCAAGGAGTGATTTTAAAGAAGTGTTTAAAAGCCTTGGGCTAAAACAATTTACTTTAAAAAATTAAAAAAAGAACACCACGTAACATTTCCGTTTCGTAACGTTACAGCCTACACTTGAAAACCGTTTAAACTATATGGGCTAAAAAGTTATAGACCAGTTTAGACTTTATTTTGTTAGTATAAAGTTACTTTTCCTTTGACAATTATCATTGCTATTTCGGTCAGGCATCACGTAGGGAATGCTTCATTTTTAATTGTTATTTGTTTTCCGGCGATGAAAACATGCCTCAGTTGTATTATACCATTTTAACTTCCGTTAATACTAACGTAGTTATTTGTTATTTTAGCTTCAGGATGTATCCCACACTTATCATGGTAGGTTCAGGCAACAAAACAAGAAAACCCATAAGAAAAGTCTAGAAAATTTGTTCTAAAATATATTTTTAAATTTTTTGAATATATGGCATTAAGCTTCACCTAATTACTTAACGGCCGAACCAGATATTGAATATATTTTACTTGGCGCTGCATTCGCGAACTTTTGCGAAACTTTTTGGACACGATCCAGTTCGTCGGAGGCCTCCAAGATACAAGCCCGCTGGAACTTCGAAATGGCCAATGAATCTCCCACTTTGATTTAATGTCTGCCAACAACGTCATAAATATATATACGAGGGAAAGAGTTATTTTATACTGACATATTGGTTGCGGCTAAATTGAAATCTATGTTAATATCATATAAACCTAGACTGAATATTTGTTTGTTGGAACGCAATTATCTCATGAACATTTTGAATTAAGTTTTATTTCATATGGGGCAGACCGCTTTTCGAAATTAGCTATATGCTATATAAAGCTACTTGTAAGAGCTAGTGTAATAGAAAAAACATCTGTAAAAGTATTAAAAAAATACGAATATTTGTTTAATTTTATTAACTGAAGCTATTTTTGAAATGATTTTGGTATTTCCATTAAATATTTAGTTTTTTTTGTAAAATATTTACAGTTAGAAAAAAATAATAATAAGGTCATGATTGATTTTTTATAATGTACAAATTATATTAAAATGAAACCTATTCCTATTTGTATCGAAACCCTTGTCCCGCTATTAACGAAAACTTCTTATGTCCTAAATATGTCTAAAAACATAATTTATTGACGTTGAAAGATATAAACAAAAAAAAAATTGTATTAAATTTATTATTATATTTTTCAACATAGCAGGCGGAAGTAGAATCTAGTATTAAATCACTGCGTTCCCGACTCTCCGTCATATTTTCAAGACTTTGTGATTTGCGAGGCAGAACTCAACGCCGCGTTTCGTCTATCGAAGCTGAGAAATGAAAATAATTTAAATATAATCATTCTCTCAAGCGAAAATTGAACCCTCAACCATCGCTCTACAGTTCCACTTTGCCACTCAGGTCTCCAATAATAAGAAAATCGTACAGTAGCAAGATAACCGCCTTCTCACCCAATTCATATTAATAATATGTATCTTACAACATATGAAATATTATATTTTAAGTGCTTCCCCGCAACTAAAGTAAGCTTAATGCTTCTCGATTTTCCTTTCAAATGAGTTTTATTGTAAACTTTTATTACAATTGTGTTACGTAACAGTGAATATAGTTCAGATACCTAGTGTACTTACAATATGTATTCCCCACTTTCTGTAGAATTCGGCAGAAAATGGGGAACGGAGTGTCTTAACACCGAGGTTCCCTCTGCCTACCCTGCTATGTGCGGGATACAGCGTGAAGTGTTTCATATTAATACAACATATAAAAGAGGACGTCTAGATTAGCAGCAGTGTACGCAGAGGGAGTCTCGTGTTAAGACACTCCGTTTCCCACTTTATGCCAATTTCAGGAGGCATTATGTGTTGAGTAGCGGAACTCAATGCCGTGCTTTGCCTCGATATACGAACACCAATATAATCGATCACAGAAGTAATTCAATTTAGTTGATTAATAGAAGCCATTTCTCGTTTCTGTCTGACGATGTTCAATAGAAATAGCAATTCTGACATCAAACGTCAACTATATTTGAAATTGCTGGTGAAATTCTTATCGAAATATTGTTTATTTTCTTTAAAATTTTAAAACGTATTGAGGGTGCGCGGTAGAGGAGATTATCTAATATAAAGTTTGTGATTTTTATATAATAGGTTTTAGAAAATTTTTGATATGTTCATTTCTTTATTCTGGTGATGGCAAAGCAGGACGTCGAGTCTCACACTCAACACGTGATGTGTCAAAAAATTGGACGTCTTCATACAAAGATTGCTCTGCCTATCCGATTTATTTAATTCGAGAACAATCTTACTTATTATTTGTATTACTTAAAATCTCTTTCACATTAAACGGCTTTAAACAGAGAATACCAACAAAAGTAACTTTCTATTCTCTAAAATATTCTATTAATTAACTCTCACAGCAGACAAAGGGAAGCCCAACGGTGGTAGAAAATTCAATCCAAGTTCTTAATATTGTTCAATTTGATGATCGAAATTGTTAATACAATTTACTTGCGGCTGTTTCCCAAAACAAAATTCAAATTGGTGATCTCAATGCTTCATTTAAACTTTGCATTAATTGAATTTAGACGATGTTATCGGGGATTCGATCGATTTTGTAAGTTTCTAGTTCTAAGTTAGGACCTACTTCTGTTATTAAGTAAAGATGTTTTCTCAGAAACTGTTAGTCATAATAAAATTAAGTATACGACATGTTCCTGGTGGGTTGTATTCGCTCGTTTCTCGCATTTCCATTTCTCCGTTCGCAACAAAAAACGCCTCAAGAATTCAGCGAAGGTGTCTTGATGCGATCGGAGTGTTGTAAATCTGAGTTCAGACTCCATCTAACGTTGTTTAATGCGTTGGTGCGAAACTCCATACATGATACTCCCAGCATTCGTCTCCAGCACCACATCTTCACGACTCCACACTTCAACGATTAAATAACGATCTTAATAAACTGAAATCCGAGGGTCCCCAGACCTATGTCATAAGAAGACCTTGGTACCTTTTCATTTCACCCCGTATATATCTTCGCCAAATTTCAGTCATTCAAAATCGGAGTCATATCAGAAAATAGCAAGAGCAGAACCTAGCTACTAATACACTCAGATCCCCACGCAAGTATTCATGAAAGGGTGGAACTCAATGCCGCCGTTTGTCCTATTGCCAAAGGAAGAAAATAAAATTATTCGTTCTTCATTTTTTTTACAAAAAATAAACAAATACATAATACTCTTACAAATTAGAAATATTGAGCAAAACGGCGACACGTTTCTGGATTTCGTCTCCGAACGCTTAATGAGATTTTGTAAATTACAAGATTACGTCAAGTGTCAAGAAAAAGAAAAGAACTTTACATTTTGTTTTAATTGGAGGGAGGAGTTTTGGAAGTAATAATTTCGCGATACTTGTTAGAAATTGAGTTTATTTTTAAATCCACGATGTATCACGCACGTAGCAGGGTAGCAGGGTAGACAGAGGAAACTTGGGAACTCAGTGTTGAGACTCTTCCATTCTCCAACTTTCTAATGATCTAACAAAGCGCGTTACCAAAGCGAGAAAAACAAAATATTAAATATTTCATTCCCCCAAGTGACAATCGAACCCACTGTCTTACAAATTATCATTATAAAATATCAGTATATTAGGAGCTTAAATATATAAATAACTGAAAATAAAATTATTTACAGAACCATTCCTAGAATACCGAAAGTGTAAAACTTAAATAAGACTAGGTCAAAACTAAGCCAAAATTTAATATAAAATGTATGAGAGGCGGAGTGGAGAATTCATATTTGCGATATTACGGCCTTTTATGCGACGAGCTTTTGGTGCTTTAAGAGTAAGGTATTCAAGTTATTGCGAATAACTGGATTAATAATTTTTTAAATATTTATTTAAGTATAAAAAATTTTTACGCTCATAGCAGGATAGGAACCCGTGAATCGTTCCCTATATACCCTTTTTTTAAAGGAAAAAGAATTTAATTCGGGAAGCATTGAAAGAAGCGACACGACTGTCGTGACACGATTGAGCCATACCGTAGACAAAATACGTCGCGTCTTCTGAGAGTAATATTAGGAGGAAGATACATGTTTACGCGCGAAGCCATCTGCGATGCGGACGGCATAAATCACCCCCGAGACGTCGTGGATAAATCTCCAGGATTATCAGACATGGTTTTTGGTTTAGAAACGACTCGTCTTTATCAAATTTCTTGTTGCATCTTATCTTTACTTATTTCTATACTTATTAGCAATATAAAACTAAGGTTTTATTTCGGTTGAACGGTTTCATCTGAGGAAAAAAAATGTATCTTTTTCTAGAATTTAAAGTGAATATAAGAATAAATATGGGCGGCGTTGAGTTCTGCCACTCAACATGCAATGCCTCCTGAATTCGGCAGAAAGTAGAGAACGGAGTGTCTTAATACTAGTCTCCCTCTGCCTATCCTGCTGTGTGCGGGATACAAGTGCGGGAGCGTGAAGCTAATAAAAAAAGTGAATATTATAAACTGATTCAAAGTAGTGGCTGTTTAGTGGTTTACATAATATATTAGTAATATATTCAAACTCGACAGGTCACGTTTAAATATTTATAATCGTAAAATATTGGCATCATTTACGTCATATAAAACGAGATTAATTTTTAAGCTCGGCATAATTTTGATATATTGTAAGTATTTCAGTTGAATTTATTATGATTGTATTTTGTAATACAGTGTATAAATAAAAATAGCCCTATTGCGGCACAGTCAGTATGGTGCTTTAATTTTCAATTTTAAAGAGATAAATCGCGGCGTATATATTTATACGTTCCTATGTTCACTCTGCCTACCCTACTGTTATAATACAGTGTTTACTATTCAAACTGAAAAATCTACTTAAAAGTAAAATTGTATAAACTTTATAATAAATTTCTTATCATTTTTAAAGTATTATATACTAACTCTACATATATTCGGTACTTACCTTTTTTTCTTAATATTATTATTATTTAAATTAAATAATTTTATTTTTTTTACATTAATTTTATTTTTTTTTACATTTCTCCATAGTAAAATTTCCCTAAATAGGAATAGCATCCACAACCATCAACTTCACCCAAATCTCTTCTTCATTAATTTCTCGTGAGCGTTTCGTTAGACATGTCAGAAGCAGTACCTGCCACCCTAGAGAGCCGCGGTCGCGTTCCAGCGAGCCACTTTTAAAAAGTAGGTTTTTCATTCCTTTCATGTCAGTTACCGCGTATCCTATCGTAATTACGATCTGGCGTTGAAAGGGCGAGATAAAAGGGGTACACCGTTTTTGTATTGTGGACCTTTCGTTCTGTGCCATGGTGATGTGCCATGATGATGCTGCGTGTGGAGGGTTTTGATTTTTTTTTAATTTTTAAAATTTTGCTAATACTGGAACAATACGGAACAACGGTTAAAATTATTTATATGTACATAGACAAGTACCTAATAGAATGTATTAAAACGTTACTATCCATTTATTTATTTTTCAAAGTATTTGCCACATTTATTGTGATCTTTGTGTAGACGTGATATGAGAAAACCACATAGACAATGACTAGTGCCCCGCTCGTGGGTTTGTCGGCGTAAGCTAAATATAACGCACATAACAGGGTAGGTACGCAAAACTGGGAACCTAGGGCAATCTGCTACCATTAAAACACTTCCATTTTTTATTTTTTTAGAATTCTGAATTTAGGAACTTACAGTCGCACTTTGCCAAGTCACCAGAGCGAGTGTCCAAGAAGTGGGAATAAAATTCAAACCATCGCGCTGCAGTACAGTTGCTTCATAGAACCTACTACTTTTATATAACTCATTATAGAACTTTGTATATAACTCATATCTACAAGATCAAATATGTGTTTTTTTATTCCTTAGTAAAACTGGCGGCTATACGACAGCCTTAGATGAGTACTCGATATGAGCGTTCCGAGTAGGTTAAGGGGCTCTTTTATATGAGGATTGAAAGGACCTAAAGTGTCCTTAGTGATAGTCATAAACCGTTATAGCTTCACGTTGCATGTAAAAACGGAAAGGCAATAGACTGGACGGACCCTCACAAGTGCTTGACAACTAACTATAACCCAATATTTCTGATATATTATTATGTGGACGAATTGGAGTTTTTGTTTTTATTTGGTTTGGTATTGAAATAAGTACGTAGAGGGAAATAAATAAGACTTTTCAGACCCTTCTCCATTTTTCTTGTTGAATGGCGGAACTCAACGCCACGCTTTTCCTCATTACCAGAGCGAAGAAATGTTTCATTCCAATGAGTGGGAATCAAACTTACATCACGTCATTTATCAATACAGGATTTAGGGATATAGGACAGAAAGCAGTAATTATATGACAAAATATTACTAGAGTCTATAAAATTTATTTAATAAAAATTATTTATTTACTGTACTAAATGCTTTAAAATAAACATATTACAATCTACCAACCAAAGTTTAATATTTTTATAGGTCTAACTGTAATGTATTAAGTACACATATTATGTATACAAGTAGAGTCGGCGGGATGTAACATCACGGGCGTTCTGAAATCGACGTCGAAAGGCGTTAATCGCTCCGAACGTCCCGCGAGGCTGAACCGCACGTGTGGCAACAGCTTTACGAGACAGCATTTCATTTGTTTTAACACGAACCGCTTATGTGATTGATAAAATAAATAGAATATATATATATAAATAGTTTTATATGTAGTTTTATATAAGACACAAGTCAATTGACAGTTGAGAGTTCTAATCTCGTTCGGGAAAATTAATTATTTTCGTAATCGGCGTACAGCGTGAACTTTAAAATACGAGCTCGTGAGCTTTAATCATAGATACATAGAAAACAATTTAAGCTTATATATACCTATAAATGTATTCTTATGTTGTCTCAAATGTATTAAGTAATACATGTCTATATAAATATATCTATTATATTACAATAAAAATAACATAAATAATATATGTATTATATTACATATTTTAATATTATTATATATTTTATTATGTGTTGTTCTTGTTTTGAAATTCCGTAGCAGGTCACATGAGACTAACTGGAATGCTTGCAAAGATTTCTATATATTACAACCCGCGTCACATTCTTCTGGCAAGACTCATTTCATATTATAATAATATGCTTTTATCACTTTAATAAACATATATTTTTTGTTTTCCCTACTTATTTATTACATTTTGAAAATACTCACCCGCCGATGCTCCCATAATTTCAGTATTGTAGGTCAATGAATACAATTTATAAGAATTGGTAAACTTCTTTGCAAGTGCATATGATTATTTATATGAAATAATATATTTTTAAACTTATATATATATAATCGTAATCGTAATGGTTTTGTATCTATGAAATACCTACAAATTTCCAGTTTCAGGATATTTTCCTCATTTGTATTGTTAGTCCCAAATTTTATAAGTCTACACTTATAAAATCTCAGTCTACGGAATGTGCCCTAATAGATTTTGAATACGCGGCGGATTTCATACAAAATGAAGCAAAATCGATGCACTCACACGCTTATCTTTTGATTGTGTTGACTTAATTAAAATCACTTGGTGTTTTTTGTGCTTCGAAGGACCATAGCCCTGAATATTTGATATTTTAGTTAGATACCGCTACGCAATCTTCAGATAAATTGTCTTGATAGACGAAGAAATGGACAACAAAACGATCCTATAAAGGTTTCGTTTGTAGTGTAGTTAAGGCAGAAAGGAACTCTTATAAGATTACTCAGTTAAAGTAGATATATTTCCAAACGTCGGGGACTCCGGACTCCAGTTAACTAAACACACACAGTCTCGCAGTTGAGACTGTTGAGAACTTACTTCATTAGTTGTATTGTGTTGCTTGTAAATATTCAATATTAGATTGTATTCACGCCGTCGTGGCGTGCGTGACTCTAAACGAGACGGTCGCAGGATCGATTCCTATGAGATAAATGAAATTCCTCAAGATGTAACCTTCTGTTCCCCAATTTCCGTTGGCTTATTGAGGCAGTGACAGAACTCAACGCCGCGATCGAATATCAACTGCAATATGTAACTTTAAACTATCATGCAATAATAGATAATATTTAGAATTTATAATTCCCTCCACAATAAAAGCCATGTGAAGTATATCCAGATGGATATACTTCACATGTTCATATACGGTACTTGCCGGCGGCGAGCTCGACAATACATCGCGTGGAAATGGAATCCGCCTCTTGTATTTCATATACAATATGCTACCGGCAATCTATGTAATCCACTATTCTATAGAATATCTAGGTAATGTATAGAATACTTAAAGCTTATAGGTAATATATGAATATTAATTTATTTTATACATTGCCTACATTGGCGGTAAGGTATGTAAAATATGAGAATAAAGAGGAGTGTGCGGGCAGGAAGTTCCTTATTTTTGTTTGTAATAAATATATTTCATAAATTGCCTAAGCGGATTGCCAGGAATTATATATGTATTAATTTGGTTTAACTGACAAAAATATTAACAATTTAGTAAAACAGGATGTACAAGTTCTCTTCAAATGTAACTGTTATATATAGAAAGCTTGCGTCAATCCAGCTTTCAATAACTCGGTTCACTCGGTTCATATCACTCAGCGAAGTTGTATTCAATGTGAGAGATACTGTTATATCGATTATATTGTATCTTTCTTCAACTACATTTTGAGCCAAACCGCCACATAACAAGGAAAAAAATATTTACAAAGTCGCACGCTTATGTGTGTGCCACGCGGAGTCGGCCTCCAATAAGCCTTTTACATAATTTTGTATATTTTAAATACATAGAAATTAATATACTTACAGATATTAAGGTCATTGTCCTTATATATCACGTTATTGTTCTTTCATTTACTTGCAAAGGTATCATTATTTCAAGAATGTCTTCACGTTTCTTTGGGACACACACACATACTAAGAATCCAATTTAAAAGTAATATATTGCTATATATATATATATTTAATATAATTATATATATTTATATTTTCACAGATAATTGTAGCCAAAAAAGGCTTTTAGTAGCAAAAAAAATGAACTAAAGAAGATAATATACCAGAGGAAATTATCTTAAGACTTTTAATGTAATAAATTACTCACTGACTCTGATAACAAGATTAATGCCTCGAAAATTAGGTAGAAAGTGGGTATCAAAATATCTTAATACTAGGTCCCCTCTGCCTACCCTGCTGGATGTAGGATACCATTCCAAAAGTTTTAATTCGCCTAAAGCAAATATTATATTATATTATGTATAATATTATAGGCTTTTATTAACAAAACATTTATCTGAGGCTCGCCACAATAGCTAGATAGAAAGAATGAAGAATTGTGGATGATACATTATTTTCCAGTTTCACGCTGTATCCCGCATATTGTCGAGTATACAAATAAAAATTCTTTACCTATATAATATGAGTTTCTTTATATTTTCTCCTATTGTTTATATAATTTTGTGATAAATGTTGATAGTAAAAATTTGTAACGTTGCCAAAATCTATACTAAAACCAGAATAGTCTATATAAACTAAAACGTTTTTGCTCTTTTATGTCCTGTAGTGGTGGATACAGCTTCTCAAAGGCACTGTTACCACAAAATTAACCTGCTTTAAATTGTATTGCACATTCAATCAGGGTGTTGCTTATTGGTAAGAGTCCACATAAATATTTATTTACTTTTCCGTTCAACTACCCCCTGTGCTTATGTGATAGTAAAAAAAAAAATTACCGTTTATAAATTAAGTTTCTGGTTAGCTGTGGCTCAGGGGTGAGTAGTACGGTTGTAAATGTCACCGGTTGTGGGTTCGATTTCCACTCGAAGAAATTTAATATTTATCATACACATATACCTAACATGTGTATGTAAGACGATTTTCTAACATAATTATCTCGAATCAGGTAGCCACAAAACAAATGTTGTATTTATATGTGTTGTACAAGAACAGTATAAATGGTTTAGCGGAGTTACTTACAATCTAATACACTCGGTCCATTAGAAACTAAGACAGAAGCTAAATTGGTCGACCGACGATCCAATTTAATTGATCTTCTCAAATACGACTCATAATCAAGTTATCATTTTGTACTACTGTTTTAAAGGAAGATTCCGTCGCCGTGGTGCAGGATTTGTCTGTAAACATTATAGGTTCGATTCCCACCCAGAGTAGTGAATTATTTTAATAACTAGCTATAAAAAGACAGAACGTGGTGTTGAATCGAACCATAATTCTATAATTTATGAAGAAGTGTATAGTTAAGTAAGCTCATGTTACCAATAATTTTATTGGCTATTACATTGTGAACTGGAACAATGAATTCGCTTAGTATTTCCTATTAAAACAAAAATTCTATTTGGCAAAACGATGCAGAAATTTTCACCGCAATTTGTGGATAGCAAATTCAAGTCTTCTTTATTTTTTATTTTATTTCAGCTTCACGCTGTATCCCGCACACGGCAAGGTAGGCAGAGGGAACCTCGGTGTTAAGACACTTCGTTCCCCACTTTAGTTCTGGAGGCATTACGTGTTGAGTGGCAGAACTCAACGCCACGCTGTACCTCGACACCAGAGCGAAGAAAATGGAAATATAAACGTTAATAAATATTTCACTTCCTCGAGTGGAAATCGAATCCACAACCGTCGCGTTTACGCGTGACATCTTTGTGCCACTGCGCCACGACCACTTCTACGAAGTACTTATGCAATCAAAATTGTCTAACGTGACGATCACAGTATATTACTTACTTCTAGTACTTTAGAAATACTAGAGTACTAGAAGGTTAGGTCACACAAATAAGGTATTTTTGTTTACACCGCTTGAGATAGCATCCTACGTCCTTTAAGAGTGCTAAGGATATTTAAAAGACCTTAGATTTAACTTTGAACTGATATTTTTGGGGCTTCTTTTAGTCTTAATTTTTACTATATTTGATAAAAATTCTGAGGCAAGGAATTTTTCAGGGATTTGCACGAAAACCACCGTCCACTACCATAGCTGCCCTCATCCTCATGACTCAGTGTATAAAAAATCCATCGCGACACAACTGGCCTCTATTTTACTAGCTATAATGTCTTTGCTGCCACATACAGAAAGATAGGCAGAAGAAACCCAGTGAAGAGACTTTATTCTTCGCTATCCATCGTCCAACCTTTAAAATTCAATTCAACACTGTGCTTACGAAAAAAAGAAAATTATTCCCTTGAGTAAAAAAAAGAATCCACAACTGTCGCGTTTCAAGTCAGTCGTTCACCGCTGCCTTACAACGGCACTTTATATATTATATTTTAATATTTCTAAATACTGACAATTTGTATCAATATACTTAAAAAGTATGAACAATTATTTATTGTAATAACCACTTTGTTTTAATCAGGCTGTACAGAAGCGAAGGTGTAATTATAAATTCTATTTAAAAATTTAAAGTACAATGAAATGTTATTTAACTGCGTTTAACGCTGTAATAAATAATTTTATGTACTTTATTTAATAAAAATAGAAATAAACGAGATAATCAATTTAAAAGATCTAAATTATAATACATTTTTTTTAAACTTCATAAAACAATTCTCTTTTCTTTTACAATTGAAAATGTTTTCATACTTAGGAGCGAAAAACTTTTTTTAGCGAACGTATAAGAATTCTATAATAATAAACAGCAGGACGGGCATAAATAATAGTTCGTTCCCTCAAATGGGAATCGAAGCCACAACTGGCATGTTTATATTCACACGCTTGAGCTACTGCACCATGACGGCCTCAAGATCATTACAAAAAAATATATTTATCCAAAGATATCGTATATTTAGATTTTTTTTATTTATTTGAATCAAAATGTTAGCCATTAATTTCAAATACTGTATCGTATAATACTTATAGCGAAGCAGATTCTTTTACCTAAGTACAAAGATAAATTTGAACGCCATTAACCTAGTAAGGTAAGATTTATTCTCATAATTTCACGCCCAATAAAACGCAGACTTTATTTAAGTAATTTTACGGGAAAATATTTGTTTTATAAATTGCTTTGCAGGTTTAGAGTGCCGCCGTTAAACTTAAAAATTATAAGTTAGCGGATTTGAAATCTTGTGCTTTGTATTCGCGTAAATTCGAAATGTAGGAAAGGATCATAGTCATATGATGAATGAGGAGTAACCTACAGTCATTGTCATTGCGGTATGATGCTCACCACCGCATCAAGATGATCAGTATAAAAAAAAATATATAGTTATCTCTAGATTATTCAGAATAATTTTTCTTCTAAAATATTCAAATCATTTCTTAATTAATAGTTTTTTGGGTTACTCAAAAATTACAGCACAAACTACCGTTCCGCAAGCAAAATATACACGAAATAAAGTTTGAGATCCAGGCAGCTGTGAAAGTTGAGAACTATTTGGAAACTTGCTAAGCTGTTGGAAGTTCGGCATTCGCGAAGTTCGACCGGACCGCCCGCGCCGAGACCACTTACATTACAAGTTTCGTGCTGTATATCATAAGCAGTTAAGATATTTTGTTAGGTAACTAATAGTTACCTTAATGTGGGTTGTCCTTTGTCATTTTTTTAGATCCCTATTTTTGAATTTAACTTGAGAAATAGATTAATCTAAAAACTGAATTCTTCGTGGCGACAGGTTATGGACGTGACGGTGGTGCCTTTGATTCTTATCCAAGGGAACTAATTGCTTCTATTATCTGGATCTGGTAACAAGACAAAAGGTAACTTGACATATAGAGAGAATAAACAAACGAACTGTTATATGCTTATAAACTTCAGCTGTTTTATAAGAGCAATGATCATTCTTTGCATTCTCAAATGTAACTTTTAACTGATTAAACTATAGAATTATTTAGTTACTAATTTGAGTCATTGTTGTACCATTTTAGAGACAATATCTATGTTTTTTTTTTATGAAATACTTATAAATTTTCACGTCGTCACATTTGGTTGACGATGACGAAGAAGCTAGATTTTTTCTGTATCTACAAGGACTGTGACATAAACTTTGACTTTACCTCTCCACGAGGTATGGAGCCCTTGAAAAACTCGGTATGGTTACAAACCAGTGTATCGAATTCCATTAAATTGATAAATAGATATGTCCTATGTACAGACAGATATCAGTCAAATGTAAAGATAAATCTACCAAATACCCTAGCTATCATAGTCAACTAATGTAGGTACAAAGGGATGAGGCAGTGTGGATATATTATTCACAGTTATCCGATTTCAAATTCGATATAGGCTTTATTGTGATTAAACAATTAATAAATGTGTATTATTATTTTTTTCAGTTTCACGCTGTATCCCGCACACAGCAGAGGTAGGCAGAGGGAACTTCGGTGTTAAGACACTCCTTTCCCCACTTTCTGCCGAATTCTGGAGGCATTACGTGTTGAGTGGCAGAACTCAACGCCGCGCTTTGCCTCGACACCAGAGCGAAGAAAAATGAAAATATAAACGTAAAGAAATATTTCACTTCCTTGAGTGGGAATCAAGCTCACAACCGTCACGTTTACTCGCGACACCCTTGTGCCACTGCGCCACGACGGCCTCGGACGGAAATGTAATTATATTATAATTTAAAAAATACATATATTAATACATTGTGGCCGTCGTGGCGCAGGCGTTTGTGGGTTCGATTCCCACTCGTGGGAAAGATGCATATATATATTATTCTCATTTACTTACTATAGTAAAGTGCGGCGTTGATTTCCACCCATATATAGTTACTATGTAAATAACTCATATAGGATATTCCATATGTGAGTATATGAGTTGAATATAACGCAAACACCAAATTGAATGAACAAAACAGCTAGAATATTTACCGAGTATATCACGAAGCCACTACAACAAAACCCCCGAATCAAATAAGTCCAAAAGGTCTCCTCAGGTCGCTGCGGCCGAATCGTATTTCCTTTCTAGTTTTCTGTAAGCAAATTTCCCGAACAACCGACTGCGATCGCCTTCAATAAATCAGCCTAACAAGATTGAATTCGTCGCGGTTTGTACCCGTGGTTTTACTTTTATAAGGTCAAAGATAATACGTTTTACTCTGTTAGATATAAAAAAAAATGGTTATTGGTTGATGTGTTCGGGTTCAAATCTCTTGTGGGGTAAAATGTTAATTTGTGCAGTTCTTATAACCCACAGATGAGGAAAAAGGAGGAGACGGAACCAAGTTTCTTTCCGTGCGTTTCTTCTTATGTCTTCGTGCGAAACTTAACGGCACGCTTTGGTCTATTAGAACGGAGAAATGAAGTAAAGTGAATTATCAACAAAATAAAAATTCTTTTTAACTAAATTGAGGGGTGCAAAATTGTGTAAAATAAATTAACATATTCAATAACACTCGCGCCATGAAGACAAATTCAATGACATCGCTTAACAAAATCGGTTCACAGGTGAAAAAGAAATGGATATCGAACATAAAACCATCGCGTTTACAGTAAGATGATGTTAGACGGCGGTACGACGGTCTATATTTAACGGTCTGTAGTTAATACAGGGCAGAGCTCCGCCAACTCTACACGTAACGCCTGTAGAATTCGGTAGAAAGTGGAGAACGGAGTGTTTTGCACGAGGTTCCCTCTGTCTGCTCTGTTGTGTGCGGGATACAGCGTGAAGTTGACATTCCATACTATTAACAAAATATTTTTTATTAATAGTATGAAATTTAAACAATAACAAAACTAAATTAAATAATCATAACTCGTACGGGAGGTGCCCTTTTTCATTATTCTCGAACGATCATGTTTCAAAATATTGTCTTAATATTTAATTAATATCAGCGACAATCAACCTTCAGACCCTCGTCAAGGAGAAATAAATCTGACAATAAGTTATAATAACTAAAAGACATTTGAATGACAAACGAAAATATTATCTTATTATGTTAGATGAACAGCTGTTGTTAGCGTTTATTTTCGTTTGTTTTTTTTTATTTTTATCAAGCTTAGTGAGCTTTTCTTCGTGGAACCACTAAGCTCAGATTGATGACGATCAACGCGCAATATCTTGAAAATTTCACGGTGCTTGAGGTACATACAGTATGTGTTAGATATGGCCGTTTGTATCACAAAAAAAAAAACGCTTATTTCGACACTATAAAAGGGAATTAAAATTCATAGGGTACTTCCGGATAACGATGAAATTTTTCAGCTAGCATTTACCTAAGGCCAGCCGTGGCACTGTAGCACAGGCGTGCGACTGTGAGCGCGATAGGCTGTGGGTTTGATTTCTTCGAGGAAAGGAAATATTTAATATTTGCATCTCCTCGCTTTGGTAAAGAGACAAAACGTGGTGATGAGTTTCGCCACTTACCACTTGATATTCCTTTCCTCCAGATTCGGCAAAAATTGTAGAACAGAACTATATGATTGGGAACGGAGTGTGTTCGTAGCACTATTTTTCCAGATTCCCTTTGACTACTCAGCTATGAGCGGGATACAGCGTGAAGCTAAGAAAAAAATCTTAGTAAAATTTCATATTGTAAAAACTTCAAAATCGACACCTGCTCCATGATACTTATAACAAACGCAAGATGGTGAAGGGTCCGTATCTGTGGGCGTCATTCGTAATTATTTTAGTGTTAGTGTGCATAACGTAACACACTGACATACATACAACTACATGAAATACCCAAAAGTATGGTAAAGATGTATTAGAACCGTTTTAACCCTTGTTTATTTAAATGAGCAGCCGCCACTTCACTTTGAGCGGTGTAATAACGTCAATCTGTTGTCGGCTCTAATAGAAAATCTCAATATATCAATTAGTTGCGGTGAAAAAAATTCGACCAAGTGCAAGTCGGACTCACGTACGAAGTGTTCTGTATTATATTATATGAGAACCCTGTGAAGTATTTGTTGTTATGGCGGCAACAAAAGTAAATGAAAAAAATTCAACAGTCTATCATCTCATGAATCGTATGAGATACAGCCTGCTGACAGACAGACAGAGAGACAGAGAGACACCCCAGTCTTAGCAAAAGGTTCCCGATTTTCTCTCTAGGTACGGAACCCTAAAAACTAGATACACTTATATACTATAGCTATTGTCCTTATTTTCGTATAATTTTTTTTTTCGAAACATAGCCGAGTTAACTATCTAATTCGAAAATTATTTGATCTATAAATAGCTCTAAAAAGGAAATGTCAGTTAAGAAGGCTTTTTGATAAACCCATTCTCTAAGGGGTTAAAAGTAAAGTGGAAATGTACGCTTTGAACCCTATAAGGAAATAAATTATTTAATTTCCTTCTCTTGCTTACAATATAAAACACCGAATTAAGTTTCATCACTTTACGTCGACAAGTCTCGAAATTTAGACGGGAAGAGGAGAACGGAGTGTCTTAACACTTGGTTATCTGTGTTTACCATCCTATGAACCAGATACTAGGTACAAAATAACTATAGTTGTAAAATTCTCGTAATAGCTAGTCTATAATGAGAATATAAATCAAGATAATGGGTGATAGGTTGTCGCTACAGCACTGTCTACCGACACTCTACAGTAAATAAGCCTTAATTAAGTTTCAAAACATTTAAGTAAATGAACGGTAGATGTTTTTATTCTTATTAAAGCAATGTTGTCGTCTCTGTTCGCAGTTTTATTGGAATTCATTACTAAATGAAGTGATATTTTTACGCGAATCAGCGAAAATGTACGTGGATTCTGTCCTTTGTGAATTTCATTTCTAATAATTATATAATGTTGAATCATCATGAAACTTTACAGTTTATAACTGTGGAAGAATACATACATACATACATACAGGTATAGACAAGAGTGGTTTTTAGTTTGTGTTAGACAGAAAAAAATCAGCTTGGTCTGGCTGGGCCAGCCGGCAGGTCGGCCAGCTTGGGTGTCAGAGAATTAAAAATATTAATAAATAATATTTCATTCCCTCGATTAGGGATCGAATCCACAACCTTGTACTCCTGAGCCACGACGGTCTCGACATCTGTTTTATGCTACTTATATATTAATAATTAATTTGTTTTTTCTTTTTTAGATTCTTTTAAAAACGTCGGGTTATTTGTTTTATTTTTAACAAATATTTAACGTTCAATCTGTTGAAACAGAAGCCTCATTATTAAAACAAATTTTACAACTCTAATTGAGAAAAATCCCTGAAACTCAATAAGATAATTGGTATTGAATTTTTAAACCCCCATCTTCGTTCGTCTTACGAAATGAGATCATTTAAAATTTCCTTTGATCCAAAAAAGCGTCTGTGTTCTTATATTTTTTGTGAAATAATTTTTTTTAGTTGAATTACAATTTCTGGACGTTTTTGTGAATACAAAAAAATATATTTAATTGTAAAATATAATAATTTATTACTCTATACATTAATTATTATCAGCACTTTTCTTCTCTGATTCCTCTGATTGGTAATATTCTGTTCGACATCTATCCCATGATAGCCTCGATTTGAAAATATTTCAGCTATTATAAAATAGTCTTAAATCAAACGACTCCTTATAGTTCTTTGATGGTCTCATGTAATCGACAGATCCCATGGCTCCCAACCCTACGTCAATTAGCAAAGCTGAAATTTTGAGAAAAGAAGACTGTAAGCGTGGGACCCTCTGGAATAATAACAATATATATAAATTTTATACATATAACTTATGACAGTATGTTCGCCATTTCAATACGTATTATGTATGTGATTCCATATATTACTGGCCGTTTTGGTGTAGTGGCATAATGTCTGATTGTTAACGCGATTGTTGTAGGTTCGAATCTAAGTTTGGGGAATATATTATTTTCATTATTTGGCTCTGTTAACAAGACAAAGTGAGGGGTTCAGTCTTGAGTATATTAGGAGAATAGATAATTGTCCTATGCGGAATACAGCGTAAAAAAAAAAGAAAAATAGACATTACTACCGCAAGCATAAGTATGCCAGATGGAGCGTCAGCTGACATGTAAGAACGCAAAAAGGGACAATAATAAACGAAAAAAGTGACAAATAAATTACTGTGTTATTCTTCAAAATTAAACAAAAATAAAAGATATATATATATCCATTTCAATTTTTATTATCAATACTTTAGTTCACGTGAAAAAGTCGCTTAACTCTTCAAAAAATATAACATTTTATCATTGTTTATGTAAGAAATTAAAGAAAACGAGCAGAAATATTTGGATTCAATATTTTTTTATGAGCATATGTAAAAATATAAGTTACCATTGATATTGGTGTATTCTATTTATCTTATTTTCCATTTTTCCATTAAAATATCTTTACTGTCCTTGTTTCTATAAATAATTATGATATATTTTGCTTCACAACCTATTTATTATGGCCTTGTATCGTATATTTTATACCTACAAAACGTGATGTTTTGTCGAAAGACAAGAGGAGGTATTTTTTTTTGTTCTCCAAAGTATTTTTTCTAGCTTTACGCTATTCATATCAAGGTAGATTATTCCGAAGACCCTACAAACTACATCCGATCCGATTTGGGTATCGAGTGGCGGAAGTTATGGCGTCACCTGAGCGAGGAAATATAAACGCCAAATGTTTAATTCCCCCGAGACGAAATCGAACCCCATTGCATTTACAGTCGCACGTTTGTACCTTTGCGCCATGATAGCCCCAAAGCTATAACAAATAAATATATATTTTGGACGTCGTGTTTGTAAACGTGATAGATGTCGTTCGACGTTCTGAAGAATTTATTAATATTATAATATAATGAACTATTATGTTAAAACTATATATATTTTTTTCTTTTTGTGGCTTTGGTAAATATAGCGCGGCTTTAAGTTTCGTTACTCAATATGTAAAATTTCTCGAAGAAATGGGGGAAAGGGGGGAGGATTTGGGAATAGATTGTCTTAATTATATCATTATCATCATCACTCATATGCGGGAAAATCATAAATCATGAAAAATATAGAAGTATATATATTTCAGTAACTGATCATAAATGTGAAAAATATATAATTATAGAGAAAAAAGTTAAATAAGCGATTTTTATATTGAAATCAGCGTATAAATTAGTATTTAATATTTAAAAGTTGTCTCGGCGGCGCAACGGCGTCGCAGTATGCTTGTAACTTGGATCATTATGCTAATTTACTAGTAGTTCTTGAAAGGACTTAATAACGCTTTAAGTAGAGTTGGAAGTTTTTCGATAGTTTTCTACTTATTATATTTCATTATTTTATAGCACTAATGACATATTTGAATTATTGAAAAATATATATTTTTTCTTTCTATCTATATTATATGTTATATTCCGCATATAGTGGGGTAGGGAGAAGGATACATTCCTTCTCAACTATTTTCTATATTTCCGAGACACAGCATATTGAGTGGTGGTGGAGCTAAACGTCGTGCTTTGTCTTGTTACCAAAGCTAGAAAATGAGAATATTTTTTTTCTGCGAGTGGGAATCAAACTCACAACGTTCCCATCTATGTGCCCGACGCCACGGCGGTTGTCCTTAATTAAAGCTATACATATGGACAATACATGAGACTTTACATATGGAAAACATAATCCAAATAATATACTAACTGGGACAAAACATTCGTTTATATAGATAACGAAATTATCCAATTTTATCAATCTTCAAGCTATTGCATTCAAAATTCATTTGAAGAACTTTCTAATGAGCTGAACTGGCGATCTCGTTATAATTGATCAAAAGCTGCAAATGATAAGTCAGACAGTCAGCCGAGCGCCGAGTTAGTAGAAGGACTAAAAATTAGAAAAGTTTCACCCCGCTTTTCCAAAGTCAACATCTGACCTAGAAGTCGAGGCATTCAGAGGTTTTAATTGGCCGGATATAATTTTGTGAGATTTCACTTTTGTAGTTTATTCTTTTTGATTTCGTATTTTATTTTTATTAAACTATTACTAGTTTTTTTTTTGTATTTTTTTTTGTTATCTGATCGATCCCCACTCGAAGAAACGAAATACATGATTTTCCTTCTGCCTACCCTACTGTGTGCGGAATACAATGTGAAGCTGATTTAATTTTATTTTGATTACAAATAAGTTAAAATTTAAAAAAATGTCCACAAAAAGTTTTATCCCGGGGCTTAAAGTTCAAACCCACAACCTCTACCCAAGGGAACAGAGCTATTGTTATAAAATTAATAATAAAATTTTCTTTATAAGAAAATCAACAGCATCTTATTAAGTGTTCTCACGTCTTTATTTCAGCAATTTTTTTTATATATAATTAACAATTTGTTATTCTCAAGAAATAATTAACGTTAAGTATATTCCGAAGCAATCAATTTGTCGGGTTTGTGTCGAGGATCGTGGGCGGGCGGTCGAGGATGTGCCCTGATTATGTTAAGGCCGGGCCATGCCAACAAGTCAAATTATTTTCTGTCCATTTTACGATGAATGCTTATAAATGTGTAGTGATAATATAATTATCCCTTTGTTCTTCTTCTGTTGATGTCCGTAGGATTTTTTGGAAGTTACAAAAAAATATATTATCTTCTTTATGATAAAGAAGATAAATAAAAGTGCAGTGTAAAAAACTCTCAATCGTTTGATTGTTACAGACCGTAGTACAAATGGGCGTATATGAATAATATAGAGCATGTTTTATAACTAACTCCTAGAATACAAAGAAATTGTAATTTTTAACATCATATATATATTTTCGTCAGCTTACACACTAAAACAGAAAGTACCGGTTTTTTATAGTCCTTGCCCCATAGGACACACTCATATTGAATGAATAGATAATTTCACTATGATCACATATTGGAAAGAAAATAAAATCAGATATAAGTATTTAAAAAAGCTATATGTTCATGTTGGGTATTTAATTTTGGTAAATAATGGGATTTTACTGTTAAAACAGTGTTTTCTTCGTCTTACGTGCAAATTAGAAGACATTGCCAGATTAGGGAAAGGAAAATATTTACATTCATCCGAGTAGCAATAGAATCCACGCACAACCGCGTTTACAGATAGCATTCCTACTGCGCCTTGTTGCCTAAATAACCGTTTCCCAATAAGATATTTTGCTAGATTCTTTTCATATACATATATTATTCCATTGATTAAAAAATACCATGGCCTTACATAAAGTTGTGAAGAAATACAGAATATCTGGCGTGCCCTGACCGAATACAAATGAGCTGATGTCATACTAAATCCCATAAAACGGTTTATTACAGCTGTCTCGGAATTAAGATAGCAAAAAATGTTTATAAAGTTAAATTACATTTTTGTTCTGATTTAAAGATTTCTTTTTCTGTGCTATTTATTTATCGTCGAAATGCGGCCAATCATTATAGAGATGGTATGTACCGTGGGTTATAATTTTCTATATTATTAATTAAATATTTCTTTGTTTTTTTTCTACTGTTAAAAAATGGCTAGATATTCTATTCGACCCTCGTTCTGGAGGTACTAGAACGATCGGTCCTGCGGTTCCCGCATTGTCAAATTTGACTTATCATTTCTAAGTATTTCAGGGAAATTCCAATATATTTAAGTTGCCTTTTTCTATATAAATACATTAATATTTAAAGTTTCAGCAACTATTTAAATTATACAATTTCATAATATTTGTAGTTACGAGTTTATTATGAAAGATTCTGATTCAGACTAATCAGATCAAATTTAACGTTCCTATTCAAAATAAAACGAGCTTGGAACAAAACGTAGCAACACATGTGTTGATATGTTCTATTTGCCTTCTCAATATAATGTAAATAATATATAATATAATAATAAGAAAAATAATTTAATTATATCAAAAATTTTCTATATGATTTCAAAGCAAAATTGCAAACCAAATGATTTAATTATTTAATTGCTTTATGCAGTATTCTGAGAAACTATCGTAATATATAGTATGTTTGATCTGTCGCTAGTGTGCTGACCCACCGTCACTATAACATATTCTCTCCATAAAAGCCCTTCGGGAGTTTCTCGTGTTTTTTATATGACTTTTCCAAAAGAATCGTATATACTACAGTCTCGAAGTTAAACGAGGCCTCCCTGCCTCTCTTACCACTCACTCTTGTATATAGTATAATATAATGAATAATTTATCTCATCCCACATAATTTTTTACGACAGAACGTTCATAAAAACGTAAGGGAAAATGTAATATAGCCTTTGAAAATCCATAAACTCAATCTATATTAACATTGACATAGAAAGGCTGTATCTCATAGCAATCAATCGCAAATACCATTACAATATAAGCAAGCTAAATATTTTGTTTCTTTTTATTTGTGACGGTCGATTTGGCCGTCGTCCCGTACAGGCATATTTCATGTATACACTAGAGTTGAGCATAACCACGGCGACACTTTGTCGTGACTTTATCAGTTTGGACATATAATATTTATATGAACTAGTAATTTATGTTAACGTTTTACTTAAAGAAAGTGGGGAACGGAGTATCTTAACACTTGGTTCCCTCTGTCTACCCTGCTCTATGCGGGATACAGCGTGAAGCTGATTTGATTTGATTTGAATTTTCCTACTCGGACAGGCAAAGCAATTAAACAAATGAGGTTAATAATATATTACACAAATGATATTATTAACATATTTCAACTTATAAAGATATCATTGTTCGAAACCTAATTTATACTCATTGCTGGCCAAAGCTGACAACGCAAACATCGCCAGACAGTTTCAAAGGTTCAGGTCACACATTGAACAAGGCTTGTCATATATTTTTTTCTTTTTACATATATACATATTTAATGATTCTTATTATTGATTTAGCGCCAACTCATATAAATAATTAATTTCGTTGAATTTCTGATATTTCTCTCTGCTTTCTCTGCTCTGTAGAGTCGGAAGTGACGTATAACGTATTTAGGCAATATTAGCTTTTGTGTTATGCGTATTGAGTGGAGAAATTGAACACAGCGCTTGTTCTGGTCACTTGGTCAGGTGTGGTGTTCACAGTCACATACGCTCGTGCCCCTTTTTCTTTGTGTTTGACACCTGCCCACTCTGGTGTTGAGGCAAAACGCGGCGTTAAGTTCCGACACTCAACACGCAATCCTTCCAAAATTCTCAGGGAAAAATCTTCTTCAAATCCACTTTATAAGGTTAACCGTGTTTCTGCTTAATGTACCCCCACCTTAAGTTTAGTTGCTGAACCCCACAGGGAATTAAGCTCGTGAATAGTGCATTTGGCATGTATGGACATGTTGCGACACTATATATCAAATTTACCTATGGCATAGAGAATAACAGCTTATATATCAGCTTCACGCTGTATCCCGCACATAGCAGGGAATAACAATGCATAATAATAGCAATCTATGTGTCAATGAATGTGCATTCAATTCTTCATCGGGGATTTTTTTCGGGCAATATAGAAAAGTAGAAAATAGATTGTATTACTACCAAATTTATCTAGTGATTTGACACTCCGTTCTATCAGAATCAAGGGTTATGTCATCTGACAATAGCGAAAAACGATGAAACCTATTTGTTAATATAAAAAATCTTGTGTTCATGCTTTTTATCGCAAAGCAGCATATAAATATAGAGTATTCTGTTAGGATACTCCATTCCCCATTTTCCAATGTATCAGAAATTACATGCTGAATGACGAACTTTTATTTATTTTATTGTTATTATTTTTCATTGGGTAACGCCTAAAACTATAGGCAAAAAAAAACTTACTACAAAAACTATTAAAAAATTATAATATCTAACCTCTTCTAACGGATACTCATATTTTTAAATGAAATCCATTTTTACACTGAACGGTGACATTTTTTTTAGACTTTTATTATCCTATAGAGATGAGGTTCATTCGTATTCACGTCGGGCTGCCCCATCGGAAATACTTATTACCGTACATCCTGTAACCCCTATTGAGTTATGACAAAATTGGTAAGAAAAATCATTGTATGGGGTTTTTAATGCTATTTGGTTGCTTTCATAAAGATTTCAGTGGCTTTAAAAATATAAGGGAATATATTGCATTGAGAGGCCGTCGTGGCGCAGTGGTACAAGGGTGCCACCCGCAAACGCGACGGTTGTGGGTTCGATTTCCACTCGAGGAAGTGAAATATTAATTTACGTTTATATTTCCATTTTACTTCGCTCTGGTGTCGAGACAATGCGCGGCGTTGAGTTCTGCCACTCAACACGCAATGCCTCCAGAATTCGGCAGAAAGTGGGGAATGGGGTGTCTTAATACCGAGGTTCCCTCTGTCTACCCTGCTGTATGCAGGATAGCGTGAAACTGAGAGAATATTGCATTGAGAATTTGGAGGCTATTTCTTTTTTCTTTCTGTGATGAGTATATGTATGTAACTTTTTTTTAAGATTTGGTCGCTCACCTAACATGACTGACTAAATCAACTTTCTAGACACGCTAACATTTCAAAGAAAATAGTAAATATTTCATTTACTTGAATTGGAGTTGAAGCCACGTCTTGTCACGCTTACAGCCACACGTTATCCCCTGCGCCATGACTGGCCTGGATATATTTTTCTATTGTGGCGTGATACAGAAAAATAACTGTATAGACACAAAAACATAAAAGTGATAAAACTCACACACCATGATATGGTTAATAGTTTTTTTTCGCAAATAAATGGAAAAAGTGAGGTAAAGTAATATAAACAATGAAACTTTTTTCATTGAGTTTAAGCTTTATAAATGACATTTTAATCACTTTTTCGTGGAATAAATTTATTCTGCGCGTCAAAAATTAAAAGCGTGTTTTTATTTTCTTTCAATTACGGGGTAGTGTTTTGTTTTATCAATTCTCAATTAATTAACTATTGGTGTTATATATTTCAGCTTTACGCGGTATTTCGTATATAGTAGGGTAAACAGGCAGAATGTAGTGTTAAGACACTCCGTTGCGGAACTCAAGGGAGCGCTTTGCCTTGGTACTAGAGCAAAGAAATAAATATTAAATTTTAAAGTTCACGTTTTAAACGTAAACTTCCTACACTTTAGTGTAAGGTTTTATATATCTCTTATTACCGTGTATAGTTTCTCATTTTTTTATGCCATATATAGAAGTAGTCCAATTTTAAAGCACTGCTTTTGCACTATTTCTTGTTTATAGATTAAAAGCTTGCCGACATTCAACGCTACAACTTAGATAAACAGACAGCACAACAAAAAAAAACATTTTAAATACTTATTGTATATACTTCCAATAAACTACAACACTTATAATCTATCTGTAACCAAATATTAATAAATGCAACGCCATTCGTAGCCTATTAAGCGGTGCTCCTCCAGTTCAGGATAAGTTGAACGTCGATCGGTGCCAGTGGACTTCACCGTCACTGCGTCAGTTCAGAACAACAGTGTGTTTAACTATTGCAAATTGTTTGCAAGTCCCTGCATTGTTGTCTCCTTGAATCTAAAGTATCTGCTTTCATCGTGATTTTGGTATTGTGTTCATATTTGATGGCAGATTTTCAGTTATATGTATATTGTAATAATATTATGTAAATTATCAATAAAATTATAATATACACGCTGAGGTACGTAGGTGGAAATGCTTCGGAATAGTAGATTGGTGTTGGTACAAATTCATTTTAGGGTATGTGTGAATTTGTTTAAAAAAATCTAATGTTATTATCTATAAGGTGTTGAGTTTGAACCACTCAGCACTTAGGTTTCCTTTGCCTTAATTTCCATATGCGAGAGACAACGTAAAGCAATTTATTCTTCTTGTTATCTTGTCGATGTTTTAACAGTTTTTATATTAGATTCATGCAAGAAAAATCACATCTTGTGCTTATATTTATGTATAGAACACTCCAGAGTTCGACGAAAAGCCAGGAACGGGAATGAGTTATTGGTCTTAGTGTCTTCTCTTTTCTCTGTCTTCTCTCTGCCTATCTTGCTTTGTGCGGGATACAGTGTGATAATAAAATCAAAATTAAATCATTTTCAAGAAGTAAACATACATAAAATATAATGTTGACTATAATTGTATCATTATACTAAGAACGAAAACAAGGAACAAATAAAGAAGATTGGTCTCGGCTATATTTCAGGGTGCACCTGCTTCCGCTTGCTTAAAGGGTTAATGTCTTCATTTTAAATGGCAAGCATAAAATTGTGAGCCTACAAAATTATTAATTATTCGACCCTTTGTCGTAATCAAAATAGGCTTTATTTACTTTATTTCATTTATTTTGTGGCTTTATGCAGAAAATAGCGAAAAAAATATAAAAATGTTATAAAATGGGTGTAAGTTTGTAAAGATAGACTTTTTGAAGTCATACTCTTTGGAGTGTTAAGAAAAAGTGATGAGAGAGATTTATCCGACCGTCAAGAAAAACTGACACTATGATATTAGCTAATTAATATTACATTTTTTTAATAATGACACATTTTTTTAATAGTTTCATTTTCTCTACAAACATAGGATAACGCGTGTTGGGTGGCAGACCTCAATGCTGCATTTTGGCTAGTTATCACAGCGAGAAAACGAATTAAATAAAATATTTCATTTCCTCTAATGGGACTTGAACCCACACTACCTGTCGTTAACACGTTTACAGTCACATGCAATGGCCCAAAAAATCCATACTTTCCCCATTAGTCTATTTCCAGATTCTATATTAAATTCACCAAACTGAAAATATCATAATATATAGACATATGCAATCTCTAATATAAATAATATTGCAATAATTTAAAAATTCTATAAGCAAATGTGTACGTAACTTTATAAATAGTCGATAAATAAAATGGACGATACATGCATGGCTAACTGACTTGATTTATACTCCAGACACAGAGCAGGCGGAATTAGAAAGGCATTGTTACTTATATTATTAACAATTACTTATATTATACAAATTTACTTATATTATTATAGTTCAATTAGCTTCACAATGTATCGCGTACATAGCAGAGTAGAGAGAGATAATCTGGGAAAGCCTTCTTTGTCGAGCAAAAGAAAATACTATATTATATTTTACTCCCCTGGGTGGAATTCGAACCCACAACCATAAAAAAATAATAAATTATTATATTACATTTATATATGAAATTAACAGAAAATTATAATAACATTCTATGACAAAAATTTGCGCACGTAACATTTCCTCTTACAAACTCTATTCCAAGATTTATAACGCTCGTCCGTTATTCAATAATTCATGAATCTATCTCAACGTTTATTATCTTCATTCTTTTATAGGTACTTGGTGGTTTTTGATCCTATAAAAATAATATCGTTTTCGCTAGGCCTACATAATATATATTTTTTGAGGCTATCGAACTACAGTGAGAAAATGTCTTCTTTTGAAACACGATGAGGCGTTAGCGGGTGATAGTTAATGTGACGGTTGATATTGTGAAGCTGAAAAAAGAAACCATAGTTTTACTCTCTTTCTTAAATTGTCTATACTCTATCTACGATACTCAATGTATACAATGAACAAGTAACATGGTTTATTTCCCATAACAAAAGTATGTTATGAAAATCGGCTAGATCAACATTAAATTAATAAATTTAAATAAAACAAGCATGTTTTCACTTCACAGTAATAATTAAAGGGGTTGGAAGCAATTTTGTGTAAATAATTTCTCTCTCTCCTATAAATCTTTAAAAAAATCCCCAAAAGATATAAAAAAATATTATTTGAATATTATTATGTTCACGATTGCAGACTAGCCTGAATGAACTCGCTAAAAATAGTTTTAATTACTAAATGGTACTATATAAAACGTAAGAAAAAATTATGAAAAGTGTTTGATCAATGATTTTTGTCAAAAAATAAATTTAATTATTCGTGAAAAAGAGGTTCCATATGCTAAAAATTAACAAATTCAATTCAGCATCAGATTATTAATCTCAAATTTATCTAGCACTTCTTAATATTAAACAAAAAGGAAATAAATTGACGACGGGAACAATTTTATTTAATTTTGCGCCGGGTCGGGTGTCAATGTCAATAGGAATTCTAAAAGATTTCAACTACCACTTTTGTCGTGACACGGTCTCCATTGCTCAATTTCCAAGGTGCGAAAGACGTCGAGAATAAAATTAGCTAGCAATCTAATTTCACCTAAGTACTTGTATATCGTTGATAGTTTTATTTCCATGATCTAATAAAGCACGAGACGCTTTTTAATATAACTTCAGGGACCCGACGAGACTCTCTAATTGCTAAAAGTTTTACACGACGGGCAAACTTGTGTTCTTGTAATTTTCGGACGTCAGTTTAGTCGTTTAAAACGTTCATTGCGTGCTTTAATATAGATTTATGAATCTTATTTATAAGTTTTATTAATTAAAAATGATTTATATTGAGTGTTTTGAATGGTTGTCTTTTTTTAAGTAATGTTTGATAGATAATTTTAAACCCTTTGCTTTTAAAAGGTAACACAAGAAAGTTTACTATTCCAATCTATTTATATATTCTACTAGATTGTGTGTTTCATTTACAATCGAGTAAATGAAATATTTAATTTAGTTCGTTTTCTCGCTTTGGTAACCAGGCAAATCGCAGCATTGAGGCCCACCACCCAACACGCAATGCTTCCAGAAACGGAGTGTCTTAATACTAGATTTCCGGACTTCTTTTACTTAACCTGCTATATGGAGAAAAAGCTAAAATTTATTTTTATATTTTGCTATAACTATACATACTTATAATATACACTTATAGCCAGGAATTGTAACTTTCTATAGAAAGATAAATTGGATAGCAGGACACCATTCTTTGTCATAATAGTTATTTTAATTTAATTCAACACAAAATATATTATATTCTTTAATAGTCCCTCCGCGTACAGACTAGACAAAATAACTCGTTCATAAAATATATCTATTTGTATGTAAGTATATACTTACGGAATAGAAACATACCGTTTTCTAATAAAGTGTAAATCTCCATTGTTATATTTTACGATCGCAATAAAGCTGTCGTTTCGGAGCAAAGAATCATTACCGATTCATTGAATCCCCGTTGCTGACAATCATGTTTTAGTGAGATGAGGAGGAGGATGAGGTGGAAGTGGTATACGCGTTAACTAGCATTTTCTATTAGCATATAGGTTTTTGAGGCCGTCGTGGCGCAGTGGCACAAGGGTGTCGCCTGTAAACGCGACGGTTGTGGGTTCGATTCCCACTCGAGAAAGCGA
Source organism: Heliconius aoede (assembly GCA_037355905.1). Lineage (NCBI taxonomy): Eukaryota > Metazoa > Arthropoda > Insecta > Lepidoptera > Nymphalidae > Heliconius > Heliconius aoede. The sequence goes on along the minus strand of JBAIZZ010000055.1, from coordinate 123,445 downwards.
AATATTTCTTTATGTTTATGTTTCCATTTTTCTTCGCTCTGATGTCGAGCCAAAGCGCGGCGTTGAATTCTGCCACTCAACACGCAATGCCTCCAGAATTCGGTAGAAAGAAGGGAACGGAGTGTCTTAACACCGAGGTTCCCTTTGTCTACCTTGCTGTGTGCGGGATACAGCGCGGAGCCGGAAAAAATAGGTTTTTTTTATCCCACCAAGTTAAATCCCAGAACTTGGGAACCTAGTTTTAAGACTGGCTGTTCTCATTATTTCATTACAGTTTAAGAGCTCTGTGATTTTTTTAGTGACTGTATTTATTGTTTTAATGAACGAATGAGTTACTTTAATTGCAATCTTAGAATTTGATCATACAAAGTATGTCTAATAACAGAAAATAAGTAAAAAATATTGTCGAACTCAATTCTATACACTGAGATTTCCAAATTATAAATTTATGTGCAGAAACCATTTTTATATAAAAATATTCTATGTATTCTTTCATTCAACTTATAGATATAATTTTATTGGAATTGAGTAATGGTACTTTTGTTTGATGAGCTTATTTGCCTAATTACTACACTTGAATTAATAACTTGGTGTTTGACTTGGACTTTTGAATCAATTTGTTTAATATAAATAAATTTACAATTTATATATATATATCTCAATTATATTAAAGCGATGTTAGTATCTATTAACTTTGAAAGTTCATATATATTTCTGCGCCAGTTGTGCGCAGCAAAATGGGACACAAGAGTGTCTCAAACGAAACACAATTTAAATAAAAATGTGAAAAAAAAATTACAATAAAAAATGAAAAAATATTTTAGTTTAGATAAATTATGTGTAATAGTTTAAATGGAAAAATGCGAAAAATCGCACGTTACGGCTTAATACCTGAAATGATTTAGCGCGGCAGGCAGGTTCGCTTTAAAAGTTAAATGCAAATAGAAATTTACTGTACATTTTATTTATTCAAGTATATTATAGTCATAAAATAAAATCTGCAATGAAAATGTTTTATATTTTAAAATTTTTATAAAGAATGAGGTGGAGTGGGGACCGTCGGGAGCGTTGCGAAGGCTATCAGTTCGATTTCCACTTAGAAGAATGATTACATTTAGTTTTTTTATTTTCTCGCTCTAGTAGACAAAGCGCGGTGTTAAGTTTTGTCAATATGCAATGTTTAAAAAAAATATTCCTATTCTAAGCCGTGTGGTCCCGGCTTAGAATAGGATCACCCTGGTACTGTCGGTGTCGTAAGAGGCGACTAAAGTACGTGTGGCAGAGTCACGTCGCCAGTAATGGCAACACGCATGGGCAGACTCGACCGGATTTAATACCACCCCCGGCATCTTAAACCGGCGTGAAGTAGTGGCCCTTGCCACTGCGTTTCGCATTAGGTAATGCCGGGCCCCGGTGCCCTTCATCTCCACCTTAAAGGCTGGCAACGCACCTGTGGCTCCTCTGGTGTTGCATGGGGTCGTGGGCGGCGGTGATCACTTACCATCAGGTGACCCGAACGCTCGTTTGCCTTGTCTTCTCCCATAAAAAAAAAAAAAAATACCGAAAGTAAGGAACGGAACATTTATTCTTAGACAATTTCTTTCTAATTGTTCTGAAATGCTGAAACGATAATAAATGAGTAGACCCAAAATTTGGTTAACCACCTTACTAGTTGAAGAAAAAATATGTAATTATGCAAAACAAAAGTAACTAGAGTAAAAATATAGATAATATATATGTGTATATTATATATATATATATATATATATATATATATATATATATATATATCACAAAAGCACAGTTCACATTTGCCAATAATTGAGTTTTATCCGTATTTTTATTAAAGTATTTTAAAGTTTAGTTAGAAAATTTAGCTGTAACATATTTTATTTCCATTTTTGCGGTTGCAAAGTTCCACTCTACCTTCACGAGGGCCAGTAACAGCATGTAACCGAGTTGCGGAAGCCACATACGTAGGTCGGCCTCCGTAGAGAGTAGTTACATGGATATGGTATCAAAATTTAACAAAGTATACATTTTTTAACCTTTACGTTGTATCAGGGTA
>JBAIZZ010000055.1:105558-121277 GCA_037355905.1 Heliconius aoede | reverse complement strand
GAAGGCCTAAGGGCAATTTGTTACTATCCACATCCACATAAACAAAGATAGACATAAAACTGTTAGTCCTCTATATTATATAATTACATAAGCTTACATAATTATAATATTTTCTAATTTTATATGACTTCAGTTTTTGATAAAGCGTGAACTTTTCAAAATTTATCGCTATATTTCTTGTCATTTTCTCATCAGCCATTCTTTCGACTTACCAAAACTACACAAGCATATTATTTTTTCTTATTGTGCCATCCTAGCTCGCAACTGCCATTCTCTTTATTTTTACAATTTGGATTCCTTAAGTTAATCTGACTCTCCACTTCCTACGAAGATATCGTATGTTCAAAACATTTTTCTTTATTTATTCTTCTTAGGCAATACCCGGTGAGTCTGTCATAAGTATGCTATACTGATGTTTGGTCATCACTATGGAGATGGATATGAGACGGTGTATCAACGAACCCACAATCGTCGTGTTTACAGACAACCTTGGCCAAAATATTGTATTATATTTTACGTATTATGCATATAATAAACAAAACTGCATACATAAGCTAGTGATGCAATAGAATGAATAATATTTTCCTTGCAATAGCTGCTTATGTGCAGTCTAAATTAGTTTTAGTGAACGCGGGCGTCACGTCCCCAGCGCGCGGCGCGAGCTCTGCGGCGGGCGTGCTCTCTTATCCAGCGGTTTTGATCATCTCACGAGACGTTTTTTCACACTGAGGTTTTTTTTAATTAATATGAAAATTTGTTTTTTTTTTCATTTGTCTCTAAAATTGGTTTTGGTTTGGATAGAGAATTTGTTTTGATTCATTTTGTCATAACTCATTGCTTGAAAAGAAGAAAAATAATTTATCTATAATAGGAATATAAGGGTTTGGTAAAAAACGTAAACCAGGTTTATTTTATCTATTTTGTTTGATTTATGATTGATTGATATGATTGTTATGATTTCGTGAACTTCCGAAACAAAAATATGATGGAGAAAATTCATATGACCCTTTTAAAAGTACGTGAAAGAAATAATTAAAAAAATGCAGTATATATACATGGTTTTAAAAATTAAAAAATATACTATTAGGCTAATATTACAACTCCAGTTCTTAACCTCCATTTCCGTTAGTGTTAAGACACTCCGTTTCTCCCGAATTGTTGAGGCATGTTGAATGGCAGAAATCAACGCCGCCCCCGACACCAGAGCGAATAAATGGAAATATAAACGTAAATAAATATTTCACTTCCTCTAGTGGGGATCGAACCCACAACCGTCGCGTTACTGTCAAACCCTTGTGCCGCTGCGCCACGACGCCCTATTAAATTATATTTATGAATAATCTCTACAGATACACTGGCAAATCATTCAGATCTTACTTTTGTCTAGTCAAATGCAATAAGAGGACATCTTCAATGTCGAACCTACTGCTGTTGAAAAATAAGCTAAATATGAATTGCAATGTCATACAGAACTCCCTATAATATTCGCGATAGAAGAGAAGATTTAAAATAGTTATTTGTGTTTGGCTTTATGTTCTTGAAATGAGGTCCCCGGGAAGCTTATAAAGTGCATCTTGTTGCATGCAAATATAATACGTTCTGTGCCGCTGGAACTCGCCTTACAAATATTGCGACACTGTGTACGGGATTTAGAGATGAGTTGCTTTTAAAATTGAGTTGAGAGGCCGTCGTGGCGCAGTGGCACAAACGTGTGGCTGTAAACGCGACGATTGTAGATTACAAAATAATTATTAATGTTCCACTCCTAACTTAGCAAGGCAAAGCAGGGCCACAGCGATTCCCTATTTATATGTGTTTGTAATTTCAGGCTTACAATAGATTTATTTTCATGTTTTTATAAGTAACTGTTAAACAAACGTGGCGCCGCTCTATGGAAAATGTTAAAACAACGGCAGTAAAAATTCTTTTTTTAATAGTATTAGTGTGGTACTTTAATTTTATAATTTATTTATGTAAGATGGCCCAAGACGTAAAGATGGCACATTGGTATAAGCTGTCTTACCGGGTTAAATTTTAATATAATGAATTATTTTTGAAATATATATTTTTTTTTATTGTGAGAAATTGTAATACGTAAGAATGTCTATCTCAGATTGTCCTGTCAGGGTGTCCACTGTGCCATAACAGCGTCTACATCTTTAATTACTAGAGAATACAAAACGCTAAGTAACCAGTTAATAAAAGCCCGACTTGAGGTAATGGCTGATGAGGTGATTCATCAAGCCAAACCACTAACGATCGGGATCCATCACTAGTGACTGTGGTCGTTTAAAATCTCTTATTACATCTGCAGATAGTACAGGTTCGATTTGTTTGATGCATGGCAAGAAACTGGGGCTAAGACACTCCGCCCTTCACTTTTCGGTGAACTTTAGAGATATTGTGTGTTTAATGATTTAATAAGGATATTTTTTTTGTTTCGTCTCGGTTTTTAGTTACACAAAACTATTATTTTTCTATTTTTACAAATATTTGATTAAATATTTGAAAAAAATATGATTGAAACAAAATATTTGGCTGTAAATTTAACAAATTAACTTGAAAAAATAATAAAAGCGATACACAAATGAAGTTGAATCCATATCGGAACACGCGAACGAAATGAAACGAAGTCTCGGGGCGCTTGTGAAAGTTTTAAGTCTCTTAACAGATGAAAGAGATGAGTGAGATTGTGGTCTTAATTGTATGAAGTATTATATAATAAAAAATACAATGAAATATCATTTATATCATAATGCGACGGTTGTAAGTTCTATTTATGCTTGGAAGAAATTTTCTGTAAATTTAATATTATACGAAAGGAAAGAATATATCTATACATTAAAAAAATAAATAAAAGCAAAATACATCTTCACAAATGAAACGATGCCAAACGGATATGAAGGTAAAAGGTTGCCAGCGCTTCCTTTCCGTGTAACGGCCTATTGTGGCCAAATACTTAGCTGTGGTGATGTCGTTTTAAATAGAGTTATCTTATTTTTTGTATTACTGTATATATTTTTTTTTGTTTACTCTCCAGGGCTAGTTTTGGGTGTGTGTGTGTGTTTTGTATTTAGATAATTATGAAAGTGAGTGTGAGTGTGCGGGATACTGCGTGAAGCTAAAAAAATCAAGAAAATAATATATTAATTGTTCGATAACTACTATTGTTAAAATTTTAAAAAAATATATTGAACAATACGTTCTTCAAAGAAGAAAATTTATTAATCAAGTATTCGTAATGGATATTAAAACTATTATTTTAAAAACGTCAAATATATCACTAAATAAAAAATTATTTTTTTAAAGAAATTATAAAAAATATAAAAAAAATTATTAAAGAAACGTATTTAAGAAGCATATTAGCGTAAGGTCAGCTTGTTCTATTATATGCATTTAATAAGGCGTTTCTAAAATATATTCACTCACCAACCAACCATAAGCACACGCTAAATATAAAGTTGTCGGTTACTTAAGAAATATTTCTTTAAAGCAACTTCTTGGCAAAGAGGCATACATAGCTAATTCGACCATTAGCCTCTCCCGAAGAAAGCCAGCGGGGTGGATCGATACATAAAATAGGTCTTGAAAAGATTTTCTGCAATTCAAATAAACTAGCCTAACTAGATTTTAATATATATATATAGTGCCAGATAATTTATGTCGCGGAAATGTTAAAAAGATATTTAAAGTAGCTGAAGAAGTAACACTAACTATGCAATACGTGATGGTTCTAGGTTCAATTTATTAGATCAGCTTCACATTGTATTCCACATACAGGCAGAGGAAAACTGGGAGCCTAGTGTTAAGATAATCCGTTTCCATTAAGATACTTCCGTCCTCATTTTCCGTTGAATTTATTTTGACAATTATGCCTCGTTACCAGAGCCAAAAATGAAAAAATACTAATAAAGTTGGGAATGGAAGTGTCTTATTGGGAACCCAGTGTCTTAACACGAGGTTCTTAGGTTCCCTTTGTCCACTCTGAAACTAAAAAAAGAATATAAAAACTATAAACAAATAAGTAAATGTCAAATAAATCAATTATCAGAGTAAAATTTCCTAGTTTCCATCCTAAATGCGAAAGCTTGGGGTCTGGTTGAATGTTCTTGACGTTTTAATTTTACGCTCAACTTGCTTCCACAGTCCGAGGTGTGCTATGCCTCTAATCCATTTATGTGGTCAATTTCCTTTTTTGCATTATACCTACATTCTGTTTTTTGTTTTATATATTATAGTGTAGAGGTTAGGTTAGGTCAGACTGTAATGTGTTCGATTTCCATTTAGTGTAATTTTGTTTTTTTCTCTGGTATCGTTGAGTTCCGCTGCTCCAACACACAGTGCCTCCAGAATTCGGCGGAAAGTGAGGTTCAGAGTCCTTTAATAGTAGGTTCCCTCTGCCTACCCTGCTGTATGCGGGATACAGCGTGAAGCTGATCTCCACTCAATGACCTATCTCGTAAATTGGATGAACATGACAAACGGAATGTTCTAACAAAAGGCGCTTGCTTTTATAATACAAAATCGAATCAAAAACACTATATTTAAATACAAAGCTAGTATTACCAATTTAAAAAAAATTGTAATAATTTAAAGTGCAATTCAACGGCGTCCTTATCACTATAAGCCGCCAAATGAATCATTAAGCTAAAATAACGAAAAAAAAGTTATTTTGTATATAATATTTTAGTATTATATTTCAATAGACTAGATGATGATTGCGTTAAATAAAGTAAGAAAATAGGTTTACCTTATTCAATGTAGAAAAAGATAGGGAAAAACCTCAGTTACTCATTTATAGTTATTTATCTTTGTGGATACAATATCTAAGATACTGGAGAAGAATCATGTAAAAATCATGAGAAAGCCCTGAAGGGCGTGTTTTAAGAGGTTGATTTCTAGACGACGTGAAAGTATCATGTAATGGTACAAAGTTTAGTTAAAGCAACTCTGCTTGGTAAAAGCCCTAGAATTATATGTAGTTTTATCATTACTATATATTATATAATATAGTTCTTCTTTACACTGTTTTCCCATAGCAGGGTAGTCAGATGGACCTGGGTACCTAGTGTTAAGATATTCCATTTCCATTAAGCTAGTGTTAAGTAAATATATGAATACAATATATTATGGACATTAACTTAATATAAATGTTGCAGATATTCCTTGACGAGCTCGTTAATCAAAGGAGGACAAACGCTAACGACCTTATAAATCTTGTTACATCCTAAAATTACTTACATAGGTAAATAATGTTATCCTTTTTTGTTTCATTTTGGCGCAGTGGAACAGTTTCGGACAATTTAGTGAGTGGTTGTGAGTTCGATTCTACTAGTGGCTTTAATATAAAATTTTAAGTCTATTAATATTTTTTAAGATTCAATCATAAATGTATAGTTTTCAGATTTTTTTCTAAACTAGTACTACTAATATTGTTATTTTTATCTTTTAAAATTTTTTTATTAATATTATTTTTTAAGTTTTAACCACATATTTATAGTTTTCAGATTTTTCCTGCCATATTTCATAATTTTGATTCTCTTCATAATATCTAAATAAGCATTTTTTGCAATATGAACGGCCATATCTTTTATTTAAGTAAATATTGAAATTTGTTTTTTATCAGTAAATCACGGGGCCGCAGATGTCCAAACGTTCCTGAGATAAAGCGTCTTGATAGACAAACGGACAGACAAACAGACAGACAACAGAGTGATCTTAGAAGGGTTCCTTGTTTATTAAAATGTACGAAACCCTAAAACTACAACAATCCCAGGCAATCAATCCATTACTTTAAAAAATATTTTGTTGAAGCCCATTACAGATATTGTGAAGTAATAAATTAAACTTTTTAAAAAGTTTGTAAGCACATATTGTTGAGAAAAGTTTGTGCTTACGATACACATGTGTTAGAAAGTAAGAGCTTCCTACACTAAATAAATTGTAAATATAGGAACTGAACGCTAATAGAGCGAGAAAATTTTATTTTGCGCAACTTATTTTGTGTAACGAGGTACTTACTAGTACTTAGAATTTCAAATTAAATAACTGTTATTTTAATAACTTACTTATGTCATATTGAATTTGTCGTACCGTAATTAATACAAAAAAAAACAATATTGGAAATTGAGAGAGAGTCTTGGTGGTAAGTTCTGCTACTTAAAACGCGATACTATGCTTAAAAAGGTTGTACAGAGTGTAGGAAACGGAGTTTCTTAATACTACTAATTCTTAGCTATTGTATCCCGCACATATTATAGAATACAAAACAAACAAAATGTGAATGGCGGTTTTATTTAGATCTAATTTTAGTATAGTTTATGTTGTTTTGAAAAGGTAGGTACTGTAGACCCGACGGATTGTGATATATATAGTGATTGAGTGGGAGACAACACACAGACGAAACTACTGGACTTGTAATTTGGCAAATATGTAGTATAAGTATAGGGAAGTACTAAGAAAGGTGTATTCGAAATTTCAACAGGAACGGGAAAATAACTGGATTTAAATCAAGTTCTTTTTGTAAACAATATACATCTTAACCTGTAATTTTGTTTACGCACGACTTAAGCAGCAGCAAGCAAATAATACATTCTCCTGAGTAGAAATCTTCGCGTTAATTAATAGAGACTGCGCCATATAATATCGTTCCCTTTTTCTACCTCTACAACCCTACATAATTACTTACAAGTGCATAATACATGAGCTTTTATGTCCTATTAACTATATTAGCGCGGCCATGAGCAATTAGCCGAGCCGGGGTGGAAATGCGTAGAAATTACAAAAGCTTGTAGGTAAGGGTAGGTGGTGTTAGGTGATCCAGTCACGATGTGAGTGTGCAGCCGCTTGTGTACGACTTTGCTTATGTTTTATATATTATTCTTATTTAGCTTCACGCACATAGCAGGATAGGCAGGAGGAACCTGGTCAGCTCTCTAATCTGACCACTGGGATCACTTATGTTCTCCACTAAGGTAGATAATTATATTGTATTGGGTTTTATACTTTTTTAATAGGTAGATTCTTTTCGGTGCTATCATCTTAAAATCAAAAGACTTTGAATAAAACCTAATACATAATACAGAAATACTCTCCCAAATAGAAATATTTTACGCCCAAGTTTAGGCGTAAAGATAGCTAAAGGAAATTAGCTTATATCGTCGGAAGAGCTTCACGACGGCACGATTTCTAAGTTTCAAGTAACGGAAATTAAAGGTGTTGTTCAATCAAGTGATGGCGTGTTTCTAACTATTTATTGAATATGGATGTCGAAATGATTTTAAGCGATTTTTATGATAAATTATTGTGGGTTCATTAAGACAAGCGTTTTTAAAATTGGGGCAAGGCGTGGTGGAGTATCATGATACTAGGTTCCCTCTATCTACTTTGATAGTGTAGGACCAGTGTGATTTTTTGAGACACTGCGTGTTGCGTTGCGGAAATCATAACCGCGCCTTGCCGCGTTACCAGACCGAGGAAATGACAACCATTCACACCTCCGAGTGAAAATCGAACCAATAGCCGTTGCACACACAGTTACATGTTTACTGTACTAAAATTATTTTATCTATTTATTATCTTTAGTGGCATTGTTTTCCTCAGTGTCTTGAAAATTGACACTTAATTTATTTACACCTTATTTTTCATGATATTTATACTTAAACTAAAAACAATACGGGCTACTTTTACGATGGTACTTAGTCCGGAACAAAATATGTCATGTTTATGATGACTCAAGTTCTGCCATAAAATCAACATAACGCTATAAAGTTATATCAACAATACACAATCAAGTAAAAAGAGCAAATAAAACACATCTGCGTACGATAGGGTTGAAATTGTCTAGAAAAACTATAATACATATAGCTTGTAAACCTTTTACTATACACTGCACAAGAAGTATTTTTAAAGTATGGCTGTAGTATATCTGTCGTGGCGCAGGGACACAAGCGTTCGACTGTAAGCGTGACAGTTCGTGGGTTCTATTTCTACTCGAGGACGTGAAGTAGTTATCATTTTTATTTTCAAAATTCTGGTAATGAGGAAAAGAGCGGTTCCGCTCATCCAGAATAGTCTTAACGGTGATGGAATATCTTAGTAATAGGTTCCCAAGGTTCCTCTTACTTCCCCGCTTTGTGCAGATAAATTGTGAATCTAAAAAATATAAATTCTGGTATTATATCACTTTTTGGAAAGAAGATAACCAACTAAACAAATTTAAGACATGCACAAAATTTAAGACATGCACAAAGACCTTTACATATACTCGTATCAAATTTTTTTTTGAAAATAAAATTTTGTCTGAAAGTAATATAAGTCACTAAAGTTACTCGTGTCTACTTTTACAAAGACTTAACAAATAAAAGTTAACAACTCCAATTAACTGCTCTTCCGTCAGACAATGGTTAAGAGTTCAAATAAGTTAGTAGTTTCTTATCTTATTTTATATTTTAAGTTTGTAGAAAGAAGATTTAGGGAGTCACGTCGACAAATATTTAGTAACTTTCTCTAAATATTGTAATAAGTTTCTGTTTTCGTCTAAAAGGTTAATCAAGTTGTGGATTCAAAAGTTATTCAAATATATTATGGTTATTTGTTTTAATATGTGTACATACAAAAAAGCTTCGATACTCAACTCGGAAAGCCTCAAAAATTCAAAGTAAAAATTGAGAGAATGGAAATGTCTTAATGGGAAACGGAATGGCTTAACATGGTAAGTGATCACCGTCGCCCACGACCCCGTGTAACACCAGCGGAGCTACAGATGCGTTGCCGGCCTTTAACGTTGTCCTTTTTGTTGGCCTTTAATGTTGGGCCCCGGAGCCCGGTATTACCTAATGCGAAACGCAGTGGCTAGAGCCACTACTTTACGCGGGCTTTAAATGCTGGGGGTGGTATTAATCCGGTCGAGTCCCATGCGTGTTGCCATTACTGGCGACGTGACTCTACCACACGTACTTTAGTCGCCTTTTACGACACCGACAGTACCAGGGTGATCCTATTTTAAGCCGGGATCTCAGGGCTAGAGATTTCTAGATCCCTTCAGCCTGTTGATATCTGCAAGCGTTCTAGAGAAAAATGGTCTTAAAAAACAGCCAGACAAACACACAGGCACACACTGCAATATAAATTGTAGAAATCATTGTTACGATTTTGTTTATAAAATAGAAAGATTTTTCTATGTAGTTTTTAAAAAATAAATTTCCTCTCTCTGTTCGTCTATTCCACAAGGTCAAAAGTAAATACAGTGGAGGAATGCCAGCTTGGCGACTCTATTAGCATACACTTCATTTTATTTACATCATTACAAATGAATGTATGGCCGGAGCTAAAATCTACTATTTTTATTTTCTTATTTATTTTATCACATTCAAGGGACAGAAATGTCTCAGTGAAACATCACTCCGTTTTTTATTTATATTTCTTTATGTTTTTAATCATTTTAAAGCATTTTTCCAGTGTACAGGTGTGACACTTTTTACATTATATTACATATTTGAAAATTTATAATTAATACATGGCAAAAATCATTTTATAGTAAGAAATGTAACTTATAAAACCTTTTCTATCGTGCCATAATATTCTATAAAAAGTTAAGTACTAGCAAGGTTCAAAATTACTTCAATCTTCATTCGTGGCCCCGACGTGATTGATGGGTGGCCAAGCGACAATTTCTGGCTCAAGTTCTCTTTCTAAGTGTTTTTGCAGTAATTTGACAACAATATATAATAAGTGTTTCCGCCAGTAAAAAAACGGAACTTAGTAAATATGTCTAGACGCTAGTAATTCGGATGTGGGATTTGGCACATGTCGTATATATGAAATGAATATTGATGTGATTAACTATATTTATTTTTTTTTTATTTCACGCAGTATTCTGCACACAGCAGGATAGGCAGCAGGAACATAATGTTAAGACCCTCCGTTCCCCATTTTCCCTCAACAGATTTATTTCTTTAATATTTTATAGAATGCGTTTATAGAATGAAAACAAAAACCTTTTCTATATAAAACATAAGAATTTCACATAATTTTAAAACCGTTTATATTATATTTCACCGATTTTATAGTACCAGTATCCTATTCGCGACATCTATACCCACTTTGTCTTAATGCACAACGGCCATTAACGATACAAAGCGGTTAACTCTGATCGCTCGTAAACTCCGGAAATCTCTATACTTATCTATTGATATAGATTTTACTTTGACATTTTCGTTTATTGACGACATTGAACTTTATAGGGTCTCTCATCATGGTTTGGAAAAACTGTAAATTTTCTTTTGAGTTATACGTTTATCTTTAATGAAATTTTGCTGGCTGAATGTGGCCCACTTAACTGGGCTCAATATCCAATTCAGCTGAAATTAGTATGATGACTTCCGATTGCGAGTTGCGTGGTTAAACACGAGCGCTTTGTTTTATTATTAAAGCGAAGAAATAAAAACAAAATATTACTCCGAGTGGAAATCGAACTCATAGTCGTCGTGTTTTCTGTCACAATTTTGTGCCTCTGGACCATGACGACCTCACCCATACGACGGCCATTTAACTTGATTGAGAAATAGTTATTCTTTAAACGTTAGTATTATATCACTTCGCATACCAAGCACGCACTGCAGTAAAAATATATAGGCGAGTGCTTTCCAGTAAAGTGAGTGAAGTTATATGGTCGTTCGGTTATATTCAATATTTGTGTAGAATTTGTTGGGAATAAAAAAATATATTGGAGCTTTTACAAGTTTTTTTTTACAATTTTGAATATTTCTTGACCACAATTCGGGTTCTATTCTTATTCTGGTAAAGGATTTATTTTAAAGATAATTATTTCATTTGAGTGTGCTGAGGGCCAGAACTTTACCAATCAGAGTGACAAATTGAATCAGCAGCACTCTGTATCTTGCATACAGCAGTATATGAGCAGAGGGAGCTTTGTGTTAAGACACTCCGTTCCCCACTTTCTGGAGGCATTGTATGTTGAGTGGCAGAACTCAATGCAATGAAGAAATGGAAATACAAATTTAAATAAATATTTCATCTCCTCAAGTAGGGATCGAACCTAGAACCTGTAACGTTTACACTAAATCTTACAACTGTTATAATACAACATATCATGAGAAATACTCTTAATCTTATCTAAGATGCTGCGATAGCCGGAGATCACATCAAACGTTAAGATAGCAAAGCTTAATTGATGAATGTACCAGTTTGGAATGCGTCCAAATAGATATAGTTAGTCTGTATAAGTTGTTCAGAGTTATAGACGTCGTTATATAGGCCCCTCCCTTGGCCTCCGTTAACTGTATCTGTAATTTTAACGAAATTAAAATATATAGGTAGGAATGTTAGCGAGTTTTCTACGTATATTAAAAGTTTGTGGATAGTGGTCAAAAATTTTTTAGGTAAATGTGAAGCTTTTTGTAAGTCTGTTCAGCGTCACGCTGTATTCCGTTTGTAGATGGATAAATAGAAGGAGACTAGTGTAGTTAAATGCGTTATCAATTAATTACAGTATAATTCACTGGTATCGACCCTTGATCCGTAATTACCGGTTAGGGGTTATTAGCGATGCCGTATTGTACTAACGATATAAATTCCTATTATTTATGTTCCCCAGCCCTCTTACTCGTAGCTCAGCTGATTTATTCTAAAACGAAGTTGCAAGAAAGCGTAAATCACTGTAGTTGGTTTGTTTGTAGTGTACAGTTACTTGAGTTTACAAGAAACGGATAATAATATACAGAATGCTACTCGATCTACGAATCGGGCATATACGATAGTATATAGGGTGGTCTATAGACAACCCTCATGTTAAGCGACTTGAATACTTCAGCAGATGTTTGCATTTGTAATTTTTGAAAAAAAAATCGTTTCATAAGAAAAAGAAGAGAATAAGAGCGCCACACGCTACGGTCTCTGCATATCTCTTTCATCTGGTACACTGTCATCAATTCATTTATATATGCCTTTTTAATTATTATTTATAAATATTAAGTAAAATATATGAGGCCGATATCTTGTAGGGTGCAAGCGTGTGACTGTAATTCAACTGTTGGTTCGATTTCCAATCTGGGAAATTAAATATTTTCATTTCTTTCCTCTGGAAGGGTGGGAAAGTGCAGCAGTGAGTTCCACCGTTGAACACATAATGTATCAAGAATTCGACGGAAAATGGAGAACGAAGTGTCTTAAATCTAGGTACTTAATCTAGGTTTATACCCTGCTACGTGCTTTTGTACTTACGAGTATATAAAGTTGTTATAAATTTGAAGAGGTATGAGGCTATCGCCGTGCAATGGACAGTTTCTCTAGTCTGTAAGCAAAAAAGGGAAATCAATTATTTTAATCAAATTTGCTCTAACATAACAACGTGCGACGGTTATTTAAGTCACTCAACACACAGTCCAATTAGGTTCCCTCTATCTGCCCTGCTATTATGCGGGATAAAGCGTGAAGATGAAAAAATATAAGACTATAATTTAATTAGCTTTTTGTTGCAAATTAATATTATTTATGTACGTAAAATAACAATTTAAAGTAACAACTAGCAATACATCTTATTCTTGAAGTGTAGAAGTTAACATATAATAAGTTGGTGTAACGGTAGTTGTAAGTAGATCCAACAGTTCTGTAGATGCTTTTGTTTTATACTCCTTACTTGTTGAGAGTAGTTTAACAAAGTTCGTGAGATCACCTCAGAGGATACAAGTTTAAACATATACAGATATGTTTTGTAAGAGAGAAATAAAATCTATATTATATTTTTGTTTATAAAATTGATAATGTTTAATTGTAAAGATAGTGCAGCTGTCGTGGCGCAGGGGCGCAAACGTATGACTGTGAACGCGATGATTGCGGATTCAATTCCTGCGTGGGGGAATGATATATTTATTATTTTCATAAATCTTTGCACTGGCAAAGAGGTAAAGTAAACAGGCAATGACTTTAAAATTGGGAATCTGAAGGGGAGAGGGAAGGAAAATATTAATTTGGAATGAAGTGTCTTCATATAACATAACAATAGGTTCCCAGGTTCCCTCTACCTACCATGCTATGTGCTGAACACAGTGTGAAGATAATTCTAGTGAGCTTTCGAATTGACAAGTTTGGACGGAAAACTGTACGTGGTATGGACGAGGATGTTAAACCACTGAACCACGAGTGTCATGTATTAAATTAAATTTATTGTCATTTAAAAAAAATTGATAAATTTTATTACAAAATAAAATCTAATATGAATTATGTAAAAGATAACAAAAATTTTCAACTCGGTTCTCTTTAACTATTCGTTCACATGATAATTTCAGAAGCTCTATTTCACTTTAATATTTTTATAGTTTCTGGACTTTCGCCAAATTGCCGCGTAGCGTTTTGTTTCCTTATATCTCAGTATAAAACGCATAAAAAGTAATTGATAGTAATAATATGCCGACCGGTTATTGTATAATATGAGAAATTATATGAATTTAAAATTGAAATTGTAATTGTAATGTAAATCTTTTAAGGCGATCTTGGCACGGTGGCATAAGAGTATTACTGTACACAAAAAAAATTGGAAAAATTATACATATTTATTTAAGTTTAAACATTAATTTTTTCACTCTGGTGTTGAGGTCAAGTACGGCGGTGAGTTTCGCCACTTAACACGCATTGCTTTGACTTTTTGACGTACTTAGATAGTGTCTTAACATTTTTTTTTCAGATTCCCTCTGCCTACTTCTGCTACGTGCGTGCTCTGTTATTTAGTTACGAAAGCCTTTACATTTGGAAAAATTTGGGTTTTACAGTATAATATTTTTTCCTGCATAAACAGGGGTAGACAGAGGGAACCTAGAGTAACATTCCATTGCCCAAGCACCGCCCAATTTTCGAGACATTACATTGAGAAGCGTCGACTTCGTGCTTCCCCAGAAGGACGAGTATTCCCCAGAAGGTAAATCAAACCCACAACCATCGCGTAAAGACAGACGCAACTACGTCATAACGGCTACATCTAAATTCTGATATCATTTATACAACACTACCAGTAAATTGTTTCATTCTGCTAATAATTTCAAAATTAAATTAGGCGTGACAAACGTGTGATGAAGTTAATTAAAGGTTCTGCGGCCGACGCTGTCATTATTCATTATTTCTTAGTTAAAATGATTTGCTTTGACAAAACCACTTTAGGCTGTCCTCTTCCTATCTTGTTGTTAGAAAAATTAGAAATCCACTTGTTTTTGTATACGTTTTAGTATAAATAAACTTTTAAAAGCTTAATTTATTTAAGAGATATTTATTATGTAAGTTTCCTATATATTGGGTAATTAGTGGAATTTATATAATTTAAAACAATAGATAATTCTTACACATTCAAGCTATCTATCTATAATTGATTAGGACGCGGTTTTATAAGTCGTTCTCAAGTGTGAAATCGAATGTGAGATACCGTTTTCATTTATGGATAGTCTAGATTTATGTAAGAGTTTGGCTCCTATGGTCAAATGAAAAGGTTTATGAAAAATGATACATGTCATGTGAGTCATCCAAAGCTCTAAAATTACAGAACCGATTTTAATAAAATTATAACTGTTTCCTAAATTAAAACATCGCAGTTTAAATTAAAAATCGGATGATCGAGATATGATTGAATTTTAAAAAAATCCGGAAAAAATTTAGAAAAATCAAATATCAAAGTTAAAATATTATCCGTCTGTCCGTGGAAATTGAACCTGTTGATGTTTCTTTTTTTTATATTAGCCAAAATTATCACATGTGTGTTATCGAGTACAAAACTCTAATATTAATTAATTTTACTATTGAGTGACTGTGAGCACCACAGTTGTGAGTTCAATACCTACTCGAAGAAACGAACCTTAACTCGCTCTAATAATAACGCTTTTATCTTATTCCATGAATTCCGCGATGCAATAAGAATAATACAGCGAAAAGTGAGGAACAGAGTGTCTTTACACTAGGATTTCTCTCCCTTCCCCGTTACTTGCGGTATACAACTTGAAGCTTTTATGTTGTTTTTGCTTATCTACAACATTTCATTTACCTACTGTATAAAATGTAGCTATATCCATAAACATTGAAGTTTTATACCAGTTTTTAATGAACCAACATTATGAGGCTTCACACGACAAATGTGGCATTCGCCGCAGAAATGCCTAATTAAAATCATCATCAAAATCCTTCCTCAAATGTATGTGTCTAACAAATTCGAAAGTAACACTTTCCATAACTTGCATACACTCCGAGAGAATTTCGGGAGTTCCGCTCGTTTTATCTATCTATCTGTCTATTATATATCGAGGATTTTCATTCAGAGATTTATTTCTTTTATTTGAAATGAAAATAATTTTATAATCATTCCTCGAGTGTGGCCCGGACCTACAATCGTAGCATTTACTGTCTAGACGCTGTACCACCGCGCTAGCTTTCACTATATATTATGTATCTTTATAATATATTCTATTGTATTCGATAATGAAAAACTAGATAAAAAACACAAAGGTTTTCTTTCAAATTGCCAAACTTAGAATTAAAATACGAGAATAAAAAAAGAGAACAAGTATTACACTTAAAGTTTTAAATATATTTTATAAGAAATACATTGTCACGTTGCATCCGGGGCAGACAGTCAACGGTCTCGTAACGGCAATGATGTTAGCTGCCTTTAGAACAGGCCATTTTGTACGCAGATTTACTTTTATTATGTAGATTTTTATTTA
>JBAIZZ010000055.1:38536-105458 GCA_037355905.1 Heliconius aoede | reverse complement strand
AATTTAACAAAGTATACATTTTTTAACCTTTACGTTGTATCAGGGTACGCAGAGGGAACATGGGAGGTATTGCGTGTTGAGTGGCAGAACTCAACGTAGTGCTTTGCATAGTTTCCAGAGCGAATAAATTGACATATTAAATATTAGAAACTGACTTAAATATTTAAAAGGAGAACTAATACTTAATAATTTAAAGTTTAAAATTATTTTTTTAAATTGCGACGTTTTTTTCGATATTATCAAAGTAGCCTCTTGTCAAATAACATTCAGCCTATACTGCAACTGATAAAACAATAAAATAGACAGATAAAATATAAATTTACTTCAAATTCTATACCAATTCATAGATCCTCTGAGTAACATGAAGTTGGGGCGATAGAGGGTAATGACGTCACTTCCGCCGTGTATCGCCGCAATTTGCTTTAATAAATCAACTGTACAATAACTATGGGCCTTGTTTATGATATCAGTTTCGTAGTCGACGTCAATCTTAGTTGAAATCTAAAGTGGTCTTTAATTATATTGAAATTTTCATGTAATAACTGATTTAAGTCTACTTATTCGTACTTTTTTTGTTTGTCGGAATGAAGAAATAAAAATATATACATATATAAATAAATAAATAAAAATTTCTATTTATTTTATATTAAACACGTAAGATACTGTAATTTCGTTATTTCACACACATTAACGCCGCTAGCCGGCAAATGAAAATAATTCTTACGGTGGAATTGGAATTGAATCCAAAATCGTTACGCTTATGTCAGACGTGCAACGGCGTCACGATGACCTCAAATATGTGATACGAGATACTAAAAAACTTTTTTTACTATTACTAAATTTATTATCATATTAAAGACATATTATATAAAATATTTACACAATGAATCCTGTGTTTTTTCTGGTGTTTAAGCTATACGTGCCACTCCGCCACCCATCACACCCACACATTTGTAGTTGTAACATAATTTTAAAAAATATAAAGATCAAATTATTTTATAAGAATATACCCACTAAAACAGAAGTTATCCTTCCTAATAATAAGCCTGACTTGTAATAAAATAAGGTGATTTAAGGCCACGGGAATCCCTTGTACTGGAGTCGCTGACGTGGAATCTTTTGTTATACCTAACGTGACCAGACGTATTTTGTATGGATTTGTCTCGTTTTTTGCTTGTGTCCCGTTGTCTTAAAACATGTCATGGGGAGGCGTAGAAATATCCCATTTTTTTCTTATATGTCCTCTTTTTAGGCATTATATAGTCCATATTAGGCATTATATATGAAGGTGTGACGTTCTCCAACTTCCGCCAAAGTTTGCACGTTAGTGGCAGAATTCAATACCGCATTTTATATGAAAATATGGGAAACGAACCAACAACCACCATAATCATAATCCGAGTATTTCCCACTGCGCCACAGTATATATAAATTGAATGAGTCATACATACTACTATATGTATAGGAAAAATCAGCACATAAACAAACGTAGAAATAGCAGCCTCTTGGCATCGCGACCTTTTTATGGCGTGTCGGAAATAGAGCCAGGAGGCACTTCCGCGCCGGTGATATTGAGGGTGGTCCAAACGTGAGAGCTTATTTATTTTATATATATTTCGCCTTTTCATTTCATTTTTATGTTTATATGAAGTTGCTTGAAACTAATGACTTAGTTGTTAGTTTTTTATTTCTGATGATTAAGGTTCGATTCCTAAAAATAGGTCAGTAAGCAACAGGATAGGCTTTTAAATTAATATTTAAAGTTATCAAGATACAAGAGATATATTCTAATTGAAAGCTAATTTTGGGAATTGTAGGTTATGGGAAGTATAAATTAGAAAAGTTGACAAAGTTAAGTTTGCGGGCATAAGTACTGATATTGTTATGACATGAACTACAAATATAAGTTTGTAATGATTTGTTTCCATGATATACCAATATATATTTTTTCTTTTTTTACTTTTTGGATTTTTGATTTCAATGTGATCATATAAGGGTACGGATTTTTTTCTGAGGTACGGCACCCTAAGTAATAAAAAAAAATACATAATTACTCATTGAGTGATTTTACAACATCAGAAAACTAAGCATGTTGTATTTTTTAAATATTTTATTAACAGCAAACCAAAATTATCATATCAACATAAAATAAAACAAAAAATCGTATATTAACTTAAATTTTTGTAGATTTTATATAAGTGTAATCTTTTGCCAAGTGGGTAAATAGGTTGTAAAAGAGAGCCGAGGCCAGACCTACTTTGTACTAATGCCAGAATATGCTTTACTGGGCTATAGCTGAACAAGCGAATTTATCGCATTTGTTCTATTCTATATCTAGTACAGCATACTATACCGATATATTTAGTAAGTTATGTAACAGATCGCAGTATAGGAAATAACGTTTCATATAAAATTGCCATAGTGGGTACATGAGGCCAGTCGTAGACCAGGCACTCGATATGCAGTGCCTCTTGAAATCGGAGGAAAGTGAAAACCGGGTGCTTCCAAGTCCCAGGTTCAATTCTCCTACCCTGCTATACATGTTTTTACTCTCTGAGTGTCAGTCATCCACTTCTAGTGGTTGGTGGAGAGATCTCTTATAGAGATAAAATCGCCTTTCTACGCTAACTATATATATATATATTGTTACAATAATGAATATTATATATTAGTCATTAAAATTAACCTTGTTTTTTTTTTAACTTTAAGAGCTTATTCTACATATCAGTGCAGGCGGAGAAAACCTAGAATAAAAACTCTTATTTCAGCGCCTTCTTCCTAATTTCTGATATTGCATGTTGAGTGGTGTAACTCAACGCTGCGCTTTCTCAAAGCACGCAAAAGAAAATAATTGACATTTACAAGCGGGAACCCTGTTCCACTACGCTACGATAGCTTCGGCAGATCTTGTAACTTGCACCAAAATAATGTATGTACGAAATCGTCATAGAAATCACAATATATTCGTATCTACGACAAACACCGTGATTGTTTACAAGAGCTCTAAATCAAAAAAGAATTTGGTACCACCGACCTTCATTATCTCATTTCTTTATGCTGCTTCTTAGAGGAAAATTGAACTGAATGGAAAATGGAAAATTGGAAACATTTTATAAGGCTTTTGCTATTGGAATTTGATGGAGAAATTGGATTTTTTTATGTATTTGTAATATAGGTTACTAGTATCTTGGCTAAATTATGGGCTGTGTAAAATAAAGTAATGTAATAAAAGTGTAGTGTAAAAGTGCCTCACATATTATGTGCGATCTTAATGTATCTTATATTAGAGTAATATTTATTTTTAAGCACATTGCATGCTGTATTTTGTATGTAAAAGGGCAGAGCAGAGCGACTTTGTGTTAAGACACTCTACTCACCGTGGTAATATATCTTTATTGATTTTCTTAAGTGAATATATTATTTTAAGCTATATTTTTGATAGTGGGGATGATGGATTGGTTACTAATCGATTATATAAATAATAAAGCGTGAATAAATAATATTTTTCGTTTAAACAATTGTGCTGATTAGATCCCTTTACCATTAGCTGGTAACAAAATTTAGGCACTGTAATGACACGCTACGGTGAACCGATATAACGGATTCTCATTCGGATTTCAATTTAAATTCTGACATATCGACATTGGATGAAAAACTAGTTTGTTTTGATTTAAATATAAATGTTTCTATGTTTTTAAATAACTTTATTACCGTCACGTGTATAACTCACGCAACGAGGTAGGCAGAGGGAACCTAGTGTAAACACACTCCTTTCCCAATATTCTGCTTAATCCTGGAGATATTGCATGTTAAGTGGCGGAACTCAACGCCGCGCTTTGCCTTGTAGCAGAGTAAATAAATCAAAATATTAAACATTTAGATTCATCAAACGGGCATCGAACCCATAAACGCGTTTAGTCACAGTTTGTGCCCCTGAGCCACGACTTTCCTCTTTAATAATAACTTGTGTGTGAAAATATATATTTATATATTTTTCATTTCAGAAATGGATTTCATTTTAGAATATTACTCTGAGAAAGTAGTAAGCAACGACGAAGTCTATAACGAAAACTTTGAGCTCAGCAAGAAAAATGTATAGAATTTTAAAATGGAAGATTCTAAATTGGTACGTAACGAAATGCTTGTACTTCAACCCCAACACGTACTTACACGAAAATTAGTTTTTTGCTTAACACGTTTCACCGAAAGTAGAACTTAATTAAGTTTATTCACTTTTTGAAGATAATTTCTTATAAATACATAGTGAAGTGGGATATATTTATTCTACTTTCTAATTTACTATGCTGCTCCTAATTTATGTAATACTTGTCGTTGACTGCGACTTTGTCTCCATGGACTTTAAGATTTTTTTTGATCCCATAAATAGCAGAATAACATGGGGGCATAATGTTGTGACACTTCGTTTCCATGAAGACTCTTCCGTTACCCACTCTCCGTCGAACTCTAGAGGTTGAATGGCGTCAATATTTCATTTCAACGAGTTGAAAACCAACCCCTAACCCTTCGCGTTTTAATTAAAAGTTGAACAGGCCATAAACAATTTGTGTGAGGGATAGTTTTCCACAGTTTAGAAAAATGGAATTTTTTTTATATTTAATAAGTACGCGTAAATATGCTTGATAGACAGTGCAAATGTGAAATTATATTTAATATTCGAGTAACATAAGAAAGGCAGGCCTTGACCAGTTTGGGGTCGTGGAGATAAATGCCGCGCAGTTGTAATTCATTCTCTCAAATAGAAATAAGAAAAAGCGTCGTAAACTCCTCTATATTTTATTGAAAAACTAATAAAACATCAAAAAAAAAAACAAACTTTCAGTATTTATATTTAATCCAATACAAGGTGTATTGCAGCCATAATTGACGGCCATATCGTCTATGAAATTTCACCTGAAACATACAAAAGTTATTTTAATATTTTAGATATTTTTAAATATTAGCTAAGTTAGCGTATTCTTTCGTCCATAATATAGAAAGTAAATATACATAAGAGTATATCTAAATATTAAAGTATCCTTATCTTATTACATTTATATTTCAAATATATACAGAGTTGCTTTAACATTTTACATATTGTTATAAAAATCCTCCTTCTATCGTTCCTTCGTGGCGCAGGGGAAAGTGTGTGACTGTAACGCGATGGTGGTGGGCTCGAATCCTACTTGGGGTAATTATTTTTTTCTTATATTTTTATATTTTAGTTCTGGTAGTACCGAGGCTAAAGCTTAAATTCCATCACTCAGCATAAAGTAAAAAATATCATATATGTACATTGAATATAAGCTAAAAACAATAAAAATAATAAAAAGTTTCTAAGGCTCTTATGCAACAGCAATAGAAGCCAAAAAGATTATTTCTTAAATATTTGTCTGTCTGTTGAACCATTTTTTACACAAAACCTATTCGATGGATTTTAATAAAACCTTTGTATACCACAGTACACATTTGACAGCTATTTGTATACCCCGGCAATATATAGGCTAAAATAAATCAATAATACTATAAAAATATATATACTGGCTGAAAACAATATAAAACACGTCGACAATAAAAAAGTAAATAAATAGTCCAATTTTTTTAAAAGGTTTCACGTTAGGGCTGTGTTGTTGAAATATTTACGACACAATAAGTTGAATCCTCGAGTACGGGGCTTTACTGATATATTATGATATGTAAGAGAATCGATATATTTTTTTCGTATTCTCGTTATTTGTCTGCCTGAATAAAACCTTTAGCTAATTTTACTTTCCATCTAATTTTCGATACATAATGTGCAATACACAACAGCGTATGAGTGTAAACAAAACTCATATTTTTATTTGAAAATAATTAATTTTATTCCGAGTGAGAATCGAATCCACAAACGTCTAAACGGTAAAATCACCGGTTTCATTACTTCCATTATTTAACACGAAATTGAGCAGAATATAAAGAACGGAGGGTTTTACCACTAGATTTGCCCCTACTTTGCTATAAGAACTAAAATTCAAACCTTCGTCTATTCTAATGTTTATATATAGATATGTACATGTAAACTGTGTATTTTACACTACATACATTCTGCACACTCGCTCGAATGGACTTGCTCTTTTTAGGGTCACATATTCCGGTACGTAACCGGCCTGTTAGCCTCATAATAAAATGCCTAACATAGGACCATTGGAGTACCCTAACTCTAGATTTGTTCCCTGAGATTTTTTGTAACACTTACTTTTTACTATTTCATATGAATTTATTGTGTTATATAAGCACATGTTTGCCATGTCTATTATTTATTATTAAGGTCTTCGTGCTGCAGCAGTACAGCATCCAACTGAGATCTACATGCAATGCCTCCAGAATTCGACGGAAAATGAGTAATGGAATGTGTTAACACTAGGTTTCCCCTGCCTACCCTGCTACATGTAGGATACAATGTGACAGAAAAAAAGTGTAATTTAACAATGTAAAACGTATTAGAACGGAATCATTTCATTAATTATTCAATGGTTACAGAGAGGCTTTGTCGCATTCGAAATGAGTATATTTAACATCCCTTAAAAATAAGTAAATAAATCACACATTAGGTGAAACGGGGGTGGGATTAGCCTTCCCTTATCATTCTGCAATCCCGCGATTAAACACAGACATATATTATATATATATAAAAATGTAATGTGGCAGGTACGTGTTTATAAATTTACGTTTTTTGCAGCTTAGGATTTGTCGCTTTAAGGGATTCTATGCTAATGTTGTAAAACTGGAGAGCTCGTTTGGTTGAACGCATCTCAGGAACTACTGTTTTGAATTGAAAAACGATTTTCATTTTAGATAGTTCATACGTTGCGTTTAGAGTGAGTAGTTGTGAGTACGATTCCTACTCGGAGGAATAAAATATTAATATTTTCATTTCCTTGAGGCCAAACACGGTGTTTAGAATCTTTACTCTTTCTCGGGAGAATTTCGTTGTGCCGAAATAAGCTTTTGATTTCTGTTGAGGCATTCCTTAGTCACACACAATGACCTGAAAATTGGATGGAAAGTGGAGAATGGAGTGTCTTAACACCAAGTGCCCTCTACCTTACTTACGAAAACATGAAGCTAATATAAAAATAACAAATAGTACTTTAAATATATAAAAATAAATATAAATGAAAAAAGACGTTAAATGGTATTAAATATTCAGTGTCAAATTCAAAACTTTACCGACTGTAGTTTCCTCCTTAAAGACCCCATTCATTCACCAATAGGTTATTAATTTGACTGTAATCGCTTCCGGAAGTTGGGCGATATTGTCTAAGTGTTTGACAAGTTTGGATGTTATTATAAAGTTTTGCTATACTTTGTACATTGTTATATGATTTAGATAGAATTAGTAAATACAAGAAAATAATTTTAAATTTTTAAATATTATATTTCTACTTATTTTTTGCTTAATTTAAGTAAATTATAATATATTTATTTTTTTTGCCATTATTTTACTTATATATTACAAAATTTCATATAATAACAATAATAATATAGTAATATACATCAATGTATACACAGGACACAGCACAGAAAGAGAGAAAAACCTTAGAGTCAGAATAATCCATTTTCGATATACTCGTAGCTTATATCTAGTACCTATACTTATATTATAGGTCACGAAAACCAAATAAAATAATATCTAGATTTTTTTTTAAATTTTCGTGGACGTCGCGGCGAAGCGACACAGCTCGTGATTGTATACACGAAACTTGTGAACATAGTTCCCATTCGGAGAAAAGAATTGTTTTTATTTCTTCGCTCCGGTAACAAGATAAAGCGCTACGAGTTGAGTCCCGCCACACCATAATGTCTCTTGACCCATAACTATCGATTTTACAGTCGCACGCTTGTACGTCTCTGCCACGACGGTTTTAAATATAGGTACAGCTAAAATCTCGATTAAATGAGCTTCACGCTATATCCCGCACACAGCAGGGTAGGCAGAGGGAACTAGTGTTAGGAAACTCCGTTCTCCACTTTTCGCCGAATTTTTCGAGACATTGCGTGTTTCGTGGCGGAACTCAACGTCGGGCTTTATATAAATTTTAGTTTTATAAATATTAAAAAGTTCAAAGCTTAAACACCAACCACAATTAACTAAGAAAATAAAAACTTCTTCTTGCTTAATACTGTCTGCGTATAAAAATATTGTACAATATTGTTAGAAGCCATCAGTGGAATAGTTTACACCCAAAGGAATTTGTCGGTTCATTCTGAGGCGTAATTAAGCGGACACTAAGGGTTTGAGGGATAATTGTACCAAACTTATAGACTCCTTTGAATTTATGAATAGTCGGTGATTTACTATAACGTAGGCGTTTTTTTTTAAAAATCTTTTTGTCCGTTTGACCTTGGTTGACCTTCGAAAACATAATGTCAAACTCATTGAGGAAAGGTCATGTAAAAAGGACCTCTCGGAGTGAATGTAAAAAGGGGTCGATGACAGTCGACGAGGAGAAAGATTTCTCTCTGGTTATCTGGCCAGGGATGCAGCGTGAAGCTAAGTTAGTAGTTAAGTAGAGACTTGATTTTATGCTTTGCGAATATATAAAGATATTGCATTAAGTTCAGACTAAAGAAGTCGTCAAATTCAAACTTTTTTTGATGAACTTTAAGACGTAAAATAAATTAGTTTGAAACTCAGATTAAAGTAGTCGTTTTGGTCAACTTTTATGGATTTACACTTTAAGACATAAAATAGAAAATACGGCTTCAATATTTAACACCAAAATGATGCTTATAACGACACCTTATTTGTGAAACTAGTAGATAATTTATAAGTTTCAAGGGAACATACATACTATTTAAATCACCACCCTCGTTTTTGCTTCGCCGGAGTCGGATAAAAAAATCCTATTAAAAACGAAACAAAAGTGACAATAGGTGGTGCAAGTTGCTTTCACGATGCCGTTATAACATTTAAATATGTCTGTTAGGCACAAATTTAGCCTTTAAAATGCAATGGCAACGAAATTGGAACCGCCAGCTGCTGCACTATTGTAAGGGTGACCATGTTTCTTTAGAAAATAATCTCTTAAATATATCTTAATTTATATTAGTATTTATTTTTGTTATAATTTTTTAAAGTAACTAAGTCAAAATTAAACTTTCTATAAATAGAATTCAGACTTTTTTATTTAAATAACTTAACTCTATAATTTACTTAACTTAACTTTATGAATTAATGAATAATTCAAAATCAATCAAAATTTTATTATAGTTATTCCATTTTAAATTTATCATTTACAAAAGATAGATGACAAGAAACAATACTTTTTAAAAGATATTTATAGATAAGAACGTGCTCATTTCAACGTAAACGCTTGGTAACCCTTAAAGTACAACGCCACGTTTCGTTTTAGATGATACAGCTTATTTCTGAAATATTCACGGTAAAAGCCTCTAAGCCAAAAGGAAAGTTGGTTGAATGAAGTTCAAAGAGGTATGAAACATAGTCTTGTTATAAGTGTTTAATATTGTAATATTTTAGATTTGAATTCTTGTTATTTTCAATCATTTATAAATTTTTAGACCCTTATGGCACAGTGGCATTTTATTGGTACCAAAAATAAATAATGTTCGAATCTACTCGAGAAAATAAAATATTCAATATTTGTCATGTCTGCTCTTGTGTACAGGCGAGGCACGGCGTTGAGTTCTGCCACTAAACATGCGATGCCTACAGGATTTGTCGGAACGGTATTCTAACACTGAGATTCCTCTGCCTACCCTACAATGGACGGGTTACAGCGTGATATTATTAATCAACGTGAGAACTAAGTAAATATAATTTTCTCTGCAATTAATTTGAACATTATCTGTCAGTATCTGCAACGCTTGTTTTTAATTATTTATCGAGACCTCGCGTTTGAAATTAATGGTTTCCTATATCTGTTTCTTGTTTCTCGTATGCGATAATAAATATAAAGGAGTGTTACAATTGTGCTATAAAAGATTGGTATACTATTTTTTCGATGTGTTCGGATCTAAAATATTATTTGAATATTTATTTCTTAAGATATTTCTTATAATATATAAGATAATTATATACTTATATATTAATAAGTAAGATAGCAGAACATTATAAAAGGTGATGAATTTAATCTAGTTTTAATCGACTGTGTGCCGTTAAAGTTAATTTATTTATTTAAAGTTATTTTATTTATTGTTAATATCTTCGTAAGCGGTCAGTTTTTATAATTATAAATTTTTAAAGATTTAATAAATATATTTCTTAGTATATTTCACATGCTCGGCACAATTCAAACTAATTTTCATACCAATAATTTCATGCAAAAAAAATATGTTTTTTTTGGCTCAACATCTTACATATCACGAA
Organism: Heliconius aoede; assembly: GCA_037355905.1. Classification (NCBI taxonomy): domain Eukaryota; kingdom Metazoa; phylum Arthropoda; class Insecta; order Lepidoptera; family Nymphalidae; genus Heliconius; species Heliconius aoede. The sequence goes on along the minus strand of JBAIZZ010000055.1, from coordinate 95,089 downwards.
CGAGAAAGCGCGTAGCAATAAAAAAAAATTATATAAAACTTTCCACAAAGAAAAGACAACAAAACAGGGATGCCTTTATAATTGTACCTTTTCCCTTAAAAATATTAGCGGATCTAGTTTCTTGAAATTTGGTATTAACGCGATTTGTTTTGCCTGTGATTTCCGATATTTCAAATTAAATAACAAAAAGAAACTCACATTCGACAGTTTATTCCAATTTAGTTTAAATACATATAAGATCTCAGAAAGTCTTACTCGAAATGCCTCTGGAATTCGGTGTAAAGTAAGAAACTAAGTGTCTTAGAGGGAACCTAGTGTAGGTTCCCTCTATTTATCCTGCTGTGTGCGGGATACAGAGTTCTGGCTGACTATCCCGCAAATAAGTCATAGCCTTTTATAAATAAGCTGCATTTAGATCGAATTCTTTTAATATATGTTGGCCACGAAATTCAAAAAGACATTTAATTAAATATTTAATATTTTTATTTCGTCACTCTGGCAACAATGCAAAGTGGTGTGTTGAATATATATATATATATATATATATATATATATATATATATATATATATATATATAGATTAATGTGACAACATTTTGAATTTTACACAGATCAAGTAAGCCATCGGTAGTTCGGACTTGCGCGTTTCGTAGACTCGCGTAGCAGTCAGACGTGCCAAACCGAATGCTACGCACGTTACGTTCGAGCGCTGCGGCGGCTCTACGAAATAACTTTGTCAGTATCGGAGTATAAGTGAGTGAGGGCAGTGCTTAAGAAAATTGTGTAAAAATAATTAGTGACTATGTTGTGTTTGTGTTTGAATTTAAGACAAGTAACTGGGTTCGAATTCGTCGAGTTGCGAAATTCAGCGATGACCTTCACATTTAACAGGTGAGTTGTGTATTTTTAATTAGGACCTCACTTCGGCGGCTTATTTTAGCCTGGAGCTTACGTGGAATACACAGCTTTGTTGGCTTAGTGAAAAATATGATAGATCATCTTTTTTTAAGTTAACATTACAATATAGTAATAAATATTTTTAATTAAAATTGTTTCATAAAATTAAGGAGAAAATTATACTAAAATATAAAAATAAATATGAAATGGATTATATGTATTAGTTACTTATTATATATACTTATATTATTTATTTATATAATATATCTAAAGATTTTTGGATTAAACAGAAAGCATTTAAAATAATAACTACCGAGGAAATACTTTTAATAAACGCCCATATTGCTAAAATAAAGTGAAGAAAGAAATTTAGCTCACAGCTTAGAGCTTAAGTGGATATTTTAAAATTTCATCCATTTCTGGATAAGCCGTTTCGCCCGAAGTCTAACCCGAGCGGGCTCAACTGAGCTTACTAACACGGAAAGAATCTTGCAAATCGCTTTACTTGTGAAACTGGTGATAATACTAAAACTTTGCCTAAAATAAAGAGAGATTTTCGGCATTTTCGATGTATGTTTATGTCTTCGGCGTTTAGAGAATATGAAGATATTCTTATTATTATATGAATACATAGAAATCAATGTATAGAAAGAAATAAATTATATCTATTATAGAGTACACATAATAAACATATGTTTTTACTCAAAGTATATATTTTTATATACAGCTTTATATAGCAAATATATATCACATTAACTATTGCGTCATCACTCTTGGGACGGAAAGGCCGTTCGTACTATACGATACATGAATGAATGTTGTTACATTTTATCAACATTAAGTACAATGTGATAACGTTATTTGCCTCCTTTTTTTAATGTAAATGAAAGGAAACCTGGTATTAATACCTACTTTTCCCCATTTTTCGTCGAATTCTGAAGATATTGGGAGTTGAGTGGTGAAACTGCAACACGCATTATTTGCTTATAATTACTACACATACGTTTTAAGAAATAAAATTAAATATGGCGCCGATAGTTTCTTAAAAATATATAAATCTACGTGCTACTAGGGCTGTATTACTCACCATTTATAAAAGTGTTAACTCAACTTAAGTTCCCGCTTTATCTCCAGCGGAGTAGTCAGAGCGAATGGAGCGCCAAACACTACGGTCTCTACATACCTATTTCGCCTCGTCCACTGTCATCAAACTCTTCATAAATGCCCCCCGAGGGGTCCTCATACTTTTTACATAATGTTCCTCCAGTATCACAAGACAAAAGTGTTATACATTTAAAACAAATGACCTTGAACTTTTATCTTTGAGATACGGAACCCCAAAACATGCTTAAACTATTTTTTTTCTTAAGAAACTAAAGTTAATTGGAATAAACGAATACCACTCATAAAAGCTTAACGTGCGAAAGATAGCTAACTGTAGTTTATTGAGTAAAGTATAAATTGTAGTTTTTATTGCTGGTTGCTAACTACATAGAAGAACTAACTGCAATAAAAACGGATAGAAAATTAAAATTTTTAGAAAACAAATATAAATAAGCTTCACACTGGATGTCGCACACAGCAGCAAAGACAGAGGGAACCTCTTCACTTTCAGCCGAATTTTAGAGAATATATAAATTTAAATAATTATTTTTTTTCCTCGAGTGTGGTTCAAACCCATGACCAGTCGCGTCACCCCCTTTGCCACCATTGGCTTTAAGTCTAATTAATATTTTTAGAATTTATATAGTATGAGTGTAATGCTTTTTAGATTCAGGGTAAACGACGTTGAAGCGTGAGTACAGAAACTCAACGCTTTGTCTTGTCGCCAGAGCGAGGAGTAAAATTTATTCTTTTCCTCGAGTAGAGATAGAACTCACAACGGTCGTGTTTACAGTTTGAGGCTGTGCCGCTGCGCTACGACAGCCTCTATTTAGACTCGCATATAAAAATGATACTGACTGACATATTCATATCAAAAGGTTCTTTCTGCATATTGCGGTAAGTGTGAACTGAAACATAAACTATCTCAAAAAGCCGTAGAAATCTTTTAGTATGTCTAGGTTTTAATGCTTATTTCATTGTTGTATATAATTTTAGTGCTAACTAGATTTTAACCTTGGGTTTGTCCGGATGATTAACGGCAATATATAAGACTAAAATTTTTTAGCTTGACGTTGTATCCCGCACATAATATGATAGACAGAGGAAATCTGAGGACCAAGTGCTATGACTCTTCCTTACCATTCAGACATTTCCGTTCCCTATTTTTAGCCGAATCAAGCAAGCATTGCGTGTTGAGAGGCGGAACTCAACGCCGCGCATCAACGAGGCATCGTTACGAGAACGAGAATTGAACCCACAATCGATCGCGCTTACAGTCATGTGCTTATTCCTCTGCGCCAAGACTAACTTTGTTTAACTAATTACACATAATATCTATGACGCATCATACAATCTAAGCACCCGAATTTACTCTGATGCTAACTACATTACATACTACTACATTTGAAGTATTTGTTCCTGAAGTTATCACGTTCAATGTTATAATATAAGTGTATAATAATATAGATAACAAATAAAAATACGATTTAGCAAATAAAATATTTATCATTATAAGAAAATCTCATTGGCATTTTAAGGTGATTCCTGAAATGGTATTTAATTTGTACATTTTTGAAGACCGCTCGAGAGGCAAATTTATTATTTAATAAACTCGTAACATTTGATCCGAACGTTTGTGAATTTCGTTCGTTTGAACGGTTTTTCTTAATTGAATTACTCAAATTTTATTATAGTGAGAATGGTTTGTATAATAATTTGTTTTTTTTGTTAGCTTTATGCTCTCCTGTCTCCATTAAAAGTTTCCGTTTTCTAATATCCGCTGAGTTCTGTAAAGATTGCCAGACTTATCACTGCGCTTTACCACTAGAGTGAGAAAATGAGAATATTAAATATTTAATTTTCCTCTCGAATGGGAATCGAACTGACAACCCGTCGCGTTTATAGTCGAGCTTTTGCTTCTCTGCGGCATAAATGATTATTAAATAATATTTTCACTTCTTCGCCCTGGTACCAAAGCAAATACCGAAGTTGGATACCGCCACTCAACACATAATTCCTAGAAAATGAGAAACGGAGTGTCTTAACACCAGGTTCCCTCTACCTACATTATTGTATACGGGATACAACGTGAAGCTGAAAAAATGTATCATATATATAAATTCTTTTTATTGGACGACCACTTCTCAAGTTATTTGCTTTATATATTCAAATATGTACAGAGGTCTTCAAAGCTACAACACTCCTCTCAAACCTACGTAATCTGTAAGCATTGTTGAGTGCCATTCGTGTCTGAAGCTAAGCTTTATAACTGCGCATTTTTCCGTTTTTTTTATATTTGTCTTTAGTTTCACGGTTTATCCCGCATATAGCAGGGTAAGTAATAGGAACATCGTGTTAAGTCATTTTGTATCTCACTTTCTGCTTAATATTCGAAAATTGCGATATAGGCTATTATTAATAGTCATGATTCATCTGTCACGATTCTAAGTTGTAGAATCGAGCTGAACTTAACAATATAAATATATATTTTATCTGCTCCAATCGGGATTTGAAATTTAAATATTTTTTTCTATCTCATGGCTCTTGAGAAACGAGTTACGAGACGTCACCTTTTATTAGGTATTTATACTAAGAAATGTTTGAAATTGTTTGGATTATGTCTGTAGCTTTTGAGTTAATCCGTAAAGAGTGGTGAACGTACAAACAGCATATGTAGACGAGAGAGCAAAAGATTTATTTATACTGAATTAATAAAACAGGTCAGTAATGGCGCAGCGGCACAAGCGTGTGACTGTGAACGCGACTGGTAGTGAGTTCAATTCTCATTTGAAGTATAAAATCACCACAAATACATAGGGGGGTGATAAAAAATCTGTAGTATAAATATATTTATGTAAATTTCTTGAGTGCGAAGAAGTGCTTATCAAATCTCAGTTAACTATTTTCATAATACATATATGCGATTCGAGTTGAAAATAAAAATAGAATATTGACTTACAACAATTGCATAAAATCCGGTAGTTCTCAGTGATGTTCTTAAAAATAGCTATTAAGAATAATATTAATATACTACATGAGATATTTTTGAGATAGCAATTTTTTAAAAGATAGCCAGCTTCATGCTTTTTCCATCATATGGCTGGGTGAGGTAGAGAGAATAAAGAAAAAAACCGTGTACCACTGGATAGATACGCATTGTATGTAGGAGAAGGAGTAATTAATCAAAATCAACGCTTGCAACATTAATTTTTTTTATGTCAACATGAACAGATATATTTTAAAAAATAAACAAACAAATAAACTTTAAAATAAAGCGAGTGAAATCCATTAAAAGAGACAAAAGTCCATTTCCCCGAAACAAATATTGTTATAAAATGTTTGATATCTGTTTGACTTTAACTATAGAATTACGGTCGGTCGCTTTCAAAATTTACTTTTGTTTAATAATTTTACAATTACCAAGAGGTGATGTTTGTGAATAGGTTCCATATTTTTTTGACAACTTCAGCTTCTCGTTAAGATACTCCGTGCCCCCCCTTCCTTGCAATTTTGTGAGACATTATGTGTTGAGTGGTGGATGATTCTGCGCCATACTTTTCTTACTTTTCTTACTACACCAATTTTGAAAGTGCCAATTTTTTAAAATTACAGTTTTTAAATTCACTGGTCCGTTCTTATTCTGCCTGGGCGCTCATCCAAGACAGAGTTCTGCCAGAGCAATTAAGTAAAAATATTTTTTCCCTTGAATGGATATCGAAACGACAACTATCACGTATATAGTCAGACGTTGTTCCATTGCGCCACCACGGCCTAACAAATTTAATTTATACTAAGAAACCCACATATGTATTGTACCCCAAATATATAACTATATAAGTAATTGCCAGATTTAGAGTTTTCATTAGAATCATATTACATTAACGTCTAACCGAGGGCACAGTTTACTTAACTCCACCCTTAACTTTCCAACGAATTTCCTAAGCACATACAAGTTAGCAACTTAATGTGATTGCCTTATAACTCCAATGTGTTACTTAATTATTATGATTTCTAAAGCGTATGTATGTCTGTTTGTGTTTATATTGAAACTTTGAGTTGTTCATTTGTTTTTGATATTAAATATTGTATTGTATATATATGTAATAATTTAGATATATAGAATAAAATTAAGGCAAATTAATAATAGTTAATAATAATATTACATAATATTAGGTTCTCTTGCCAGATACATAGGTTGACTGAAGGCAAGTTTACATATATATCAAAGTTAAATAGCCTTACAAATGACGCAAGATGCCAACTCGTTATAGTAATGTTTGTGGTGAAATGCTAACTATTTGTATCTCTGTAACTGGCCACTTAGGCTTAGTGGTTATAGGCATAATGTATATTGTTATTTTGTTGTAAATCGAACCTACAACCTGTAGCATTTACAGAAGCCTTTCAAGTAAAGTCTTTCAAGATGAATGAATGGATATTCAGCAGAAATAATTTTTAAATACTAACCAGTAGTTTCTAACATTAATGTGTTCAAAAAAATAAGATAAATAATATTATTTGTTTTATTTTGTATATAAAATATGTATGTACGTATACTCTAGAAAATATAAAATATTTCAATATAAATTTATATTTACTACAAGAATAGCTGGTGAGTTCCATTTCTGAACCATCACGTCCCATCTGATAATATGTACATCGAGACATGGCGTACGATACGAGAGCGATTTGCATCTCAAAATGGATTAGAACCTACGTAGTTTATGTATATTATATAAAATATATACTCATATGTATATAGAATTTACATTTTTGATGCAGTCACGTTGCAGCGGCACAGTATCTCACTATAAATGTGAGTTCGGGTTCAATTTCTACTCAGGGGATGGATTATTTTCATTTCCTCGTAAGAATACATAGCACGACGCGGCATTCCTGTTCCGACACGTAATGTCTCAAAAATTGTGTGGAGAAGGAGAAAAGAAATGCTGTAACTAATAATAATCTCCCTCTGCCTACATGACTGAATACGGTATAACGACAAAAAAATATTATTCAATATGATAAGTATGTTATTAGATTCCCCGAAATAATTTTATAAACCAGGAGTTAAATTGCTTATTTTTTGTTGTAGATTTCCTCGCGAGCTTTGGATCGCTTCGCTCGCTATAATTACAAAAAAAAACACAGACACATTTTCATATGATAAAATAATAGCAAAAAGACATATTAAAATATATAGTTATTGTTGTAGCACGAATAAAGCGTTAACTCGTGCTTACGAGTACGTACTTTGAAGTATTCGTCGCAGTTAGCGTAACAACTTAAACTTAAATTTCAAAACTGAAAGTTAACAAAGAAAATGATAATTAGGAACTTGAACTTAAATAAATGCCTGTACATTGTCTTACTTCTAGTATTATTATACATATAAATGTGAAAATTATAAAGGATGGACGGATGTTTGTTTTGTTTTCACACCATATCTACTAAATTAAATAATATACTAGATTAAATTTTACATTTTATATGCTATAATTTATATAAATATTTTGTATAATTTTGCTTAAAATGGCAAAGATCTTGAGCAGACGAAACCTCGCGTAGATTGTTGGATATATAAAATTAAAAGTTCCTCATTTCTTATACATGTATAAGAAATGTTAAAATATTTGATAAGGTTGTATTCCTTATTATATTCTGCTTTGTTATTCTTTTTCCTTTTTTAGATAAGCTTAATTTGAACTCCAATAGTAAAGTGTAGGTTTTGAGGATATTTATTTATATCAACAAAACTCATGATAAATTATGAAATACCAAATTATTCAGACGAATTATTAATCTTTGATTAAAAAAAAATAGAAATATTTCCTATTTATAATATGAATATCTGAACGAAACCACATACTGTCCTTTCCAAGATACCAAAGACATGTAAAAGTAGATGAAAGAAAATTCCAGTTCACTTAAAAAAGCCAGACTAAGCCTCCCTAACTTTAAGTTTAGAATGTTCTCGGCGTGTACTTAGCCTGAGAAGTTTAATCTCACGTAAGTATAACTTTAATGGAGGTGGCGCATTTTGGAGCCGGATAACAGCTATGAATACAAATTCTTGTGAAATTTTCGGTTATTTTTGGCGGTTTTCAAGGTGAAAATGTTTTTGTGGATGAATTTTGAGCGTGACTGCTAAATTGTAGGGAGTCAACGTTTACTGTGGTTAGTAGAACGGTGATAAGCAATGATATGAGTCACTTTACTACTGTATTGACGTTACCGCATTTTGCCTTTTGTCGTATATTTTTTTTCAGCTTTGCGCTGTATCACGTACATAGTATGGTTGGTAGAGGGAACCTGGGAATCTAATGCCGCCGGGAGTCTAGTGCCGGTTTGAGATCCGGAACTATTTTTTTGCCGCGCTTTGCCTTGACAATAGAGTGTAAAAAAGAAAATATTAAATATTTCGTTTCCTTTAGTGTGAGTGGAAATCACAACCAATTGGCTGGCCTCGGCCATAATAAACAATTATAAACTATCAAAATTATAATTGAGTGAAAGGAATATTTTAATAAGCAATTTCCAATGAAAATTATTAGTGAAATAACACCGAATGTGTTTTCACATATAATTATATTTTACTTGGTTCAACAAATACATGCACAAAATAATATTATTAAAATTTGTCAAATTATTGAACGTTTACAATTTATCTATGCATATAATGCACTATATGCATAGATAAATTGTAAAGTCATATCGCATTGAGTAGCGGAACTAAACGTCGCAGTACCTTTGAAAATATAGGAAAATAATAAATAAACAATATTATTATAAATATTTAATTATAATTGGCCGTTGTGTGTGACCCACTCAAGGAAGAGAAATATTTATTTACGTTTATATTTCCATTTTTTTTCGCTCTGGTGTAGAGGCAATACGCGGCGTTGAGTTCTACCACTCAATACGCAATGCCTTCAGAATTCGGCAGAAAGTGGGGAACGGAGTGTTTTCACACTAGGTTCCCTCTGCCTACCCTGCTGTGTGAGGGATACAGCATGAAGCTGTTTTCTTTTTCATATTATAATTGTTATTAAGATTTCGAAGAATTTGAGAGCCATGTCAGTAATAAAAATTTCAAAATACCTATTTTGATTCGTTACCAGACCAATAGAGTTATACTAATACAAATGAAACTATTAAATATTTCATTTCATTACGCGGGAATCGAACCTACAATTCCTACACAAATTCTAGATACATAATATATAACCACAATCCACAAGATCAGAAGAACTAGCAACTGCTATATAAACATTAACAAAATTCCAAAAGTAATTCTATGTCAATTTTGTTTTATTTCGTTCACAAGAAACATAAAACTCCGTAGACGATATGTACTGTAATTTGTTTTACTGTAACGTATACGAGCGTACACTGTATGTAACCCTAAATTAGGGATTATCCCACACCGACCACTGGCCACGGGTTAAATCTACAACATTTCTTGTAACGAATTTACCATCGAGAATGGAACAATGTGAGTACAATTTTTTGTTAGCTTCACGCTGTATCTTGTGCAGGTTACGAAGAGGGAAACTAGTATTAAGACACTGCGATCGGGAAATTACGTGTTAAGTAGCGGAACTCAACGCTGTGTCCAGTCTGCTTATTAGAGCTGCTTGCGTACTGTCTAGTAAGTTAGGAAACGAAAATAAAAAACGAAAATAAAAACTATCAATATGTGATCAGTCCTGCAAGAAGCTACCACTTCTCGGAAGGCTGCTGCTGAGAAAATCCGCTTAGAAACTTATTAGACTTTATGTCCTTAAGTTGAGGCTATCGTAGCCTACCATAGGCCTAAATATTAGATATTAATTTCAGCTTCGTACCTCCACGCCATTTCGAGATAGTCTTGACAGATAACAAGGAGATGGTATAGGGGTTCTGTTTTTATCTCTTGACGTACGGAACCTTATATATTTACTATATGACAGTATTTCACAGCCCCATAGACACTTCTATTCTCGCCGGTAGCTCATATTAATGGCGTGGTGCGAAAGAAATTATATTTGTCTGCTTCTAATAATAAACAAGTGAATGCTTATACTACATTTTGATAAAAAAATCTACAAAAAAATCTATAAATATCTACAAGACATAAAACGTTGAAGTATTTTTTTTTCCATTAAAGAGCATTAAAAGTAAAACAAAGAAATTCATCGAATACATTTATATTTTTTTATTAAAATGTGTAAAAAATTCTTATTAAAATATTTTCTTGTAATAGTGGTACCAAAGTAGATTTTCTGAGAATTTTATATTTTAGTGCATTATTTTTATACTTTACTTTGTATTATTACATACATACGAGTATTGTGTGCGTGGAGTTCAGGGCGTAAAAATCTTATAATACAAATCCAAACTACTTTTTTTTGATAGGATATATGATAATATATCGAATGAACCTACAACTGCCAAGTTCAATTAAAACGCGACTACAAAGGCACGACAATTTGGCATAATATAATTATTAGAGAACTTAAAAACCTAAGTATAAGTCCTAATGAAACAACTTTCATTAATTAAATATCGAATGAAGACTTCTAAAAGTAATTTATTAAATATGAAACTAAAATTACTAAAACTATTATGTAAACTTTAATTTCAAAAGTATCTCGGCTTGTTTTTAATTAAATTTATCACTCATATATCTTTTGATATATACATACTATGTACATGTATGTGCCTACATAATATATCTACTTTAAACTCACCGCTTGTCATATTATGTACAAACTGTAGTCCATAGTTTTTTATTGTTCTGCTCAATTAAAATAAATTAATATAATAATTCTCGTAAACGGGACTCTATGCGCTTATACTGATACTGCACCACAGTGGCATCAATCATATGTAAAAGAGAAAGCAAAAAGGAATCTCGTTGTAAAAATCTTCGTTTTCTATTTTCAGTCCATTCTGAAACATTAAATTCTGCTTACCTATTTTAAAAAAACAGATATTTACTTCACCGAAAGTCGAACCTACAACCTTCACTACACACATTAATCTAATATTAATTTTACATAATAGGTTTGTTCCATAAAGCTATAAACACTTTGCTTTCAAAGTGTTAAGCTCCATCATCGTCATATTATCATACTTCAAATGGATTAACGAGCAAATACTTAGAATACTAGTCTGCCTAGGAATTTCAAATAATCCTGTAATTTTGACTAAAGTTATTATGAATAGTGACTTTGTGACGTCACAAGCTTGTGAAATATTTAACAGGTTTGCGGGTAGTTTGCGGGTATTCGTAGGGTGATTGCTTGGTCGATAAAGAAAATATCTTAACTTAACTTAAATATCAACTTCAAGACATTTAAATCGGCTTTTCGTATGGTTTCGGGGCATGTGAAATAATTTTAAATTTATTTTTTTACCTCGGTGGGGCTCAAACCCACAGTCATCACGTTTACAGTCTGACGCTGTACTACTTGTGTCATGATAGATCACTGCTTTCTTTGGTTTTCTCTCTTTCCAATATTCTTATTCTTATTAGATAACCAAAACTATATAAATTTTTATAAGCCCTATACGAGTCTACGAATTATGATTTCATAAGCAGCTCTCTAAGACAAGTGAGCTCCAGTGTTCTTGTTATAAAGACTTCTTATAAGAAAAATAACTATATGATTTTTCCAATTTCATTATTTCCCTTTTTTTGCAAGTGATATAATTGGCATATTTTTTTTTAATTTAAATAAAATTTTAGAAAAACAAAGATTTATATCCAAACCTTATTTTCCATACTGAACATCACATACCAAATTCCTTTGTCCAGAAGTGTATTGAAATTCGTATACAAATGTCGTATCGTATAACCCAACTTGTCTCACTTGAGTGTCGAGACGGCGATCGATATAGCAGTGTATTCATTTCATAAGTTATTCACTGTTATCATAGAGGAAGGAAGGGCATTGCTTCGCTGGATATCAAATGAAAATTTCTATAATTCACCCAACATTTTCTGGTGAGGACGAGGATTGTTACCCAAGATACGTATGAGCAATTTTAAAATGGAAGGAAAAATGTAAATATAAATATATATAAACTCTTATTACAAATTAATTAATTTTTGATAAATCAAGTATAACGTCAACTTATCATCTACATTCGGTGCGACCGCAATAATGAGAAATGATGATTTAAAAACATATAACGTAATTCATTATTTTCATTAACATAATGACATCAATCATTTAGGAAGACATTACTTCGTATAAAATATATTGTTAAATAATTAAATACATTATTTGAAAATATTTACAGTTGATGTATTGTAAGTTATTAATTTATATAATGGACAAATCTTTCATTTAATATTTTGATTTTCTCGTTCTGATAACGAGACTAAGCACAGCGTTAAGGTCCAACTCTCATCAAAAAGAAATGTCTTAAGAGAGCAGAGTAGGCAAACAAAACCTGGGAACCTACGATTAGTTCCCAGGTTTTGTTTTTTTTCAATTCATTGCCTAGGCAATATTTGGTAAATTATCATTACTATAAGCATATATTATCATTATAATAGTAGTACATATAGTGTTACAAAAGAATACACAACATAAGAATACGACAGAAAGAACCCTACGACGACGACTTTGCACTCATATTAATTGGTGGATAGCACAGCTTGTATTGTACTCTATTTTAATACCAGAGCGACCAAATAATAATGTTTATCATCCGAATAGCTATCGGCTCCCACGACCGACGCAATTACAATCAACCGCTGCGCCGCCATTTTCAATATACAGTTTTATATGTCAAATATAAATAACTATTGATCAAAACTAATTAACGCAGAATTGATGTCAATACTTCCATATAATTAGACATCAACAGCGTTAATTATGCAATTTCAACTAATATCTATTTATGTGTACACACATGCAACACGTACATACAACACAAATGTAGTAAATATAAAGTTCCAATTATATTTTGTATAATAATTAAGAAGATTATTTTGGTGATGTGACATTATTGTATTACTATGTTCTATAAAGGTTGTATTTCATTTTATCATTGCTACTAGTGGACCCAATCGGTTTCGCCCGCTTGTACTATGTGAATATTTACTGAATATATATATGAAATTATTTTTAAATTTCAACATGATAAGTATGAATATGTAACCTTGACCATTGAAAGAAAGTGGAAAACTATATTAACTAGATGTGAGTAAGGGAAATAAATTTCTTAACATTGAAAATAATACTCTAACTATATAAAATTAACAAAAAATAATAAGTTACAAAAGTAAATTATTAATATTGAAATAAATTATAATATTCTATGTAATCTACTAGGTACTTTATTAAGCGAAACATGATTATGAATTATGATACCGACATATTGAGCAAGATATTATGTATAAATAGTTTGAAATATTTACTAGTACATATGTGAAAATTAACAAATTTTAAAGTTGTAGCATCTACTAGTATATAGAATTTTAGACGTGGCGCAATATATACTATCGGCTCGCTGCAATGCTTGGACGACATCCAAAACTTGTGAGATCAAATCTCTTATGTGTTACTTAGGTTATTATAGAACATTTCAACATGAATTGTGGCGCGATGGTACAGTATCTAAATATAAATACAATGGTCGTGGAAGAATGACTGTTGTAAATTATTTTAACCAGAGTGAGGATCTAGTAAATAAAACTTACCAATTTGTCACTAATGTAAGCCCAAGTGACCGAATGACTTAACAATAAGTTCTATGATATGTGAAACAAATATTTCACTTCCTTGAGTGGGAATCGAACCCACAACCGTCGCGTTGCAGCCGCGATATTATTACTTACTATATATATTAGTCTTAGTAATATAACATTCGTTAATGGAACTCTCTCACTATTTGATTGTAAATTTTAAAGTAATTTCGGTGCAAAAAATCTCTGCCTCATCAGGTAGAGAAGATTAAGATGATTTTTTTCAAGATTTAATTTCCTTACACAAAAAAGAATATAATTAAGTTGTCAAGTCAATCTTGGTAAAAAGTTCGGCCGTGAGTCGGCGGAAGAAGTTGTCTAATCATGCCTATTTTTCCAATCCTGTCGACGTATCTCAATCTTAATTTATTGTTAGAATTTCTTACCCAATGTAAAAAGAAATAAAATATTAATATATTACTATCGTGGCACGGCAGCTCTGCGTCTGACTTTGAAGGCAAGTTGTAGGTTCAGTTTTCCACTTAAGGGAATGAGCTTTCATTTATTGAAAAGTGGTAATCGTGTTCCACTAGATTACAATAAATAAGGAGAAATAAACTTGTAAAGTTTTTCATATTCGTTATTGTAGGTCAAAATTTCACAATACACTTTACCAATCTCGCAAAATATAGGCTAACTTATAAGATATTTAAAATTATATAATCTTTTGTTTAAATAATTTTGAATATAGATAGTAATATTAAAATAATTTTTATCATGTCACTCCCATTACCCACTATCCTTCCTCTTTCATGACATTACTTGTTAGGCGGTGGAACCTAAATTTGAGCGTAGTCTTCGTGATACGACAGTATAAATAAAAAAAAATTTGTAATCCAGGATCAAACTCACATCTCTTGTCTGTAATATATTAATTGACAACATTTTAGCTTCAGGACGTCGTAACGCAGCATATGAATAAACAAGAACATTTCCGCTCGGGTGGAATGACATACTTAATAATTTCATTTCCTCGCCCCGGTAACGAGGCAACCTGTGACGTTTCGTCACTCAACATGCAACCCCAAGAATTCTTTGGAAATTTGGAAACGGAGTGTCCTAGCCTCAGGTCACCTTCTCTCCGCCTACCCTGCTATGCGGGATACAGCGTGAAGCTAAAACAATACAAAAAAAAAACATAACTAAATGTAAAATAAATGAAATAAGTCCGTAGATATATGTTCAATCACCAAATGGCGGCGCCACTCGGTATTGTGACTGTCGGAGATACGTCTATCCCGCCAGCCAGTAATTATGGGGGTACGTTTAGCTAAGGGATTAGATAGGCAGTGATACATGAGGGTGGATTTGCATTCATTTTTCATGTTTTATCACGTTTCATGATATCTTACTTTTGCTTTTGAATTTTCCAAGTCTAATAGTTCTGTCAGTTACCTACGCAGTAATGGAAGAGTTAGTAATAGAAACTAAATTAACTAACTAGATGTGAGATGTGCTAGTGATCTCTAAATCTCAAGATTAGAATAACATCTCAGACAGCGTACATTTAAGATTTTGTGCAGCAAGATACCCATATATACTTGAAGATACATATATATAACAAACATTGCATCGAATCTGGTGTTACAGCTTTTTTTTACCTTTTTTTACTTAGTAAAAATATTTATATTTCAAATTTAAAATAAAAAATCAGCTTCACCGTGTATCCCGCACACAGCAGGTTAGGCAAAGAGAACCTCGTGTTAAAACACTCTATTACCAACAAGTTCAAGTCTCTGGCAACCAATTCAGTTAAAAGTGTATTAAGCCCTCGCTTATAAAATAGCATAGAATAAAATATTGTCATGTTCTAGTGTTAGTAATAAGTACACAGACACTGTTGCAAAATTTCTGAGACAAAATATCTTGACACTATGTATCCTTTCTCCACATTAAAAACGAAACATGTTGCGTAAATAAAGAAATATTAAATTTTTAAGAATTTTTCTATTAGAGCTCGTTTACACTCCCTACATAATCTGTACGCCAAATCTCAGATTTATGCGGACATGTCTGTCCGTCAGTCAGTCACTTATTAACGGAATATATTAATATATTTTATGGTCAAGTGTATCCCCAGCTTAAAGAGAAACCGAGAGCAGTGTGCAATGACTGGTCGTTTTGGTGACCACCGTAATTTGTGCACGACGTGAACGACGGGGAAAACAGGTCTCATTTAAGTTACATTTTACGATTTCCCTTATCTATTTACTCAGTTGTTTTTTACTGAAATTACGGGATTTTTATTGAAATATTTTCTTTTTTAAATCTATGAACATATTTCCTTTTAGCTTTATCCTTTTTCTCACTTAGCGTGAAGCTGAAAAAATGTATTCATATCATCATAAATACTTGGTTTACTCTGTTTTCACTGCAATTTGCAAACAGTTTCGTACAAAATTTTCGACCCAAATATTAATTATTATTTTTTCTTTTTTCTAGTGGAAATCTACCTCACTACCGTTACGTTTCTAATCGCACATTTGTACCTCTGCGCCATGACGGCCTCTAATAAAATATGCCTTCGCGTTAACCGACGTATGTATATGTATGCGCCCTCGCAAGTCCGATAAAAATAATATAATGAAGTGAATATGATTCGATCGCCTCTCAACTTTCCATCGATATAGAAATCTAATCGGAACTTCAACAAACTAGTAACATGGTTATAAAAGTTGTTGTTACTCGAGCTGACTGAGCTGAGACTTATGTTTGTATGAAATTATATACTTATGTATGTATGGTGAAACTTTATTGTAAGTTTTCATTGATTGATTGGACTTATGAATGTGATTTTTCGGAATATTTAGTGTTTTTTTTTTCATTGTTATCAGCTTCATCCTGTATCCCGCATACAGGATGAAGCTGTAGTGTCTCTACCCTGAGACACTACAGTAGTTTCTTCTATGCGTTGTTTGTCAGTCACTCGGCAACGGAATCGTTATAGATTTTGACATTTTAAAAATAGTCGCTTGCAATTTGACTTCTATTCGTAGATATGCCAATTAGACAGTAATATTTTCGATCATTCCAAATATTTACTTAAGTCGAGTAAACTTTTATTATTCATTTCACATTTTATTATACAAATCTCATATACTTCCAAAAATTCGCCGAGGAATTTAAGGAACAAAAGACTACTACAGCGAGTCACGCCCGAACACTCACTATAATATAACTTCAAGTAAACTTCTATTTCACTTCCACTCGAAACTACTTATTGTTTTGTAGAACACTCAACTTTTCACAATGGCATACACAATTACATCTGCGTCAGCATCCGTACCTGTGCCATTATAATATAATGTGCTTTGTGGTCCAAGTCATGTGGAATAGAGGTGGCTGTATGGAAGAAGCTTAAAAAGACAGCTGTGGCCTAGGGGGCACAAGTGTGTAAATTTAAGTTGTGGGTTCGATTCTCACTTTGTGGAGTGCAATGTTTAATATCTACATAAATAAAAACATTTTTTGTTCAGCTTCACGCTGAATTCGCATATAACAGGGTAGGCACAGGGAGTCTAATGTTGAGTGGCGGAATTCAACGCCGCTCTTCGTCTTTCTAGAGCAAGAAAATGAGAAAATATCAAATACTTTATTTCCTCAAGGATTGAACCTCATAAAGTCGCACGCTTGTACTACTGCGCCACGACAGCCTCAGTCTTGTATAGTATACCTATAGAAGATTTTCGTCACTACTGTAAGATTATTTTTCTTGTAACAATTTAAAATAGTGCTATCCAAGTACTTTCAAATAAGTTTTGTTCTCTCTGGCAATTTAATTCCCTTAATGAAGAAACAGAGCCACAATTCCGTGAAAACTGAAAATACTTCGTTCTACCTAAAGTTACTACTAGAATTATTTATACTTTAATTTTATCAATCTCTGAATTGCTGTGCCCGAAAGGACTCCATTTGGTATAAATTTCATTATTTTTATAATATTATGATGGATTGTATTTTTTTTCGCATTCAGTGGGCATTACAGGTTGAATGAAACTCTGGAACTCAACGCCGCGTTATGTTTTGATGGCAATAAAATTTAAAATTTGCCATGACAAAGTCGAAATTAAAAAAAAACAAATTTACTTTAATATTATAAAATGCAGTTATCAATCACAAAATGTACTAAAATGTTTAATGTCAAAATTTTTAAATTTAGTTTAGTAGTTTTAGTGGTAAAGCGCGGCGTTGAGGACCGCCACTCGACATGCAATGCCTGCAGATTTTCGGAACGGTCTTATAAGTTTTAATTATTTAAAAATTCGGGACTCAAAGCTGTCTTCTAAATCCTCTATCCTCTCGTAAAGACGATTTAACAGCTTCTAAGAGCGGATTTGATTCCCGATAGGTAAATTTGTTTAGACATTTATATTTTTAAGCGATTTCAAAAAGAAGAATATTCCCTTTGCATTTATTTTTCTACTTCTTCTCCTTAAGCTTATAGCTTAAATCACTCACTCTCGTTCCCATTAGCTTATCAACTGCGTTCGCTGGCATTTAGTATCGTGTGTCACTGCCGTCGTTATATCTCGTCGGTATAAGGTTAGATTGCTGTGTAAATAACATAGATTTAGTTCCGCTGTGATATTTACTTTTCTATTTTGAACTGTTTTAATTATATTTACTTATCCAATGACGACATCTAAGTTACTATATCTATATGTATATTCGTTTTTGTTTATTCTTTTAAGTTGTAGTATAATGCTGATTTTTTTTTTTTTTTAAATTTCTATCGACATTCTGTAGCCGCACACATCATCAGAGTAGGGTAGGTAGAAGAATCCTGGTAACTGGTGTTCCCGTTCCCATAATGGTGGTGATAATAATTTTATATCTATCACGTGCACATTTTCATTTAACTCAACTCGACATGCAACATGGAAAATACTTAAAGATTTCTTTAGTTATTCTAAGTGGAAACTTAGCTCATGCATCGAGGCCAAGGCCGAGCTGTTTTAATAATACAACTTTAACTAAAATATGCTAATATTAGAAATGTATTTCTCCCACTGTTTAGTGATACGTTGGTATCAACGGCTTAAGGTTATAGGTTCAATATTTTGTCTGTTATATGTATATGAAATGTGTATAATAATTTGAAATTAGTAAAATTTTTAAGCTACAACTTGTTGAATGTATACATAAAAAAATAACACTGAAACTGGCTGACAAACTGTATTTCTATAAAACAAATACAATCCTTCAAGAAGATTAAAGTATCACTCCTTCATGTACTTTACACAGAATAAAAAAGTCACTTTCCACCTCTTCAGCGCTCTATTTAACATGTTACCAGAGCGAAAAATAAAAAAATATTTTAAATTTGTAACTCAATCAAGTGGTAACCGAACCCACAACCCCTATGCTTGTACCATTTTATGAACACGAAAAATAAATTCATAATCTATGTATTTAAATATATAATTTTATAACATGTACACCTAATTAGTATCAAAGAGAACTATTCTTGGAACACACAATTTCATTAACTGATAGATAACTATCTAAAGCACCCCCATTCAATTGTCTTTCATCCATTAACATGATTTAATTACACAAATCGAACATCAAACTCTGATCTTTATGATAAGATATCAGCTCTTGCCATGTCTAGATTAAACCATGAGGCTATAATAGACGCTAATTCTTATTTATAGAAGGAAACATTTGTTCTCTTGTTATTATATTCAAATACTTACTTTAATTTCAAGCTTCTCCAGCATGCAGCAGAACAGCTTTCCAATTCGAGACATTCGTGTTGAGTGGCGCAACCTAACGCCGTGTACATTGTAAATTGCCGTGTACAATTACAATGTTTAACTCTTCAACTTTTGTAAATAAAATTATGTACATAGTTTACTTATATATAAATAATTATATTGCAGGCGGTATTCGTGATAAGGAATACAGAATTCAGAACTATTACTGTAAAATTTATTCATAGTAATTACCATTAGTGGATCTGAATAAATAAGTAAATCGAATCACGCTATACCGCACACCGAGTAGCTAGTGTTAAGACACTCCGTTCTCTATTGATAAGTTAACAAATTCTGATTAAAGAATAATATCTTCCCGAGTAATCAATAACAGCGTTTAATTCTACACATTTAAATTACAACACTTATCTTAGATATAATATAAAATTATATAATAGAAGTAAGCTTCAGCCTGATAATATGTTAAGCAATTTGAAAATTTACGAACGTTTCGTTGGCTATGTAGAGAAACACCTGTTGTCGGAATATTATATTAGGAATTTAATTTATTTATTTATTTGTATGTAGAGTAATAATATTTCCGAGCCCATGTAGAATAGTCAGGCCAGTCGTGGCGCAGAGGTAGTGGCGTGTGACTAGTGAGTTGTATTCTCGGTTGAGTCATCTGTCGAGAAAATTTAATAATTATTTAAATTTATATTTTCATTTCTACGCTCTCATGTCTCTTTATAAAAGACTAATACAATTAAAACAAAATAGACTTCGCCAAAATTGAAGTAGTGATTTTTTCAAACAAAATAAATAAAAAAAATTGGCAGAGGGAAACTAGTGTTAAGACACTCCGAACTCCACTCTCCGCCAAATTCAAGGCATTTCGTGTCGTCTATCAGATTAAATATTAAGATTGCTAAATTTCTCTTAATTGTTGTCATTTTAAATAAAATTAGATAATACTTTTTATAGCTTTACACTGTATCCCTTACATAGGAGAGTAAACAAAAAGACGGAACATAGTGTTAAGTCCCTCCGTTCTCAAAAATACTTATATAATACGAATTATATGACCCTGTAAGACACTAGCGTGATGCTAAAGAGGCTGTATGCATGACATTTAATCTTGGATTGCAGATATTCAAATCTACATATGTAACGAACTTGAAGTAAGACAAGTTTGACTCCCCAATTAAGTTACAGTAAGAGATACAATACGTACGTAGTGTATTACGTTATATTATCTATATCGAATACAAATACTGTAAATCTAGATGGTGATGATGACGAGGATTTTTTTAGTTTTACGACCTCATATAGCAAGGAAGGCAGAGGGAACCTGAAAGTCAATATATATAAATACTTTTTACTTAATTTTCGAAAAATTGTGTGTTGAACATGAACATCACTTGAACATACTTTGTTTAAAATAATATTTGTAATTACTGTTTAATGTGTAGTTTCATTCCTCGTCCTAATAAACAAAGAACGTCTTAGCACTGAATTCCTATTGCTTAACTGCGATCCGGAAAAAAAACGTGAAGCTGGGGCACAAGTGTGCGAATGTAAACGCGACAGGTTATGAGATCGATTCCCACTAGAGGAAATGAACATTTGTTATATTTTTCCTTTTCTCCCTCTGATAACTATGTAAAACACAGCGTTAAACTCCGCCGATCTACACGCAATACGTCCGGATTACGGCAAAAGTGGAAAACGGAAGTGTTTTAATAGGCTAAGAGCGTTTTAATACTAGATTACCAGGTTCCCTCCACCTTCCCTGCTATTATATTTGTGGAGTACAGCGTAAAACAAAATATATATATTCCAAAAATATTAGTAACTCGAGTGTGGATTGAATTTTCAATATCATAATGTTTCATACTACTTTAATATAAGTTGGTTCGTATAATGCTGCGCCCTAGAGACATGTGCGACCTCACACGCCAAGGTAACATCAAGATATCATAAATGTATGTCAAGAATTACCAAAATCTTGATTTTTAAGATATTTTTGATATTATTTTTAAATAGTAAATTTTGCATTAATTTTTAAATATTTAATGTCTATTGGTTGTGTGAAGTAATTTATTTATATTTAATTAAAATAAATACAGCTTGACGCTGTATTCATTTTGCTTTGGTAACGAGACAAAGCGCGGTGTTCCACTCAACACCTAATGCCTCCTTTTGAAGGCACTAGGTGTTGAGTGGAACTCAATTGTCAGTGTCTTGATAGAAACGACGGTGTTTACATTGGGTTCCCAGATTTCTTCTTGCTACGAGTATATCTAGCTTGGAGCTAAAAACCTGTATACTTTTTACATCAGATGCTAGTCTTATTATATTAAACTAAACAGTATCTGCAACTCAACACTCAATACTTACACACACTAAATTACACGGATAAAAACGAAATGATGAAACGAAAATATGTGAAGAGAATAGAATAAAAAATCGTCACACCAAAAGTAAGAAAAAATATAGTCGTCAAACAAAAAAAGAAAACAACGTTATAACATTTGGTGTTTGCAAATGAACGATTTATAAATCTGATTTTCTTTCACGCATTTTGTACACAGGAAACATTGTTAGATTTGTATTCCTCGCTGAGAACTCAAGTGCTACAAAATTATTCATGGCCAATGGAGGTTTTCAAAATATACAAATTATTTAATATAAATTATTGTATTATTTGAAGTTGTCGTGACGTGTGACTGTAATTGTAACGGTTGTGGATTCGATTCCATATTGGGGTATTTAATTATTTTTGTTTTTATTAATTTTATTTTGGGCGGAAAGTGAGGAATGTCAGTCGAGGCAAAGCGCGGCGTTGAGTTCTGCCGCTCAATACGTAATGCTTCCAGAATTGTGCAGAAGGTGGGGGAACGTGTCTTAACAGTATACACCCCCCCCCCTTTACTTTGGTGTAGAAACAAATCGAGGCGTTGAGTTCCACCCCTCAACACGCAATTCCTCTAGAATTCGGCGGAAAGTGGGAAGTGGAGTATCCTAACACTAAGCTCCCTCTGTCTAATAGAACGTGAAGCTGGAATTAAAATAAAAAAAAACATATGAGTGTTAAAAAGCCTATTTGTCTATATATAGGCTATAATTATCATATTAATTGTTCTTCTCGATGTCTTCAGCTGTACCTGTGTGTTATACATTCGATTTTACAGTTAGAATCCATTATTGATACTATCTAAAAACGCGATCATTGCTTGCTCAAATCACAAAATTTGAATGTCATAATATTCAAAATATAATAAAGACGACGGGAAGAGGAATTTTTTGTTTTAAATTATCATATAAAATTAATATTTTTCTTTTTCCTCGCAAATATTATATACTATAAATATATATTTTTCCAAATACAATATTTTATTGACTTTTTTCAGTTTGACACTTTTCTATCCCGTTTAAGGACGTTGTATACAATTTCCCTCCTTTGATGGAATAAAACACAGCGTTAAATTCCACTAACTAACAAGTAAAATATATAAAATACATCCAACAAGATCTAAAACACTAATTATGGCTATTTTAAAAGACATAATACAAATTTAAAACAAAAAATATTTAAAATGAAGCAAAAAGTTTTATTTCGAAACCACTAATTTGCAAGTTAGTTGCTATTGTGTTTCATAAATAATTCTTTTGTAACTTCAAGGAACTACACCGATATAGCGAGTGGATGTCAGTTACTTCTATTGTCTGACACGCGCGATTTATATTTAGAAAATCAATATGCGTATATTGTTAAAAGCTCATTGTATTTAAGTGATCTACATACACAATTTTTTTTCGCTCCACGCTATATCCCACATGTAGCACGGTACGCAAAGCGAATCTAGTGTTAAGACACTCAGCTCCTCAGATCTACGAAAGTAAAAAAAATCCATATATGCATATAGATATTAGAAAAAGCTTTTTAGTTTCAAGCTGTGTCCCGGTCATAGCAAGTTAAGTAGTAGTTAAATTTCTTAAACTAAATTGGGGCTTTGGGATGGAGTTTGTATGGACTGAGAAACCAACAAAAGTTCTCCACAAAATAGCAAAATGTCTTGAAGCATAATCGTGGTCGTCTTTATAAGTATGTAGTAAAATTGCACACGCACTATCCTAAGCCTTGTAGAATAAGTTTGTAGGCTTTCGTACCAGGCACAGTTTTTACGGCCGTAAATCATACGATTCGATCGCGTCACGCAGAAAAAATCAACTTAAAGTATGAGAATGAGGTTCTATGATACTTATTTTTATGTTTTATGAGAATACAATAGTGAGTTGTGATTTATTGGATAGGTTTTATTATAGAAGGCAGATTGGGTGTACATTTTTAAAAAGAAAAATAAATTAGGACAAAAATTTTAACACAGTCTATTTTTTTTTTGTTTCCACGGTCTGGTAAACCAATTGCGGCGTTTAAGTCTACTACCTAACACGCAATTTCTCGAAAATTGAGCGAGAAAACTAGCACGCAAGCGGGAAAAAGCGTAAAGCTGCTTTTTTAAAATTATTCCTTAAAAGCATATTTGTTAACTTTAAACTAAGTTTGCCGTAACTCTATAATACTTCAAACTACAAAACCTTTATAACTCTTTCCGTCATATTAAATGTAGTATATTAAACTTTTATAACACATAAAATAATAATAGTCCGTAAAGTACACATCAAAGAATAACGATCAAATTTTAATTACCTCCTTATAACATATAAGGTTAATATAAGAGAATTACAAAATTCATAAGGGAAAGTCAGAAAAAAAAATCATATGAATAGGAAATTCGTTTCTGACATTTCCTTATTTCTTTTAGTTTCACGATAGGCACGCTTTGACCTGAATGTAGTGGAGTAGGGAGAGCAAGCTTAGTATTAAGCCACTCCACTTCCCACTTTAACATGACGCCAAAGTATGACAAAAATCAACGCCCTTTGCCTCGGCATGACAATATTTAATACTTCATTTCCTATATTGGGTATCGAACCCACAGACTATCGTGAGCCACGTCGACATCTCGATTATATTTCTAAGAAAACATATCCTTTATAGGATAATAATGCTCTAAGCGCGATTATAATGTGACTAACAATATAGTCGGAATTTCGGATTTAAGACGTCACGAAAATAGCTAGAGCTTCCGCGTGGGATGTTCATGTACGTATTGAATGTGAAGAATTTACCATGAGTTGAGAAACAAAGTTACTTTATTATAGTATGTGGGTAGTTATGTTTTCTAGTTAATAATTTCAGCTTAAATATCTTTGTTTTTTTAGTTTATGTTTCTTGCACAAAGCCGAGTGGGCAGAGGGAACCTGGGAACCCAGTTTTATGACACTCGGTTCCCACTAAGACACTTCACATAGCTTATTAATTCGTAATGTCGTTGTAGCTTATTAATCAGCAAAGTAAAAAAGCTGAAAAAAGGCGAAAAGCACCTAGTTTTTATGAATAAATTCAATTCCCCATCCGCAGGGGAATTTGTGAACAAACAATCATATTATGAGCGGGAATCGTAAACACAGTCGATAGTCAATAAAAGGATCACCTGTCGTAATAAAAAAACAATTTCACTTTGACAAAACAAAGGCTAGTGATATATATATAATTTCCCCAGGGGTGCCAACAAAATTAATCATTCGTGTCAAGGGAATAAATAATAGCGGATTTCCGCTAAAAGTTTTGAAAATATTTATTTTCAAGGTTGCTTTGTGTTTATATATCTATAGTTTGTTTATCTATTTTAGTTTGGTTGACTGCGCTAATGTCAGGAACTACTGGTTTGAATTGAAATATGTGGAGGTTTTGTGTTAAGTATCTCTTACTTTTTTTCAGTTTTACCTGATATCCTACATGTAACAGAGTAAGCACGGAGAACTTAGTGTTGAGACGAAACGAAGAAAGACTGACAGTCACACGCCACTGTGCCACTGCGTCAACCTTAAATATTAAAATCTTGCCTTCATATTATCTTCATCTATGTGCCTCTGTAAATTTGAAGCCATAAAAAGCAATAGACACAGATATACGTGCTCCAAATAAAATATAACGTTAGCTTTATCAAGAAAATTATGAATTTTCCTTCTAATTCAGTCCCCAAAATGTCTCGTCGATTATAAACGTCACACGTGACTAACACATGTAAGACACCACACTCAATATAAGGACTGAAATAATATATGATTATTCAATATATGTATTTCTCACTTCGCTTCTATTTCAAATCAAAAAACAGCTACAAACTGTATCCCGTACACAATTTTGTAGGTAGAGGGAACCTAGTGCTAAGACACTCCGTTCCCAAATTTCCACCGAATTATTCGAGGCATTTCGTGTTGAGTGACGGAACTCAACGCCGGTTTTTTGTCCTTGGTGGCAAAGGGAAGAAATAAAAATATTCAAGCTTATATAATTAATTTTCTCGAGTAGGTATAGAAGCCGCAGGTGTCGCGTCACAGTCATATTCTTGTGCCACTGCGTCACGACCTCCACTCACAATATAGGGACCAAAATTATATATTATTATTCAAAACACGTGCTCTATCTCCCATCGTTTCTATTTTGCGGATCATAATATGAATTTGCACACAAATTTGACAAACGCTACTTTACCTGCTTCTTACTTTATTTATGAATGAGAGGATCGATGGGACAAGGTTATTTATATGGGTTCAAATATTTATATGAGGCCGCTTGACTGGAAACGCGATAGATTGTGGATTCGATTCCCACTCGAGGTCATTATATTTTTAATATTTTGATTTTCCTCGCACTGGTGACGAGGCAAAACGTGGCGTTAAGTTCAGCTACTTAACACGTAATGTCTTCAAAATTTGGTGAAGTGTTTTATGTGTAGATTTCCTGCCTACCTATACCTTCCTGCCTAACTATATGCGGGATACAACGTGAACAAAAATGCCTTATTTTTGCGAGCTTAGTTTACATTAAATTGCTTAGTTTACATTAAATTTTAAATACGATGTAAGTTACGCAAAATACAACAAAGTATTTATTACCTGAACTCAAATCAACTCTTTGTCTTATTACTAGTAAATAATTCGTCACCTCGAAGAGAAGTGTTTTTTCCTCGGAGAGAAATCAAACCGACAACCATTGTGTGCCGCTGCGCACCGACTCCTCTAGTGATATTTATTTTAGGTAAAAATACAGAAATCTAGTAATAATATAGGAAAGCATAATTTGTAATTTTAAATGTCCCTGTTTTGATACATACTGAACACAAGATACGAGTGTGTCATGCTATAACATCTCGCGTCACGTACAGCTTCTTTGAATATTAACCCGGTGATACGATAAACCAGACTCACAAGGGTAAGTATTATATATTTCGGTCTAATACGACAAAGCTTAAGAATTTGGATGAATTTGGCAACAGGGCTAACGGTGCCTTAGATGCATTCAGGTGATATTATTATATTAATTCCAGTTTGATAACTCCGCGCTATCTCGAGATGAATGACCTAGACAGACGTACAACAAAGTGATCCTATAAGGTTTTCGTTTTTACCTTTAGAGGTACGGAACTTTAAAACATATCAATTCAAACATTTTATATAAAACTAATATCAAAGGTTCGTTCAAACTACTATTTTTCATGTGATATTCCTGATATTCTCACCTCTTCGACTATTTCTTGCTGAAAGGACTTAACTTAAATCAAGACGTATAGCTACTTACGTGGAGGCTAAATATGAAAAACTACTATTACAGGAACAAATGAGTTTTCTCGCTCTAGTATATAGAACTTTGTTTTATATTTGAAATAGTTTGTTCTAGTTCACTGTTGGTTATTTTTTTTATTTTTTTAGTTCAATTTCAAGGGTGGCACGGTAAGCAGAGAGAATCTACTGTTTAGATCCCTTAAACTCCGTTCCTTACACTCCGCCGAGCTTATGAGATATTACGTGTAGAGTGGCGGAAGTCAACGCCGCGGTTTGTCTTGTTACGAGAGCGTGGTAATAAAAATATTAAATAATCCATTTCTCTGAGTGGGAGGGAACCTAATCCACAATCGTCACATTAATTTTAAACCATATTAAGTAAGCAGCTATACTTTGTGTTCTTTCAAGTCTTATTTGAATTAAAAATATTTTAAACTCATATTTCAATTAATAATTTTAAATACTAAACACATATTATAAAAGTAGTATATTGTACTTATTAATCTGAAAATTATAATGAAAGAACATTCGTATCGCGAGTAGACGTTAAATTAATATTTAAATAATATATTTACATTTAAATGAAGTATATTTTTTGGTTTCGCTACATTTAAAAACAGCGAACTCTTGAATAAGGCTGATTACTTTAATATAAGCTTCACTCATGTTTTGAATATGAAATTTTTCATGAAATTAAAAGTTCAGTCGATAAAAGTTCAAACTACACATTTGATATTCAAAAACGAGATAAATAACAATTGTAATCCGAATTAAATACTAAAAATAGTTTTCATTTAAGTTAAAAATATATAAATTAGAATAAAACCGCTTCAGCTTCACGCTCACCTTGCACAGATCAGGGTAGGACAGGGAACCTAGAGTTAAGTCAGTGCATTTCCTAGTTTTTACCAAATTTCTTATTGAAAAAAAAATATTCTAACGTTAGGTTCTCAAGTGCCTTTTGGCAATCAAAGGGAACCTACAGTGTAAAGCTGAACAAAAAAAACATGTCGACGAATTACAAACACAACACATTGAGATTTCAAATCTGACTACATCCAGTTATTCCATAGGGGGTAGTAAATTTTCAGTCGAGCTTTGGGTTCCAAGCTTTCTGGCCTATTTCGAGTGACCTACTTACATAAGACTGCATTGCAAGGATATGACTGTTATAAGCATAGAAATGACTTTTTATGTGATATCTTAGATCCAAGGTTAAAAGTATATCCATATTAGTGAGAACAACTTTGTGAATTGTTTGCATTATACTAACGTTACGTTAAGTGTAAAAAACTACTAACTTATTACCTTACAAAGTATACCTATGTAAATTTAAGTTTAAAAAATTTACTTATTTTTTTGTTATCTCTGTTGAAGAAGTGTAAGTGTAAATGCGTATTTTTTATTTAATTTACTAAGTATAACTTATAAAGCCAAGGAAACCTATTTTTTTAACAGTGGAAAAAGGCAAAAAATATTTAGACTTTTAAATTTTCAAAATGCATTGATGTCATATCACGTGTAATCACGAAAGTTTAATACCATTGATATTCGAAACACGAATGTATAACTCCGTTCACATTCACCTATATTTCAATAGAACTATTGTTTTTACACGAGCCCCAAAGAAAAATCTGAATATTTGTAAATCGTTGATCATTGGTTTCAAACATAGTCTTGACTCGAGTATTTATTAGATAAAGTAAACATCGTTTATTATATTTACCATAAAAGAAGCTATTAGAAGACTAAGAACGAAGAAATTGTAAACAAAACAAACTCTTTAAGGAAAACATAATAAAATTACAAACAAACCTTGACTACTCGTGAAATTGGATTATAAAACCATAAAGTTATATGTATTTTGATTGTGTACGATAATAATTTAGTTTTTTTAGTTTGAGAGTAAGAAAGTTATACTTTCGATTGTTACTAATAATATACCTAGTACTGATATTAAAGAGGTTCAAAGTTTTCTATATATTTTCCTTTTTTTTTGCAGTTTCACGTTATCTTAGTAGTTATAGTATCCTTATCCCTCCATTTTTCACGTTTGACACTTAACACTACCCTTTGTAAGAAGAAGCAGAGCGAAAATATAATTGCTTCTGAATTGGATCGAAAACTCAACCAGTGCACGATGCTGTAAAATATAATACACATCGGAAATCAGAAAGCATCAAAGTGAATAAATTACAAGCTATTTTTCATCTGAAACAAAAATCACAGTGGTGACAAAATTAAAATTCAGTAGGCGGCGAATCAAGATTCATGCCTCAGAATAATGATGGCTTTGAACGACGCGACACGTTTTATTGTAGTACGTTGTCAGACTTCCCGAATTAAGATTTACCGTTTGAATCTAATTTAAACATTTAAATAATGTATGTTTGAAACAGTAAAAATATAAATATTTAAATATATTGAAAATATTTAAGTTTTTGCGGCGGTTCCACACGCACATGTCTCCAGAACTTGGTGAGAAACGGAAACGGAAGTGTCTTAATAGTAACTGAATGTATTAACACTACCTTTCTAGGTTCCCCCTATCTACTATTTGCATGAAGCTAAAATTTTTTAATTCTATTTAAATAATTAGGTTGTGAGCTCAAGCGCGGTGTTAAATTTTCCTTTTATCAGAACATCTTAACGAAAGGTATTTTCGGCCTACACAAAACCCGTACTTGAAAAATATTAAATAAAGGAGGATATAAAGAAATAGTTATTATCATTTTGAGCTTAACTTATTTGTCTATACTATAATAACATGTTATATCCGCACATAAACGTATAGTAAACGGATGAAACGGTTTCCTCTTAGACCCGCCTATCTCACGTCAGATTAGGAACGGTCTCTTTGTGTCAAGAAAGGGATGTTACCTTGTACATTTTATTTTCTTGTCAATTTAACATTTTAAGGAATTGAATGTTCTAGGGTTTGTAATAATGTGATTATTTTACACATTTTCTATATTTCGAACGCTAAGAATGTGGTGACTGTGGTTTCCACTCGTATCCTCCTCGTTCTGACCAAAAAACAAAACCTGACGTTAAACTCAAGCGCTAAAGATGCAATGTCTTGGCGTTTGAAGACATTGAAGCAAGGATTTGACTTAAAGTTCTGCTGGCTGCCATGCTATAGCAGTAGATGACCTTTAGAATCCCACTTGTAATAAAATAATCCTCATGTGTAATGAAAATAATGAAAGTTGGGAAAAATAAAGAAAAAGAAAATCTACTCTAATCTATCTAACTATAGTTCAAATCACATTACATTTAATCCATTACGCCCGCACACTCTTTCCCTGAGAAGCTTAAATTCAAATTTATAACCATCCAGCCCGAAATACTAAACATAGCCACTACATATAGGATTCACTCACTCGCTCACGTCTGTCCATAGGAATTAATATTTTATTAATATCGGGTTTACCTCTACTACTTTACTACGGTACTTCTAATATTAATAATTCTACGAGCAGATCACGACTTTATTTAACGATTTATTCAATAAATAGGATTTCATACATATTAATTGAAAATATGCCGTCGTGGCGCAGTGGCGCAAGGGTGTTGCGACGGTTGTGGGTTCGATTCCCAACCGAGGAAGTGAAATATTTATTTACGTTAATATTTCCATTTTCTTCGCTTTGGTGTCGAGACAAAACAGCGGCTTTGAGTTCCGCCACTCAACACGCAATGCCTCCAAAAATCGGCGGAAAGTTGGGATCGGAGTGTCTTAACACTAGGAGCCCCCTGCATACCTTGCTGTGTGCGGGATACAGAATGATGTTGATTGTTAATTTTTCTAAAATATACTTTTATTGAAAAAGGTGAACAATTTAAGTAATATTAATTATTGTTTAAATATTAAGAATAACGTAACATTTCCAAGAAATTAAGTAAAAGTCAAAACACCTAAAGTGTTCTGATAAGATTATACGATTCATACTAAAAGTGCTTTAGATTTCAGCTTTCGCTTATCTAACAATTCCAGGGATTGCTTCGAGTAACATAGATTTCTATCTAAGAAAAGTAAAAAAAAAAAAGAATTTCTTTACGGAAAAAGCTGATAATATGTATATAATTTATTATTGTTTTTATCAGCTCCACACACATCAGGTCAGGCAAAGGAAACGTAGTGTTAAGAAATGAAAATATAAATTGAAATAAATATTAGATTTCCTCGAGTGGGGATCAAACCCGTAACCGGTCACGCTTACAGTCACACTTGTGCCCCTGCGCCACGCCTTCACATTTTTTAGACAACTTAATTTTATTTCATCGCCCCTGTAGACAAAGTACGACGTTGATTATTAGTGTTGTTTCTAATACAATTCTAATTTCTCGGAGAATCACGTAATAGAAACCAATAGACACGTTTTAACTTATAATAAATAATATAGCTGTACTCCAAGAGGCAGTATTGCAATTTATTTCGTTATCCGTTAAGCCTTTTAGCATTAAGTTTGCCAGTCAATTTAAGTGATATATCAATACAGGAAGTATTAAGTCCAACAGACCATTTTAACCTAATGGAGGTCTAATGGCTGTGCGCACGTGATCGAAATCTGTAAGTAGTTTACGTTTTTTGTCGTAAAGTAACGTAATAAAAATGTATTAATTATTTATTATTAAATGTTGTTTTTTTTTGAAGTGTTACGTTTTAATAAAGTTTTTTTTTCTTTTTTTTACCATCACGCTGTATCCCGCATATAGCAGGGTAGGCAGAGAGAGTTTTGTGTTAAGACACTCCGTTTCCCGCTTTCTCGCGTTCGAGGCTTTATATGTTTAGTGGCGGAAGTCAACAAGCGAAGAAATTAAATGAATTATTTCATTGAACCTAGTTGCAATCGTACTCACAAGCGTCAAGGCACACACTCGTGCCACTGCGCCACGACGGCCCCCACTTTAATATAGTTAGTACCTATGTAAAAAATATTGTAATTTATATTATTGAAATTGTTTAAATTTTGTTATCCAAATTGAGACCGTCATGGCGCACCTGTAAACATGACGGTTGTGGGTTCGATTCCCACTCGGGCGAATTTAATATTTAATATATTTATTTACTCGTTCCCTCTGTCGATCTCGAGAGACAAGTGCAGCGTGTAGCTGAGTTTTACCAATCAACACAAAATGTCTCGATTTCATACAACATACAATATAGAGAACAAATCTAAAGATTTTCTCTAAGTGTTCTTACACTTAAGCATTTTCCAAATGACTGAAATGTTCCAAATGTGTCTTGGATGGTTTGAAATGAGCGCCTCGCGTGATTACAGGAGATGCAGTGGTTGAAATCTTCAGGCTTTTAGCCCAGAAAGGTTTTACTATAATATATTTTCAGAAAATTTTACACATAAATTATTCTATTCTCTCCTTTCACATGATTTTTTTTCTTATTTTAAGTAAACTATTATTACTTTTAATTTATCATTTCGTATACAAAGTATTACTAATTGTTAAAAGTGCTTACAATTTATCTTGGGAGAGTAAAATATTACATTTTTCATTCAGAATTCAAAGGAAATTATTGTGGTAAATATATAAAAGGAAATGTTAATCTCTTTAATCAAATGAAAAATTTTTCAATGTAATTAAAATTATATAGCTGTTAAGTTAGTTGAATTGTGAAACTCAAAGCAGTAATTAAAATTATGCAAGCAATGTTGTAATTTACATTTAATTCAAACTCGAGGTATGGCCCTGGCTTCGTTAATATTTTTTTTTAAATAAGTTAAATTGTATTCCGCACAGAGGCAGAGGAGCCTAGTGTTAAAACACACCGTTCCTCACTTACCGCTGAGCTTTTTGCATTACTTACAGAGCAAAGACATATTATATTAAATATTTCATTACCTCGAGTAAGAATCGAACCGAGAAGCTGTCGCCCTCATTGACACAACCCTTGTACGCCGTGCAATCTTATGCCACGACGTAAATTGTTAGTTTAATATTATTTAATATTTAATGTATGTAATTTTTTGTTTAAGTAAAATATATTTATTGCAGAAAATTAAAAATATGGCTACCTCACTCATTATCATTTAAATGAAATTTTTCCAGCAACGTTATAATCTAGATTTATTTCATGCTTCAGTAAAATTACATTACGTATACTAAGTGACTGCCATTGAGGCGAATAGGAACAGCGTTTGACTATAAACAATCACTTTGGATTCGATTTCCACGCGAGGATTATATTTATTTTCATGACAAGGTGGAATCAGACATCGTTTTGTAGTTGCCAATTGTAGTATATGCTTCGAAATTAGAAATATTGACAATTTAATATAGAATTGATTGCAAATTATAAATCTTCTATTTAAGCAAGGAAAAGCGAGACTTTAAGATTCGCCACCCAACATTCAATTTCGATTAAAGACGTAGTGTTTTGCTAGTAGGTTTTCTCTGCCATTCTTTCTTTATACGGGATGTATTCAGAAATAAGTGGAAAAAGTAAAATATTATCAAACCTGACCTTGCAAAATAGTTCAACCTTGAACAATTTTCAGTTCTCCAAATAGTTTAAGTTCGACACTTCCAACTTTACTAAGCATTTCTGAGAATAGATCAAAATTTATGAGAGGCTTTATAAGTTTTGTATCGAACGGAATTTAT
The DNA here is from genome assembly GCA_037355905.1 of Heliconius aoede. NCBI lineage: Eukaryota > Metazoa > Arthropoda > Insecta > Lepidoptera > Nymphalidae > Heliconius > Heliconius aoede. The sequence goes on along the minus strand of JBAIZZ010000055.1, from coordinate 61,327 downwards.
TTTTGTAGGTGTTGTTTAATTTTTATTTATATATTATTAATATATCTTATACATATAAAATATAAATAACATGTATATTATAAAGAATCCCGTAAGACAATACAGGGAATCAAAATCAATAGAGTATTTTCGGTGGACCTAGAATTTTGAAATTTGATAGTTTATGAAAAGAATTTGGCAAAGAAGGTAGTTCATGAAAAAATATGAAAACTATACATTTGTGGTTAAATCCTAAAAATAATCACATCACTAGCTCAAGGAAAGTATCAGATGAAATGCTAAGCTAAGCTTGAATTTTAGAAAAACTCGAGACCTACAATTTTTGTACAGAACCCTCTGTGGGCGAGCCCGACTCGAACTTGTCCGGTTTTTTTTTTCATTTAAGCAAAGAACCCAAAAATGATACCTACATACATTTCACGCACATGATTTCACATCAACACAAAAAAAAGAAGAAACTAAAAAGCTCCCTAAATCTTAATGTTCGAGAGGACGAAAGTTCGTTTAGAATTCACTTGTTCTGGACATGAAAACGTAATGGAGATTGGCATTGCCTTTTAGTCAGGCGGCTAAATGAAAAGCACAGAAGTACCAATAAAGTCTGGCTGACGCGAAGAGCGACGGGACACGACACTGCCAAATTACAATAAACTTTTATTTCATTTATGTTTGTACGTATTTATTTGGAAAGTATTTTTCCATTGAAGTAGGTAAGTAGGTTCAACTTTTTGAACTGAAGCCTAGTTTTTGTGTATAAAGGATTCCTAGCAGAAATTAAAATAATAGATAAAGTTTTTAGATTAAATTTTAATAAGTACATCTAAATGTAGGCCGTCGTGGCACAACAGTTCAATGTGACTAGAATCGCGATGGTTATTGGTTCAGTGTCTACTGACGAGAATGGATTATTTTATTTTCTCAGATTGTCTTGGTAGCACCGTGCCCTCTCTTGGTAACAAGAGATAAGGTAGCATTAAGTTCTCCCTGTCAGCTCACAATATGTAAAAAAATTGAAAGTAAAATGTTTTGTCACTGGGACTTGAAAATGAAACTAACGATAAATGATAAAAATAGCAAAAACAAACAAACTGAAATTTAAAATGATTGTCGTCATTTTTCTGAGAATAATAATTTTCTTTTTATTTTTTTCAAGCGTGAGTGACATTTTTAAGTATGGAACAGTCATAGAGTAAATTATAGGAAAAGGCTAGACAAAAAAGGTTACATATATATAACTTCAGAAATATCTGAGAAAACAGAGTACTAGAAGCTCCCTGCCCACCTCTATCGCCTCGTCCACTGTCATCAACCTTTTTTTACACCTCCTCAGAGTATCTATGTTCTTGAACGTCAACCATCTCCCATCTCTCATCCATCAGGTTATTACATCATAAATCAAACTTTGCAACGAAATACTTATTCTTTGGCTTATTTTTATACCCAATAGAGTATTCTTAACGACAACAATTATTACTTTTCATAGATTTTTTTTGTTTTAAAACTTTCACAAATCATTTTAAAATTTAAATTTCAAATATTTTTAAAACACGGTCGAGTGACACTTGTATGACGACTTCGCCGGCTCACAGCGGACTGAAACTGTGGAAAAAGTAAAACAAAATATTGAGTATCTACTTCAATTATGTACAAAAAATTTGGCAGCAACGCTCGATTTCTTTTGTTTACAAAAGAAAAAAAAATATTATTTAGCCTAAATATTGTTTGACATATTATTTTAAGATATAATTACAAGAATAATTTCATAGTTAAATTATTTTTCTTCTGTATGCTTAAAAGACATGAACAATATCTAGAAGCCGACGTAATACAGTGGCATAAGAATGTGACTGTAAGCGCGATGGTTGTGAGATCGATTCCCACTGTCTAAATACTATATTCCCTTTGCCTACCCTCCTATGTATATTTAGAATACAGCGCGAAGCTAAAACAAAAAAAAATTGTCAAATCTTCACTAAAAACACATTTATGAAACTAGTCACCAAGTTATAAAAGCAATAACTTAACAGAAAACAACTTTTGAAATTTTCACAATAACGTTTTAAATTTTTTCTTAATTTTTTTCTTGCTTACTGTTAATTGTCATTGCCGCACGAATTTTATACTAATTAAGTTAGAATGAAAAATATTTTCACTTTGCTGTCTAAAAACATCTTGAATTACAAGTATAAACTTGTAATTCAAGATTTTTTTTTAGATAATTTTTTTAGATAATTTTTTAGATAATTCATACTTATGTATGAATATGAATTTGAATAAAAATATTTATTCGAGTATGTAGAATAATTATCGTATTTTTATCTTTTACAAACTTCTTTGTCAATCACGCAGGTGCGTAGCCGACCGTCAAGGTGGAGATAGACGCGCTTTTAGAAAATAACCAGCTCGTATCGATCTGGAAACACAAGCGAGTTATATAAAACTAGATTTTACGCACTATCCTGCACGCAGCAGGGTAGGCAGAGGGAACCTAGTGTTAAAACACCAAATTTCGCAATCGAGATTTTCCGCCAAATTCATTTAAACGCTTGCGCCCCTGCGCTATGCCTAGCCTTTACTATATTATTTTACCTGTGACTACATACGCGTGACTAAATGGAAATAAATACTTGTTTTGTATAATTCATGTCATATATTCTTACTGTGCGTGTGTGACTCTGAGCGCATGTTCAGTGGATTCACTTTGAAACGACTAAAGTGATGTCATACCTTCTAATTAAACGGACTATCTAACACAAAAGGATTCCTTAATTTGAACTTGTAGTATCAGAGATCAGTATCAGAGGCACGTTGAACCAAAACACGATTCAACTTCATCATGTTGGTCTGAGGCCAGTCGAGGCAAAGCGCAGCGTTGAGATCCGCTGCTCAACACACAATAGGGAACAGAGTGTCTTAGCACTAGGTTCCCTCTGTCTTCCTTGCTGTGTGCAGGATACAGTGTGAGCCTGCTAAAAAATATTAGTGTAGGTTGATATAAATCCTTCAATACTAAAAGAAGAAAAGCCAGGTTAATTTGCTGGTATACAAACGAGTGTATTACGTATTCGCCATTTGACAAACTTTACAGAACAGCAGTTCAAAAACTTTTTTAATACCAAAGTTGATGTCAAAACGTACATACATGCCTAATGGAACAACATTTTTCTTCTAATATTTGTAAAAGGTTGCAAATATTTATATTTATATAAGTATTTTATAAAAAAATATTTAAATATATAAAGTACATGACGTTTCTTACTTCTATTTTTTTCTAAATTTTCTCTATTTTTGATACAAGCGTCTAACTACGTTGGCAGATGTGGGTTCGATTAAACATAGGAAAAAGTACGACGTTGAATTCCACCATTAAAACGAAAAAGCTAGAAAAAAGAATCCATTAACCTATCTAAATAACTGTACCATTACGGTATCTAACGGATAAAACAAAAATGGGTTAACTGTATTTCACGCACCCACTGCGATTAACGGCCTCTAAATTACTTATACAAGTATCCTTGCGAGAAGGGAAGTACTAATTTCCTTAACAAATTATATATTGACTGCAAACATGATAAATATATCGAGAGGGTTCCACTAAAAGGAGGCATCAATTATATTTTTATATATTATATTAATTAATTGTTTTTCAATTCAGGGTTGTGGGTTTGATTCTCACTCGACAATATGAAATATTCGATATTTTAATATCGGCGTTGAGTTCCGCCACTGCAAATGCTTCCAGAATTATTTTTCAACCATTTAAAGCCATCTTGGCACTGGGACACAAGCGTGTGACGTATTCCGCTTATAGCAGAGTAGACAGAGGAAACCTACACCCTGTTCCCCCTTTTCCACCGAATTCTAAAGGTATTGCGTGTTGAGTGGTGGAACTCAACGCCGTATTTTGGCTCAATACGATAAGAAAACAAAACTATTATAAATATTTCATTTCCTCTAATGAAAATCGAACCCACAACCAGTCACGATTATAATCACATACATAAGTATGTGACTATAAGCCCTCGCTCCACAAACGGCCTCGCAGAGTAATATACTCCAGCTAAATTGCTTAAATGTGCTAATTAAAACATTTAAAATATTCACATTCTATTTTACCTTTTTATAACTTTTCTTATTTATTAATATTAAAACAATATTTATAGTTAAATTAATATTTACTTCTTTACTGTTCAAATTTAAACCAAACCTATTTATATAAATAGCAAACCACTTTAGGTGGCGGTAGTTTAACTGCGGTTAGCGGTGACACTGCAGAATTTAGATTGACTTCTAGAACAACTAGACAGGGCTGAGTGTTTGTTTAAGAGGAAAAACGATTTTGTTTCGTTATACTGAACTACTGTTTATTATATAAGTATTAAAATTTGATTATTACGTAGTAAAAGAAACCACTCACATAAATATATTTAAGCATTTTCAATAAGCTACGAACGTTGCGTGTCTCAACGACATCCTGTGGAGGAACCTAACACCGGGTTTTGCACTGGTGCCAGAGTGAAGACATGAAAATATTAATAAACAATAATTAATACCCCTGAGTGGGGATCGAATCTACACTCTTCATTCTATTCCATTTTTTGCCATAGAACTTTTAAGCAGTGAAATATGCCTTTTGACGAATATAGACGGAAACTATTATTAAGATACGTCGTCCCCAACTTTCGACCTAATTTAAAGACGAAAGTGGCGGAACTCAATGCGCTTTGTTGCCAGTTAAAACATTCCTCCTATTAGAAATCGAACCTATAACCATCGCGTTGACAGTCAAACAGTAATTTTTATAACTTTAAAATATAATAGAAACCCAAGAAATAAAAATATGACTTAATCATATAAGAAAATCGATAGTCATTTAAAATTCAAATTGACTTCCACTTCTATCTACAGAGACTCAGTTATGAAGTTACGGAAAGTCTTCGATATTCTCATCGGGATTCTTCAAATGAATTCTCGATCCAGTATAGCTGTTCCCTACGATCTTGATGTACGTAGTTGTTTGTAGTAAATATTTTATATTCTGTATCAATATTATAAATAAACAGAGAAAAGGGAGTCGTTATGGCGGCGGTAGGTGTGAACTCCACTTGAGTGAATGAATTAAATTAATACTTTAATTGAGTGGTGTAGAGTTAAACTTACGACTTATTTAATGCTATAAGAATTTGGTGTAAAAAAAGGAGCAGAAGTTTCTTAATGGGAAAAAGACAGTCTTAACACTAGGTTCAGAGGTTTTCTCTGCCTACTCTGCTGTTTACGGGATACAGCGTAAAGCAAAAAATATATAAATAAGATCTTCTTGACAGGCGGTGGATTCTATCCCTCGGATAAATGAATTATTTCATTTTCATATTCTAATGATGAACAAAATGATTGAGTTTTGACAATTTGGATAACGAAGCAAACATGTAACCAATTACTTGGTTTGTAATAATCAAGAGTGACCTACTTTACCAAAACAGTTGATTCTCTCTGCTTCTTCTATATGCGTAGAAAAATATGAAGCTACGAAAAATATAAATTCCCACAGCGCAGCGTTGAATATTTTCTGCTTAAACATAAAACAGTAATGGGCTCAAATTTAATTCCGGAAATATTATCCATAACTTATTTTCATTTTCATCTTGAGGCCAGTCGCAGCGGCAAAAAGTGAATAAAATATAATTGTTGTGGGTTCGATCTCCACTAGAAAAAATGAGGTATTTATTCTAATTTATATTTTTATTTCTTCGGATTCTCGCGTTGAGTTCGCCACTTAACACGGAATGCCTACAGAATTCAGCAGAAAATGCGGAACAGTGTCTTAATATGTACTAGGTTCCCTCTTCCTGCCACAGCAGAGTGCTATGTGCGGGATACAGCGTGAAGTTGATTCATTTTATTTCACATGGTATAATGAAATGATTACAAATTTCCAAAAATTCCATATTGATGACTTTATATTAAAAATGTATATTTTAAGAAATAATAAGATATTCTTCTCACAGGGAACAGATTTTGTATAGGAAATTACAGAAATGTAATTGAAGTGTACGTAACTTACAAGCGAAAGCGATTAAAAGAAAGTATAGAAAACATTTTAAAAATTAAATAAATCAAAAAAATTAAATAAATTAAAAATTAAATAATTCAAGCGGTATCCCGCATACAGCAGGGTAGGCAGAAGGAACCTAATGTTAAAACACTTCGTCGAATTCTGGAAGTATTGTGCATTAAGTGGAGGAACTCAAAGCTGCGCTTTGCTTTGCTTGACGCCAGAGCGAAGAAATTAAGTATAAATTTAAATAAATATTTCCTTCCCTCGAGTGGGGATCGAATCCACAACCAGTTGATTTTGCAGCACACTTTGTGCTCTCGCGCCACGACTGGCCTCAAAAGTATAAGTTATAGAAAATGTAATGTATACCAAAATGTAATTTACTAAATAACTGTTTCGCTTACTCGACTAAATCAGACCACCTGACAAGATCATCACCTTAACGGCGAAAAGGAGTTGTCATGAAACGCGTAATCCGTGATACTCGTGTTCCATCCATTAGTTCCCACCGACGGTCTTAACCCTCGACGACAGAACCCTAAAAAGTGGTTAGGGTAGGAATAAGTTTGCATAAATACATACATAAATAATTCAAAGTCGCAGGTAGGTGTATACAAATAAACGAAACAAATAATAAAGTGGCCTAAATGTGCGAAGTATGTGGGTTCGACTCCCATTCGAAAGGTAAGAAATATTTAATATTTTCATTTCTTCGCTCTAGTATCTACCGAGATAAAACGTGGCGTTGACTTCCCCTAGTCAACACGCAATGATCCAAAAATTTGGTGGAAAGTGTTTTAATGAGATAAAGAGTGTCTTACCACAACATTACCATGTCCTTCTGCTTTAATTCTAAATAACCACTAAACACGTGTTTGAATTTCAAATTTTATAAAAATGCCGATTTATTCCAGAATTCGGCAGGAAGTAATCCAGAAGCGGCCTTAACACTAAGTTCCCTATCACTTATATTTTATAAATTTAACTTATAAAACTTTCATTTGAATGTAACTTCCAATATAAAAAAAAAACTTTTGTATTGTTGAGAGAATTCAATATAATATTAATTGGAATGTGACGTAGCTCATCTTATTACTCTCATGTTCAAACCACTATTGGAAGAATACTCAAGCTCATAAGAGATTTTCATTTCAGAACCGATAACTCTGCCTTAAATTAAAATAACAAAATAAATCACTATAATATAACCATGCAGTTTAATTAATCAAACAACATCAAAGTTATCTATTTTTTCCACTTTCAATATGTATCCCGTGTGTGGCAGGGCAGGCTAAGAGAACTCAAGAAAGAAGGTCAAGACACTTCGTTCTCCACTTTTCGCCGAATTATTGAAGCATTGCCTTTTAAGAGACGGAACACAATGCCGCGCTTTGCCTTGTTACCAGAGCGAGGAAATGAAAATGGTAATAAATATTATTTCGTTCCCCAAAGTATAGGAATCGAACTCACAACTATCGCGTTTAATTACTGCTGCCACTGCGCCAAGACGGCCTCATATTATCATCCTTATTTTGCTTTATAAGTCATCACCATAATTAGTTACATATTAACTGTTTTTGCAGATTATGAAGGCCCTTGACGCAGCCTTGCTCAGGCGCTATGTGGAGTGTAGGAGTATTCATCTTCACTCAGATAGCTGTTTGTCAATTTTCTACAGGTATGGTGATGAGTTGGAAATTGCTAAGAATTCTGTTACTTCGATATTTTAAGATTTTTTTTTCTTTCATTAAAAAATTATGACCGATGGAAATTGGAAATTATCTATGTTAATATAGAAAAGTACTACTACAAAAACTCAAGCACAACCTACCTTTTTGAGCTATGCAAGATTTCTATTAATGTTTTTATTGTATTCTCTAAAAACTTATTTTTTTACTCTAACTTTTTCTTTAATTTGATGTTGTCTCCTTTTTTTAACACAGAAAACACAACATTAACAACAGAAGAAGACCAAACGGTGACACCGTTCTACGCACTTAGCACAGGCATTGTGCCTGCGCCTGTAATGCTTCGCCTCGGCAATTCTACTATAGACAGCACCAAGTCATTTAAAGTTCCACAACCCTCACAAGAGTCTGTTGAAAATTCAGGGACACGTTCAGCTCAAGCTAATGTTAACCTGGAGATGGTACCACACGTTGTAGCTGTAAAAAATATATACTTCGACCATGACAGGAAATATGGGCCAACTTTCGAAGACAGTGATGGAAATTTAACTAAGATAACTATACAGTTGGGTGAAGATGCTCACCTAAATTGTAGAATAAGCCTTCTTCAAGATAAAACAGTAAGTTCAAATTCTGAATACTGTTATATATATATTTTTATGTTTTCAATTTTGAAGACCTAAAAAAAGACGTCTCATCATTACGATTGGACGATAGTTATACCCTACACGTACGTGTAGGCACGTACACGTACGGCATACGTGGATAAACAGTAAGTTTATGGATTTGTGGTATTTTTTATTTGTCTTTTTAATTTTCAAGCTTTTATAAATACAAAGCGCGGCGTTGAGTTCTGACACTCAACACGTAAGCCTCCAGAATTCGGCAGAAATTGGGGAACGAAGTGTCTTAACACCGAGATTCCCTCTGCCTACCCTGCTGAGTGCGGGAATAGTTTTTATTATCTTCAATCCAGAAATGTTTTGTAACTCCGTGTCTCCACATTCTGGAGGCATTGCGTATTGAGTGGCGTAACTCAGCGCCGCGCTTTGCCTAGCTATCAGACCCAGGAAATTAAATATAAAAAATTTGATACTTCAAGTTTTCATCTGTTCTTCTACGATTTTATGAAAAATATACAGAAAAATATAACAAAAAAAATGCAACATTAATCCTTTTGAACGTTAAAACAAAAACAAGATACGTTCTAAACGCTACTGAGCGGCACTTGTGCGCGAATCCGACTTACTCTTGACCGGTTTCTTTTGTTACACAATAACACCGGCCGAGTCTATTTATATAACAACACTTGCAGCGGCTCGTCTGGAGTTTTACTTGTATACTTAATTTTGCCGACCAAGAAAAAGAGAATGACATTCTTAAACAAATGTATTAATGTAAGTTTGTGACTGAAGTTATCGTGGGTTCGATTTCCACTAAAGTATATTTATTATGTTCATTTCATTCTTGGTCTGGTAATGGACTCAAAAGTTTAAAGCTATATTATTATAAGGAAAGACTTGGTATTATCAATAAATATTGGAAATTTTGTAACAAAATGTCAAAATTAAGTATAGCACTTAATTATATTAGTATTCAGAGTATGCTATGAGGCCGTCGTGGCGCAGCGGCACAAGGGTGTAACTGTAACGCGGCATTTGCGGATTCGATTCCCACTCGAGAAAGTGAAATATTTATTTACGTTTTTTATTTCCATTTTCTTCGCTCTGATGTAGAGGCAAAGCGCGACGTTGTGTTCTGCCACTCAACACGCAATGCCACCAGAATTTGGCAGAAAGCGGGATACGGAGTGTATTAACACCAGGTTTCCCGTGTCTATTCTGCTGTATGCGGGACACAGTATGAAGCTAATGAATGAATGAATATAATAGCATTCATAATTTAGACACCGAAGCTGCCAGTTCTGTGTACTTTGACAAAATAAGTTTGAATTTGAATTTCTCTTTGGCTTAATGAAAATGTGGACAAAGAGAAATGCTCGAGAGCGCTTCAGTCTGATTTATGGCTTGTTTAATTTGTAAATAGTATGAAGATTCCTTATGTAATCATCTGATTACAAGAATCGAGTTCTTTACGTGAAAAAGAAAACGCGAATAAAACGCAATTATTTTCGTTTCTCCTCTGTAGTAGACATAACGCGGTGTTGACTCTCAATCGTTAAACACAGAAGGAAAAAGAAAAGAGATTTTAAAAACTATAACTCGACTATTAGAACACTTAAAAGACTTAAACAAATTTAATATTAAAATTAATGTACAAACTTAAACACACTAAAAAGCACTAAATAGGAAAAAGTCTCCGTTTAAATTATTATATAATATACAAACTATTAAAAATTTACCGACATTTGAATAAACGACTTACTTAAATTTTTATTACTTGTATTATGTTACTTCGGAACACAAGCTTTCTCAATTTGCCTGTTCATATAAATATATAGTACATTTTACCAAATAATTTTCGTTATACTTTCCTCTATCACTTCTGCAGTGGTCTATTCTCTGTGGCGACGCGCTGTGTTCTGTCACGCATAGCGTCTTATAGTTTAGCCACGATCGGAATTCAAATTCGCCGTTGTCGGTTAAGAAATAGAAAATTAATTGCTTAATTACTAGGTTTCATTCTTGGAAAAATGAGACGCTACTTGATCTATTATAATTTTTTGTTTAAATTTTTAAAGGATTTGCCAAGCCAATGGCCACAAGCGTGCGCCTGAACGTTGTGGGTTTGATTCCCTTTCGAGGAAATGAAATAATTAATGTTTTTATTTCTTCGCTTTGGTAACGAGGCAAAGTGTTAAGTACCTAGCGGTACTACCACAGAACTTTCAACACAGAATGCCTCCGGAATTCGTCGGGAAGTTAAGTGTCTTGAGGAGGTTTCCAGTTTCCCTCTACTTGTCTTGTTATGAGTGGGCTACAGCGTGAAGGTAATATATATATATTTTATATATAGCAACAATAAAAACAAGAATAACACTAATATTTGTTTAGATAATAACATAACGGAATATTACGGTTAGAAGATCTCTCATTTATACTCCATAAAATGATATTGAATCGTTTCTTTTTAAGGTTAAAGCCTACAGCTATTTAACTGAGCTTTAAGCCCGCCACCGGTTGCTATAAGCAGAATAACCAAATGGCAGTCTTCGTTTTAAAGCTACCGTAACCAATCTAAGCGTACATTACAAACGCAACACAACCTTGTTTCACTCCATTATTGTTATTATTAGTGGAAATGAGAACATTTAGACATTGAAATGACGATAAAATATTCAGTGTCTGATATTAGCAGATAATTATTGTAGGTAGAATGTCTGTTCTATATAGACATTGAGGAATCCAAAACTGTCGACGCCTAACATAATGGACTCTTAAAATTTATTTTCTTACTGCTTGTAAGAAAGATAAGATAATACCTTAATACACGACAGGGGCACAAAGGGTGACTGTAAATCGACTGGTTTGTGGGTTCGATCCCCACTCGAAAAAGTGATATACTTAAAATTTATATTTCCATTTCTTCATTCTGGTGTCGGGGAACGGTTAAATTTATAACACTAGATTTTTTTCCCTCTGCCTACCCTGCTATGTGCAGGATACAGCGTGAAACTGTACATAGGATGTTATTTAAGATTTCGATAATCTCCTCACTCGAGCTTTATATGAACTAGATAGTTCCGATTCAGATTTATTAGGATAGAATAAAAGAAAATGAAAAGACGACGAAATTAAATTGAAGTTGGTAGTAATTAATGAATTCCATTTCTCTTCCTGTCTTCAATCACAAAGAATATTTATGACCCATTAGATTATTTTGAACTAATGTAAGTTATACATACAAATACATACAATGTTATTATTGGTCAATTACGTAAATATTTATATATAACTGACCTAATATCTCCGTCCCTCTTTAAGTACACTTACATATATATGAAATTATCAGAATTAATTAAAATGCACCATTTTTTAGGTATCCTGGGTCCGTCGGAGAGGTCGTGACGAAATTCCAGAACTTCTCACAGTAGGTGCAGTTACGTATGCAGCGGACAATAGGATGTCAGTTGGGAAACGTTACCCTGGCAACTGGAGGCTGCTTATCAGGGAAGTCAAGCCTGATGATGAAGGCGTCTACGAATGTCAGATATCTACGCATCCACCCAGAGTCAGCAGGACATATCTACATGTGAATAGTAAGTAAATATTTTTGTTACATCAATTTCTTTACTTCATTTTTTTACATAAATACTCGTACATAAAGTTTATAAAGCAATGCCTCATAACGTTTTAAATATAGTTAAATTTATAAAAAAGTCAGTTAAAATTTAACAAGCAAATATTATCACTAGCGCCACAAGTATGGGTGGTTGACGAGGCGGGTGATCCTCTTCAAGAGAAGTATTACGAGGCTGAGTCTACTCTCGCCCTGGTGTGCAGAGCTCGGCATGTGGAGACTCCAGCTGTCCTCACTTGGCTGCATGAGGGAAGAGCCCTCAATGCGGATACTACTAGAGGCGGAATTAGGTATATCCTCCTTTTTTAAATATTTTTTTATAAAATTTAAGACACAGCACAAAGTATGCTCTAAAATCAACCGGTTGTGGGTTCGATCCCTACTCGAAGAAAGAAAATATATATTTAAATTTATATTTTCATATCTTTTGTACGCTTCAATGTCGAGACAAAGTGAAGCGTTGAGTTCCGCCACTCAACACACAATGCCTCCAGAATTCAGCAGAAAGTGGGGAACGAAGTGTCCTATCACAAGGTTCCCTCTGCTTACCCCGCATTGTGCGGTATACAGCGTGAAGCTGATTTGATTTCTAAATTATTTTTTTTTTAATTCTACCAAAATAAAGTGCAAAATTTAGTTCTGTTACTCAACACGTAGTATCTCGAAAAATACACGGATAAGAGGGAACGGAGTGTCTTAACACAACACTGAAATTTTGTATAAAAAAATCAAACAACGACATTGAAATAACACAAACCAAACATTCTCATCTTAATAGTTAACCTACTTTGTAAAAGGAAAATCTGCTTATAACGGATTTCTGTTCAATGTGTTTCAACGTTGATAGATGATCCTTCACTTCTCACCCTTCAAAAGAAGCTAAAATATATATATATATATATTTATATATAAATATATATTACCTGGCACTTTTGGGACGCGATATGACACTGTTAAAGCTTTTCGTGCGTGTACAGAATAGATGACATTATAAATAAATAATGGTTTCCATACATTACGTGTCTACGCAAAGGTTATATAAATTAGCCTTTGATTATGATAACATATAAAAAAGATGAAGCGAAAAATGGTTTTCTCTTTTTTTATGTTTTTTAGGGTCCTCAGAGGGGTAAAAAAGGAACCCTTATAAGGTCTCATTGTTGTTCGTCCGCCTAGCAAGACCATTTTTTTTCGAGATGGCGTTAAGGCCATCAAGGCTAAAATTCATATCATATATTTATCATAGCATAGACCTAAATGAGTAGTTTGTTTAGATATATAGACCTAAATTGTTTTTTTTGGGCTATAGATTAGGGACTTGACTTAAGCTCTTGATTTCTTTTGTACTTCAAGTGTAAAGCGCAGAATCCGCAATTCGCCGTCCGCAATTCAGGACATGAGAGATATTACTTAAGTCACGCCGTTCCCTATTTTCCGTCAAATTTTCAAGATATTGTGTATTGAGAAGCGGAAATAAACGCCGCCATTTTTCATAGTATAACATTTATAACTAACATTATATTCTACAGCGTAAAAACAGAACAAGTACCAGGGGGTGCGGACAGCGTGCTGAGACTGGCGCGCGTCAACAGTAGCGATGCTGGTAACTACACGTGTGCTGTACGCGGCGCGAGGCCTCACACTGTAGCTGTTCACGTATTGAATGGTAATCATTTTAAACTTTAAAAATTATTTTTTTTACCTTCATCATAATGTTAACAGTTATATTCTATATCGCTTGACTACGACGATCCCATTTTTTTTTGGCTTAGCATAGCAGGGTTGTTATAAGGAATCTGAGAAACTAGTCAACTTTACTCCCATTAAGACACTTTCGTTCCCTATTTTCCGCTGAATTCTTGAGGCATTATCAGTTGAGTGACTGGACTCAACGCCGCACATTTTCTCGTTACTAGAGCGAGAAAAAGAAAATTTAATAATTTAATCTCCTCGAGTGGAAATCGAATCCTCAACCTGTCGCGTTTACAAACACACACCTATGCCCCTGCGTCACGACCGGCCTCTTTTTATTATCACACAAAATATGACTTACCAATCCGATTTGTAAGTTTCATCAATTTTCATAAAACTCCAGGTCAAATTTCTTTCCACGGGAAGAATAATCATAAATTCTGTTTCCGAGTCAGACAACCAAAATTTTTCTTTAAATTTGCCTTGAAGGTTTTATATATTTTTCATCATTACGCTGTGCCTTTGCTTCTTGATTGATTTTTCCCGTAGATATTACACCATTAAAGTATTAAAAGTTGACAGACTTAGGTTTGTATGCATTAAATTTTTATGAAATGAACCACCGATATAAATTTGTAATTATTTAACCTTTAAACTTAAACTCTTCGATTTTTCCATTTATTTGCTTTAAAAATATTATTATTAAAGTTAAATAACACAGCTTCATTAGTAGACGTGAAACGATAAATTGAAGTTTTTGTTTTGTGTTGTCGTGAAAGGATAAATTGCCACTGCCTCAGCGGAAAATGGGGAATGAAGTGTCCTACCACTACTGTGTACAGAATATAGCGTGAAGCTGATTTTTTATATTTAATATACTGCCATGACCTCAATAAATGCTGATACTTAAGCGACAGATGAGAGAGACTAAGCTTTCTTTCCTTTGTACTTATTTCAAGCAGTATTTTTTTTTTTTGAGTTTTTTGCCAGAGCATAACTTAATGTCGCAAACGAACATTTTTTTGTTATTCCTAACGTAAACAAAAAGTAATAGAAAGTATGAGCAGCACCGACGTGCGCTGGAAAGCTAATATTATGAAGCTGAAAGTTCGAGCTTACAACAACAGAAAAATTTCAGCTGGAGTTTTAATACGTACAGGAAGAAACTTTAAATTGAGCTGCAATACAAACACTCGAAAAAGGTATATCTTTTATACTATCATATATTATACTATTATATATGCATACTTTGGAAGACCCAGTAAAGATTCCATGGTTTCACCGTGTGGACGCCGAGCCCATGGAGTTCATGGTGACGAGATCAGAGCAGTACCTGGGGCTTGGGACCCAAGTATAAGGTTAAAGAGGACCTTTGAGTTACTGTCGTAGTGCAAAACAGAATTAAGTGATAATTCAAGTTCCTTACATTGTTCGAGACAGGCCCAGATTCTTTATTACAACCGCAAAGAAACTGACAACTTTTTTATTTGAAAATATAGCGTTTCAAATAAATAAAATAAATTGTGATAATAAGCAGTGAACGACTATAAGTTATAATTTATGTAAATCTGTAGTGTTATCCTGAATGAGTTAAAAATTTTAATATACCACAACACAATAAAACAATTGAAAAAAAATTAATATGAAGGACAATGAATAACATTTTAAACTTTCACCATAAAAGCTCATCTAAAAGTATGAAATACGGTCGTTTCTTCTTTTGTAACGAGTATGATATATTTGTATAATATTCTAAATGTAAAAAGTTCTTTACAAATTGTATCCATTATGTGTTGCCGGGCTGTCAAGTGGCACGTCGCGTGATAACGTATGAAGACGCATACGTGACTTTATGAAAGACATTTCTTATTTAAGTAGTTGATCTTGTGATATTTTGGACATTTGGTGACAAAATTCCTTTGCTTAGTGATAAATCACTTACTATACGTAAATGTGTTGTGTCACTAAGGACCAGTTGACGTCTACGGCAACGCTTGTGTGGACTATTAAGCTGTAAATTTTTAACATTTAAAGTGTTATTATTACACTTAAGAAAGAATAATACTTATTAATTAAATATATAAAAAAAATAACGTAGCGGGATTTGAACCTGCGACTCATTATGTATTTTGAATTACACTCCTTTGTGGAGTGTAATTAGAAAAAGTACTTTTGGTTACATCATTTAACGTCAGATTTATAATGTTGGCTATGTCTTGGATATCACTCGAAGGAAAATTTATGCAGCAAGGTAGGCAGAGGGAACCTAGTGTTAATACACTCCGCTTTTCACTTTCCGACGAAATTAGAAGACATTACTTTTTAAGTGGAAATCAATACTGTGCCTAGCCTCAACTCTAGAGAGAAGAAATGAAAATATTAATTATTTTTTTAGCTTCACGCTATATCTCGTACAAAGCACTAGCATGAGGTAGGCAGAGAGAACCTCGCAAATTAATGTTAAGACATTCCATTCCCCATTTACTTCCAACTTCTTGGGACATTGCTTGTTGGGTGGCGGAACTCAATGCTACGCTTTGGCTCATTAGGAGAGCGAGAAAACAAAAATATTAAACATTCATTTCTCCGAGTGGGAATCGCATCCCACTACCATAGCATTAATAGTCGCACGCTGGCGCCACGATAGCCTCAACATAAATTTAACTTAGACTGGATAATCTAATATATTATGTACACAAAGAGTTTTTAATTACTATCGGCTTTAATATTAAAACCAAAGTTATTGTTACTTATTTGCTCTATTCTAGAACAGGATGAAGGAAATTGAACTATCGTTTTTGTTAGCTTCGACATATTTTAATGAAAAGTTACAGCGCTCATACAAAATTAATATCACAGTTTCCATATTGGAGAAAATTAAATTTCAATTTTGCACATAATGTGATTAAAATATATAAATATTTTTTTTATTATAGATGATTTATTTCTAAACAGAGATAATTTTCATTCAATTCTTAAGTGGCCTTCGTGGTGCAGTGGTACGGTGATTTTATAGACGGTTGTGGGTTCGATATCCACTCGGTAGAACGAATTTAATATATGCGGTGGCACCGCATATTGCGAGGAAACGAATGGGTCTTAACACTAGGTTCCGTCTGTATACGCTGCTATATGTGGGATACAGCGTGACGCTACACAAATCTTATGTGTAGTATTTTTTTTGTTTAATTAAATTTACAGTTGTAATTTAGTTAATAATTGTATTGAGAATATTTTCAATACTGCTGATAGCAACACAACCTTCGCATCTTAAGGTAAATTGATTGATGGATCGATACGAGTTATTGTGTTTAAAGATATATTTTTATACCATTTCTTTGTCATCCTCTTGTCAAGCATCTGTCATGTTTCGAATGAGCAAAGAGACTGAAATGTGTATGTTAGTCCCTTCTTGAAAAATATTATTAAATACCTATTCGGTGACGAACTGAACAAGTGAATATTAAACCGTCAAACTTTAAAATTTTATATTGAAATAAAGTATTTCTTTATTTTTTTTTACACATTCTTGTTACGGAAAACGGTTTTATTGTATTTATAGAATATTCTCATTTGCCTACATCAGAGTGCGGGGTTAAGTTTTGTCACTGTCTAGAATAAAACACGCATTGTCTAGAAAATTGGGCAATGCGTGGGGTACGGTGTGTCTCAAGAGTGTACTTCTATTTCCTATGCTATGCAGTAAAAACCGTGAGTCTGCTAAAAATAAGCTGTCAGACTTTACATATAATTTCAATAATGCATAATTTGTGTAAAATGTATGTACATTTATAACTTTGTTTCAGAGAGTCTCGCCGAACTCCACGCTGGAGCCTCTTCGTGTCAAGCGTCGTTGAAAACTATAACAACTATAGTAATTGTGACGCTAATTACTACACATTCTGCGTTATTACGTGAGGCGATATCGTTTTTAGTGTTAGTACTTAAGTTGAAAGTTCCAAACAAGATGCACGACCACCACCCCGTCGTGTTGTTACCGACGTGATGAACGTATGTATGTAAATAAAAAGATTTTAAAATGTAATTAATATATTATATTATATGAATAGATAATTGGAAATAAAATTTCATTATAAATTGGTTGTTTTATTTTTTTATATCCATTATTATTACTAAAAATCTAAGCACTAGATGTTTAGATCCTACTGTACTCGTATCATGTTTACCTTGGGTACTTAGAATGTTTTAAATCTATTTAGTTTTGTAAAAGTGAATTATAATTTATATAAATAATAATTTGGTGTAAATATTGTTAGCGCAAAAAAAATGTTAAGCAAAAGTCGATACGAAATTCTACAGTTGCCCTCTCAGAATAAAATTTAGAATATTTTATATTATTTAATTTCATTGTTTTTATAAAATAAAAAAATAAACCAAAGATGAAATATAAAGTTTTAATTTAAGTACATATACATATAAATAGAGATATTTGGGAAAAAAAGAGTTAAATTCAAGAATTTGAGCTAAACTAACAAATTTCGCCCGCAATATTACCTGACGTGATGGGATGTAAATTCTATCAGTGTACCTTTTTAACAATGTTACATACAAAATGAAATCGAGGTCAGTGGTAGCGCAAGAGCAAATGCATGTAAATGACTGTAAGCGCAACACGTTATGGGTTCGATTCCTACTTTACTTACTTACTTTTCAAATTTTAAAAATCTGAAAAGAATCTTTACAGGTAAAAGAGTTAGAAATTTTATGTTCATGACGAAATTAAATATTATTAAACTTTCATCATTCTTAAAATCTCCTGTTCACCCGAGTGGAATTAAACCCATAACCGTTAAGTACCTACACAGTGAGACGCATACATTATGATGATTTGTAATAGTCATTTACATTTATATTACAAATCACATACAGAGAAATGGACACAGGGTTGCTTAGTAATATGATTCTTTGATCTCTTTTTCAAAAGAAATAACTTCAAAAATTATCTTCAAAGAGATGATATCAAATTATTTGATAATGTTTTTTTTTAGCTTTTCGCTTTATGCCTTGTGGAGTAGTCACATATAACGGAGCAAGAAACGCTACGGCTTCTGCGTTTCACTTTCACCTGATTCATTGCCGTCAACTTTCCGTTTCTGACCTTTCTCTACTCTCTACACTATCAATGCTCTCGACGGTTATAAAAACTCTCTTACAACTTACTCTTAATTCATAGATATTTTTTGCTATTTTCTCATCATTCATTCATTCAAATGTAGCCTAACATCCAGAGCACGTTTATCTTCAGTCTCAACGTAATATCCTCTCCTCTATTCTACCTGTATCTCCTGTGTATCTCTTTATTGCTGACCAAATGTCAGCAAAATTTCCTCTGTAACTGCAAATGCTACGAATCTGTATAGCTTCCAATTTTCTATTATTCTTCTTTCATGAGATTATTCTGATTTTAATTAACAATCTCAACAGCAGAACGAAAACTTGACGCAAAAAATTAAAAAATCATATTAAATGATGGCTTCAGTAATTAATTCTTATCAAATGGGTAAACTTAAGATTGTGCTCCTTACCGACTCTTCACAAGATAAGTGTCTTCTTCTCAGGCGATAGTAGCAAAGTATTGAAACAATGATTCAAAACTACTTGCAAATGTGTTTGTCGATCTGATCGAGTCGAGATCGAGATCCTATCGAGTGTGATCGAGAAAATATTTTGAATTTTAATTTATTTAATGGTCGTTTCAAAAGTTGTTATACCAATTGCAAGAGGATCTAATAAATTTAAATGAATATAAAATTACTCATTTCAGTCTCCTTTTATTTCTTTTTGAAGTGTAGTATAAATATTTGTTGTACTTCCTGAAGTTCTCGTTCACTACTCGGGTGTAATGAATGAAATTGTTTTAAAAGGTCAATCTAAATCAAAAGAAAGAGTCGACAGTAGTTCTAAGTAATTTCATTAGAGCAAGAAATATTCTAGAACTATTTATAGGGTTGCCGGATATACTTCTTTTATTTTATTTATTGTTGCATATTGTTAATGTTCTTTTAGGCTCCTTGAGAAGGATAATAGTAAAAATATGTTAATAATAATAACTTAAAATTACTGTCGATTTTTTACTACTTTCTTGTCAATATTTATACAAAGCACATCAGGGACACTTGAGCTGTAGGCCAAAGGTTGTAGGTTCGATTCCCACTCGAGGGAATAACATGCTTAATTTTTTAATTTTCTTGACACTGTTGCGCAGGGGCACACAGAGTGTGAATAAAAAACCGACTGGTTGTGGGTCGATCCTCACTCGAGGAGATGAAATATTTATTTAAACTTATAATTTCATTTATTCGCTCTGGTGTTGAGGCAAAGCGCGGCGTTAAGTTTTACTACTCAACACGCAACGCCACCAGAATCCAGTAGGAAGTAGTGAAGGGAGTGTCGTAGCACTAGGTTCCCTCTGTCTACCCTGCTGTGTGCGGGATACAGTGTGAAGCTAATTTGTTTTTTTTACTCTCTTAACAATGCACGCTTGCACGCGCTTTTGGGTTCCCTCTGCTTACCTTGATATATGATACATGATATAGACAGTGTCTTATTAATATTTATGACATATTTATGTCACACATAAAGATATCTATATCTTATATTAAAAAGATACACAAATCCGAAAAATATATCTACAAAAATGAACCCTTCAATCACAAGACAAGTTCACTCTAAATGCGGATAATCGTTTTGCTGTTGGAGTAAAAATATAAATTAAAAAACAAAGATTCCAAACTACGCGAGCAATGATGCCAAGGTAACGAAAGCGCTCGACTTCTCAGTCAAGATCAAGTTTAAAGAGGTAGCGAAATTATACCACAGATTTGGGACATTTCAAATTTAAAATTGTAGCTTAAGACCACTATGGTGCTTTGCAGTAGCGTCTGGGGTAAACGCGATGGTTGAGGGTTTAATCTCATTGAGGAGGCTTTCTAAGCAAGTGAAACACCCTACTGCTTGCAGAGATATAGATATAATATATATTCATATTTTCTATATAATCTGGATATTTACATAGTTTGGTAAGATATAAGACTAGGTTGATTCGCATTGTCATATAAATATGTATAGTAAAAAAAACCTTAGGTACCACAGCTAATAACTTAGCACTCCAATAATACACTCTTATATAATATAGATTTACATTAATGTACTACGCGCATGTGAACGTGAAATGCGCACTCAATCATTATCGGACCATTTATAAAATATTTAAGTAATACTAGAATCTGTATTTGTTTTAACCAACTTTAAATATTGGAGGCCAGTCATGGCGCAAACGCACAAGCTATAAACTGTGACTAAACGCGACAGGTTGTGGGTTCGATTTCCACATGAGGATTTTGAATAAAATATTTGACATTTTACTTAACACTAAGTGCACTAGGTCAAATCAAATCCATATCTTAATTAAATAATTTCAATTTTTAATAATTTTCGTTGAATCAGAAAAAGTATAAAGCAAATACACAGTCCGATCCCATCCCACCACGACGGCCTCTAGCTTAAAGAAAATAAATTATTGAGAAACATGCACAGGTGCGACAAAGTACGTTTACACGGTGTTCCTGAGAGCCTTACACCATTTACTATGGACTGTATGGTTTTTTTATGAGAACGAAAATTACAAACATACCTATCAGCAAAGCCTACATAATATATCCACCATATAATCGTATTTTTTTATTAACATGTACATTTTTCTTTTCAACTTTTAAGAAGATTTAATTGACTTTCTATATATTCTTCGTTGGCTTCCTATAAGCAAGTCACGAACACAATCCTCTTCATTGCGCCCTACTTCTGGGGTCAAACGTGAGATACACATTAGTTTTAACAACAGCAAGCAAGCTCTACAACTATGCGGTTACAAAAAGTAAATAGCTTAAAAGGTTTTAAAGGCTTACCAGCATTTTACTACTAGCTTAAGATTTTGCCTCTGTGGTCACGTTGTGTGCATTGGGCGTTGAATGACGGATCTCAACGCCGCGCTTTGTCTCGACACTAGATCAAAGATATGAAGATATTAAATATTTCATTATCTCGAGTGGTAATCGAATAACAATCCGTTGCGTTTGCAGTCACACTTTGTGCCCCTACAGCACGATTGTCCTCTAAGGAAAGGAAGGTCACATTGTAACCACCATTGATAACTCTAGCGACAGATGCCAATATAAAAAGATTTTTTCATTGCGAAACAGAAGTTCATGAGATCAACGCCTTCAACTATTTATCACTATTTTTATTTTACCTTGTCACTATTTTCAACGCTTTTGATCTTGAAATTCGATCATCGTATTTACGATGGCTAGGATCAAACGCAACCTTTCCTATTTTATTTATATTTACAATAAAATAAATATCTAACATAATCCTATATAAATAGAGTTCTAAGCCACGAAATAAATTCTCACATATAGGTACGGAGATGCCTCTAAATAAAACCTTATACAAATAATATTTTATAGGAACTTTTCGTGTATTAACGGTTTCAACCTACGAGTATTTATTAACAATCGAAATTTGTGGCTCGTTCCTTTTCAATCCGATGTTATGGGTTCGATGCTCACTCGAGAAAATAACTGTTGTAGAAAATCGTGAAGTGTCCTATTATTTAGCACAAGGTTCCCAAGTTCTGCCTATAATTAAAATAAATAAATATTTTTTTGCCGCAATCAACTTTATATATAATTTTGAATAATTTGTATTTGCTTATAAGCCGCTCTTAACTCTGAGATCGATCTTTTAATCTATTTTCATTCATAGAATAATTTATATCTTACTTTTTAGAATAGTAACATAGATAATATCTACAATAGATTTTATAATCGATATTATAATACACATTCTAAAAATTCTATTATAAAAATTTTGAATCAACACACATTTTTTCTTACATAGTCCAAAAAACAAAAGCAGAAACTTTCAGTCAGTCCTTACACATCAATATTAAATCCAGTCTTAGAACTTAAAGCCGTTCGTTAACTACAATAGTGCAATCAAATAAGTTAAATTTCTGAATCGGAAGCTTCAAAGCGGTGCGGCTCGCTTACAAAGCATATTCAAGTAAAAGGAGAA
>JBAIZZ010000055.1:0-38436 GCA_037355905.1 Heliconius aoede | reverse complement strand
GCAAAGGACGTATCTTAATGGGAAAGTATCTTAATACTAGGTTACCAAATTCACTCTGCCTACCCTGCTTTGAGCAGGATACAACGTGAAGCTAAAAAATAAATTACGATAGCCATCCACACAGTTTTTTTTCAATAGTCCTGTCATGCCTACTATGCTATATGTAGGACGAAGCTACGAAACTAAGAAATAAAAGATGTCTATTCATTCCAATTTTACATTTTATATATGCGATAACACAAAAAGAACTTAAATATATAAATATTTTATATTCAATGAAAAACACACTTTCATTCTATTAGAAGCCAGCAAATGCTGGAATATATGTAAATAAAACAAAATCAACCAACTCCATATACATTATACAACAATAAAAGTTCTAAAACAAAATTATAAATGAAAATTTTAATTTTCCTTTGTCTTTTTATTATATAATATCTTATTTAGATTTAAAACTCAAGTGTGATGTTAATATAAACTTTTGAGAGCTTTTAAACAATATATGAACTTGTATATTTAAATATTTTTAAATATACAAGTTCATTTAAATATACAGTACAGAGAGCTTTTAAACAATATATGAACTTGTATATTGAAATTTTCATTTAACTAAAATTCTTCTGTTTTAAATTACTTTCGAAGTTATACAATAGTGTCTGCGCTGTAAGCTTTTGTCTCACAAATGCGGCAAGTGCACCGACTTAAATTATATCAGTCACTGACTAATATCATTTATTTATGTCATTAAAATATATTTAGGGAAAAATCGCATAATAGTGGAGTACCACGAATCCAGGTGGTGTGGATGATATTTAAATTTATGACGTTCTGTGGGATTAGAAAAGTCGGCGGCAGCTAATAGGTAAAACTGTTCCTCTAAACGTTTCTCATGATAAATGCGCTAAAGAACAAACAGCGAATCTCTACGCAAGGCCAAGATGTCAAGACATTCACAGATCATTGGATCACCAACTATTCGAAAGGCTCAACGTTTTATGCAATCTCCTATAAAAAGCCAATCGGTGCGTGAAGTACTGTCTCGTTCTGCCAAGTTTCTTTGAGGCCAACTTGGCTTTGCTTTCCAGGTGAATGATTTTAACTTCATTCTCTATTCTACATATAGTAGGACAGAAGATTGCTATGGCACTTTCTTTTTCCACGTTGAGTAGTGAACTCAACGCTGCAGTATACCTTGATGTCACAGAGAAATAAAAATATAAAATATTTCATCTCCTTGACTGGGAATCGAACTTGTTCTCGTTTACAGTCATATGCTGTGCTCCTGCGTCACGATTGGCCTCTATGTTGTGTATATTAAAAATAGCATACAAAAATATTTCATATAAAACACCGAGTTGCAATCGCTTTAATGAAACGGTAACTTAAAAATCGTGACAAATGTCAACAAAATAAAGCTCTCTTAAATTCTGTCCACATTGTTTCACGATGTATTGTTCAAACAACGGATCAAAAGATGTTAGTTTTTTGCGTAAAATGTTCTAAATGCAATATAATATAATATATTAACATCATTTCAAAATTTTATAGTATTCCCACAATAATTATTTAAAAAATATGATTTTATTAGAAATTCATTATATATTTACGCGCCGGTGTATGAGCGTGTGTTTGCATACGCCACAGGTCATAAAGGTTCTAAATGAAATATTTAATGTTTGCATTTCCTTAATGCTATAAGCAGTCAACACTAACGAGATCAGAGTATCTTAACAGTAGGTGCTTATATTACCTCTACACATTATTCTCAGACTCGAAAGTAGATTTTCTTTTTGTAAAAAGAAGAAGTCTGTACTTCTATTAATTTTTAGATAACTAGAAAGAATCTTGTGATGCGAGCTACCCTCACCCGTCACACTTGTTGACGCACCATATTACTGTAAATGTAATAGTTATGAATTCAATTTCCACTTAGAACAAAACGCGGTGTTCATTTCCGCCACCCAACACACCATTCTTCTGTGTCATATTTCTTATGTGATTTACACCCATCATGACCTGTGCCAAAATAGTATCAACTAATTTCAAATTAAGGCTGATTTATGTCGACAGCAGATAATACCGCGAGTAGAAACATTTTACATTAACGAAGTCAAGAGAGTTTTCGTAATTGCAGATTATTGCTTTTCCGGCGACACTTAATCCCTCCGATCTTAACATTTATCTCATTAGCCGCGTGTAATCTCACCGAATTATAATTAAAATGGCATTTTAAGTTAATTTGGAACTGAGTGACTTACTTTTTGAGGATAAAGCGACTTACGTATGGTGTCACTGGAAGCCGTCGTAGCGCAGCAGGCATTGCGTCTGCGCAATCCATGCAATTGCCTCTTCAGGAAATGATTATTTTTAATATTTTTGTCATTTCTTCATTCTGGAATAATTGAGGCACTTAACGAATTGTCTTGTAAATTTCTTAAAAATTGAATGTGGGTAACGGAGCGATTTGACGTTAAGTTTTCTCTGTCTTTCCTTTCCTTTCCAAAAAGAAACATAAAGTAATGCAATGTAAAATTTAAAAATACAGACTAAAACAGAATCACCCACCGAAAAACCTCGATGTCGGCCAAGAAATAAAAGCAACATTACGTTTTACAACGTAACCCGAAGAACCTATTTTATTTTTACGTCCTTACAGCTTATCCATATGCTACAGTATATATCTGTATTTACGAAATCGAATTTGGCGAGTACAGCGTCAAAGTACCGCATCCACATCCGCTGAGGCCCCAATGTGACACTACAAACCTTTGTAATTTATGCGAATCCACGGCCATAAACTTACCATTCTCATTTGTATGTAGACACGTTGTAAATATTTGCTTTCTATTTGATACTCTTTTATATGTGTAGCTTGCTTGATTTGAGACAATATTGTGATATTGCGTTTTCCACTTTCTGTCAATTTTAGAAACAGCGGATTCAGTATCAAAATTCAATGCAATAAAATTAAAATAAAAAAATCAACACTCTTCAAGTCAAGATTGAAATCATAATATTCGTGATATAGATAAATAAACACTTCTATAGTACGATGGTGTCATATTAAATATCCTTCTTTGACTTTACGCTTTATCCTTCTAACAGCAGGGTAGGCAGAATGTGGTATTAAGTTTCACCACTCATCACCCAGTTACATGTACAGAACCTGAAGTTATGATAGGGCCTCAATGGATAATTCATACTTTCATTGAATACCAGACACCACCTACCAGACACTGCCTTAACACCAGAGTGAAGAAATAAAAATAATAAATATTTCATTTCCTCGAGTGAGACTCGAACCCACAACCTGTCGCGTTTTCAGTCACACTTTGTGCCCGGCTGGCCTCAAGTTATATTGGTTATTTAATATAGATTTTATTTTGTAAGTTGTAATTATTATTTTATATAAAGAGTTTTTTGTTACTTACATTGTAAGGTTACCTTTGAGCGGTCAAAAAATATTTAATTCTTTTTTTCTCATAATTTTACAATTTGTAAAGAGAACCTTTTGTAAATCCCTTTCTCAAAGATTTTTTGTTTTCTGAAAATTTTTAATGAATTTCTTCTTTTTAAATTAGAAAAAAAAATCTGACTGTAAGCGAAACAGACTTTGGTTCGACTCTTACTTGTGGGAATGAATTGGTTTTTTCGCTCTGCCTCTTAACAAGCCATATCGCGGGGCCACCCATCAGGCAGCGTATCCAAATTGGACAAAAAGAGGACAGTGTATGTAAACACTTGTCCCCTTCAATTTTCGTGACTTTTTTAAATGAGATTTCTTTACACACACTTAAAAGCAATGCAAACACTGAAATATTATTTTATAATACAATTACCTTCTTTTTAAAATGGTTTCCATTTCAATAAATGTTATAAAATAATATTTGGAAAATAAGTCTAAATTACCTTATCATAAACAGACCTGAAGCTTATCATTTAATAAAAAACCTAGTCCTTTGTCCAATTTGTAACCAAAAGAAAAATTTTAAAGCAAACACACAAAAGTAACTTACTTGCCTTTTGAACATAATTTAAAAATGTCGTCCTCTCAGTTAACAGATAACAGATTGCATAAAAGATAAGAGATTGCAGAATACTCCGGTAACATAATACTCGTACTTTTAGGGTCAACTTTGTAATATTTTTTGCGTTTTCGATTGAGACTGTAACTCGAGGTAACTTTTTTTTTTAGTCGAGTTCCACCACTCTATATTATATATTATTCTACATATTCATTTGGAAAGTGGTAGACAAAATGTAACAAATAAGGATCTAATATATTTTATTACGTATTCTTATGTAGGATACAACGTGAAGTAGAAACTGACTAAATTAGACAGAAAATTGTTCATATAAATGTGATAGATGGCAAGAAGTGAGAACTCACAGTAAAAATAAAGAAATAACTGCGAAAAATGGATTTTTATATTTATATCACTTACAAAGAAACCCATTACAAATTTTTATGTGTAGTTAATAAAAGCTCAAGTGGACATACAATCTTGAAATTGTGGTGGGCTACTCCGACTCGTGCTTAACCGTTTTTTTTAGTTTAATACGTAATTTAATCCCCCAATCATTATTTCTTTTATTCGTATCTGGAGTTGTCATGTAATAATAGAACAATGGAAACAAAAGATCTTTACAAAACGTTTGTATCGACGGCGCCGGTAACTCTCTTTCAGTCTTTGTTTTCTTTTTGGGCGTCAAAAAAATAAGATAAGTATATTAATGTTATTTCTAACGGAAAATCGGACTTTGTTTTTTATACATTATTTCTATTTTGGGTAAACTTACTTACACGAGAAAATGGCTGGATAATTATATAATTTTATTGTTTTCATAGCTTGTGTTTGTTAAATTATAAATTGTTTTCAAAATTTATGTATATATCGCTTTTGTACTTTATGAAAAGCACGTTAAAGAGAAACAGAGTGAAGAAATGAAAGTAATTCATGTCACCCAATGGAATCCAAACTGATAACCGTTGTAAAACATTGAGACCCTGTCTCATTTTATAAGTTTGTGTGTGTGGTGCGACCATGACGGCCTCAAAAACTATTATTATACATAATATGAATCGCTTTACGTTGTATATTTTCCGGCGAATTTTGGAGACATGGCGTGCTGAGTGGCGGAACTCAACGCCGCACTTTGCCTTAACACCAGAGCGAAGAAAATAGAAATATTAAATACTTCATTTTTTCGAGTGCGAATCGAACCTGTCGCGAATACAGTAACATAATATACCCCTGCGCCACGACTGGCTTCATTATACATATAATACATATAACATTATCAACATTATTTATTTATTTTTCGTTACAATTATTTTGGTTACGGATACATATCTATCTATATAATTATGTATTATTATCATGTATTATTAATCATGTATTATTATCTATATAACACGACCCATTTATATGTCGATATCGAATGAACAGTTAAAATGAAACCTAGATTATTTCTAAAAGAAATACTAGAAATATCTAGACTAGACACAGATCTAAAGCAAATCAAATACGATCCGCCTTATCGTACCGAAGCGCAGTGGTATGAGCGTTGGATATCCAATAGAGTAGAAACATCCTTCATGTATTTTTGAAATAAGAAATAAAAGAAAGTGGCGATAGAAACGTTTATTGACAGTAGTTTCAGCTGTTTATTCTGGAAAAAATGATATAGTAGTGGTTTTTAGAAAATAAAAGCACTACGGGGACCCTGTAACATTAGATTCCCTTAGTCTACTCTGCCGTGTACAGATAATAAAAAAGATAATAAAAAAAAAGAAAATAGAGACTTCGTTATGGTACAGTGTCTGATTTTATGGGCACTAGTTATGGAATCGATTCCCATTAGAAGCAATGAGTTATGACCGTTTTCTAGTTATTGCAAGAAAAGTGTAAAGTTAATTTAGTTCATAAGTCGATACCTGGTGTTATGTTTTCAAATTACTTTTCAGACAGAGTTAAGCCAAACTACTATTACGTGTAAAGACAGTTAAAAATAAAACGTAGATAGTTATGACACTATATTAGCATTATAAATAATTGTTTCAGCATACTATTAAATTTATTTAAGAGCGTGCAACTATAAACCGTTCTGGGTTCGATTCCCGTTCGAGAAAACAAAATATCCAAAATTCAGCGGAAGCGTCTTAATGGTAATCGAGTATTTTACCTTGCTATGTGCGGGAAGCAGCGTGCAGTTAAAAAAAGTTATATTACTTTTTTAAGAGCTTCCAATAAATTGGACTGGATCGTTAACCGCCCTGCGGCCAGCGATACCCAGGGGTCACACCCTTTGTACGTAATAACCTGGAAAGAAAACAAAAGCAATCCCGTCCAAATAAATGTAGGTCGCTTGAAATTATACAATAATTGCTTTTTAATTTATTAATATTGCTTAGGATTCATGTTTGGACAATAGAAAATCTAATACTATTAGAATTAAATATATACATGAAATACTTTGCTTTAAGAAGCATTGGCATTGGCAGAGGGAACCTGAGAACTTAGTGTTGAGACAGTCCGTTTCCAGATACTTCCTATCCCCAATTTCCACTGAATTTTGGAGGTAATACTGTTGAATGCTGGAACTCAATCCTGCGCGCTTTTTGCCTCTTTAGCGAGGGATGAAATGAAAATATAAAATACTTTATTTCTTCGAGAGGGAATCGAACCTGTAGTGTTTACAATCGCTTGTGCCTCTGCGCCACCACTGGCCCCTGTATGATTAATAAATCTATCTATTATATTAAATTTAAGTTAATTATGAAATAATTTAATGAAATGATGGCCGCAACATAATATAAATCTAGATACAAAAACCTCATTAAAAGCAAATAATTATTAACATGAAGACTATTATAACAACATCCTATTTAAATTGCAAAAGTTCCATTCAGTTCGATGGAATGCTTTGGAAATTTATAAATAAAAAACAAAATAGAGGTAATGACGCTATCGATTAGCGTGTGAAATGGTAAAAATGGATGATGGTCTCTTAGGTTCAGAGCCAGCGTTGAATATAGACATGTCGATTTTGATAGAACGTTTGAATTTTCAGCCCAAAATTTAAATGTCAAAAGCAGGAAGCTACTAAGCTACTAATAAATTCATAGATGAAATATGGCAACGCTTCACACAACCCACTTATGGCCGTGGCACAATGTCTGACTGGAAACGCGACGATTGTGGGTTCGATTCCCACACAAAGAAATTGAATTTTCTTCATTTCCAACCAGGTAAAAAGACAAAATTCTATCTATCTATCAGATAGAAAGAGATACGTATAGATAGAATTCAAGTATCACTTCAAAGTTTTACGGCTTTTTAATTCATAATGCGACTAGTTCGTAAGTTACAGCTTTTACGTGTCTAATATTTTTTTCATTACATAAAGTTTCTACGATTGCCAATGCGTATCAGATCGTCTATTTCCTGTAAATATTGTTATTTTCTTTTCCATGTTCATTGCTGTAATAAAATTGTATGATAAATCTATACAATTTGCATAGATTATTTATTTGAAGTAATGAAATATCAATATCGTGGATAAAAGTGTTATTACTGTAATAAAAATCATAGATAAAAAACTAAAATATAAGCTGTAAGCTGATACGTGGCAAAGTTTTGAAACAATCTAAGTGAACTACTAGCAACTAAATTAACTTACTGAATCAGTAATACATGTATAGTGTAACAAAGTTACAACAAGAACAATTTATTATTAATTTTAATTAAGTAATGTAAAGAAAACTTGATATTTGCTCTCAACATATCCGTCAGCATTTATAGCTTATTGAGATTCAGAGGTGTCTAGTAGAAGGTCAAAACCATGCTTAGTGTTTACCAATAGATAACGTAAGTAAGCGAAGAAATGGAGTTAAATATTTCATTTCCTCGAGCGGGGATCGAACCTTCAACCAGTCGATTTACAGTGCAGCGAATGTATATAACTCTATCGCCATAATAATCAATTATTAATTATTTCCACTTTCAACTTGCTTCACTATAATACAAAATTTGAATTTACAACTATTTGCATACTATCAAATATATACCAACAACACCATGTAGGAATCAATAAAATGATTCATATGAAGCTTCAGCTTCACGCTGTATCCCGCACACAGCAGGGTAGGCAGAGGGAACCCATTCTTTCTGCCAAATGCCGGAGGCATTGCGTGTTGAGTGGCAGAATTCAACGCTGCACTTTGCATCGACACCAGAGCGAATTTCTATTTTGGAAATATAAACGTAAATAAATATTTCACTTCCCCGAGTGGGGATCGAACCGACAACCGTCGTGTTACAGTCACACCCTTGTGCCGCTGCGCCACGACGGCCCCATAAATAAAATGAATTAATTTATAACACCAGCTTACGGAATTAAATAATCAATAATAATTTCTATAATGCGTTCATTACAGATGGACGGACAACGCATTAACAGCGTTCTGTTAATGCATAATATGGCATTGATGTAGCCTAAATGAAAAGACTGAATTGAGCCGTGTCCAATTAGTCTTAACAATGTGTGATAATAGCCCATTCTAGATGTGTGGACTAATTAATTCTTAGAAAATCTCTTCTAAGAATTAATTATAATCTCTTCTTTTATCTTTTCTTAATAATATGTTGATCCTACTTATATAATATTTACAATAAAATAAATTTAAATTAAGTCAACTTTACGGGAACCTAGTGTTAAGATACTCCGGTCCCCATTTTCCATCGAATTCCGGAGGTACGCAATGTAGCGGAACTCAACACCGCGCTTTGCCTCGATACCGGAGCGAAGTAATAAAAATATAAAAAAATCAAATGTGAGTATATGTCCCATTATGTATATACACTTTATTATGCACAATTCAAGATTTAAGAAAAAATATTAAAAAAGAAATCTTTTAATAGCATTAGTATTTTACGGGTAAATATTAACTTCTTTGAGTGTGACACTATAGTGCATATATTGATTGATTAATAAAATTTAGTTTTAAAATAATTTGAATTGTTTGTTACATTAAGAAAATATCTATGACAAAATAATTATCAATCCGCAATAAATTTCAATACAGAGATATCTCTTGATTCTATTACTTGAAAATTACCATTTATAGCAATTACTTTACAAAGTTCCGACTTACGATATTAAATTACTGCCGAAAAGTTTTTAGTTGAATGTAATAAAATTAAAGCTTTTATTCAGTTAAGTTATAATGTCAGCGTGCTCATATTATTGAGTTTAAAAAGAATTCGTTAAAGGATTAATAAGGACAGATAAACTTTTTAAGCTTTACGCAGTATCTCGAATGTAACAGAATAAACAACTTGAATCTAGTGTTGTGACACTCTGATCCTTACTTTACACTCCTTCCTGAAGACATCGGTGGAACTAAAAAAAATTTTTATTTTCAATATTAATTTTATTGGTGTAATATATTTAATTATTAAGGAAAGATTTTTAAATTTTGATGTCAACTTCAAGTTAATGCTACAAAAACCTTATTACAATATCAAATAACTAAGCCTGTTTGTTTTACTTAGCAATATGACGTCAACTATTCTACAACTAACTATAAATAATAAAGATACTTGTTTGCCAAAGTGAATGCTCAGCCGACTGTACTTATAGATACTTAAGCTACTTACCAAATACATTTATCTGAGAACAAAGGAATTTCGAATTTGAAACTCGAAAATTATACCACTAATAGAAAAATTCAATTATCACACAAATTTTCTTTTTCTTAGGTAATATTGGCCGAGGTTGGCCGAGATTGGACCTAATGTTAAGACACTCCATCCCTCACCAGTACCAAATTTTTTTGGACATTGCGTGCAAAGTGGCGTAACTTAACGTCGCGCTTTGTTTTGACCAGTAATAAAGAAATAAAAGTAGTGAATTTTCCAAAATGAGTATCAAAACCAGCACCTTTGCCGTTGTGCCATAATGGCCTCTATTTTACTTTTGTTAAAAACCCAAAGGCTATTAATTGGAACATTCTAAGGACTAACGACTAAATATTTGTAGAGACGGGCTCAGTTTCGCGAGACTCTTGAAGCAACACTTTTGTACTAAATTATCTGAAATGTCTTTGAGACGTATAATTAAATTATAAATAGGTTTTATTTGACGTCTAAGATTACCATTTTGATACGCTTTTTTTATTATTTACGAATAATTTTATTCTTTTCCGACACGGGAGAATTCATTATTTTCAGACTTCTTACTAGCTGTTAAGAAAACAAACTTAGGTGTCGAATTCTGGCATTCAACATGCAATTTGTTGACAATTGGACGGTATGCAGAAACGGAGTGCCGTAACCTTCCCTCTTAACTTTCGTGGTTCACTCTGTAGCTAAAGAAAATATTTTATCACCGCTCTATTAGCACCGCTTATTTTTTTTCACCACTCACATAAGGACAAGTCCATTATATATATTAATATCAAAATAATATAAGAAATAAAGAATTCAACGCCATTACACATGAAGCCCCACAAAATGAATCAACAATTTATCAACATCAGAACTAATCGGAAGAATCCGTGTTATTTTAACTAGACCACAGCGACTAACAATTAATTTCTATCTTCTATTTATTGTATATATATATCTTCTTCTATCTATTTATTGAATGTAATGTTTTTTTATAGTTCAAAGATTTTAATTTAGAAAAACAGCAAAATGAATACAAAAATCAGTGGATTACGACCCGTAGCTTGTTAGTATTGTTCTCGCTTCGGGAAACACGATAAAGCGATTCCGAGTTACACGAACGACTCTCAAGTAAGTGAGGTTCATTTCGCAACACTACAGCTGCGGCGGTGGAAGTGCGGTGTTTTAGAGCTTAAATTTTTTGCTCTGATAGGTGTCTAAATCAACTGGCCGATAAGTGTTTTCATCAATGCGTGTCAAGTTAACGCCGGACGGAACTTAACGCCGCGCTTTGTTACCAGTGAACGAGCAAGCTAGAAAGGAAATGCAAATTATTAATTACTTAAGTTGAAATGGAACCCACAAACATCATGTTACAGTCGAACCGTCACGTTATGCCAATATGCCACGACGACCCTGGCCTTAGACTTATAAAAAAGACAAAAATATACTTAGATTTTTTATAAAAATCAAAAAACAAAACACGACAAAGTTTCTATTTTAGATCGTAGGTTGCACAGGTTCCATGGTGTAATGGTTAGCACTCTGGACTCTGAATCCAGCGATCCGAGTTCAAGTCTCGGTGGGACCTAGCGGCTTTATCTTTGTTTTAAAGTATAAGTCATTTTCAACTTTATTTTATTCTTAGTCTTAATAAACTAGCAATTAGTCCTATATAGATCAATAGATACCAAAAAGGCCATTCAAATACGCGAAGGACATTTTATCTTTTTTTGATAAAAAATAAAAGATATTTCTCTTTATCAACGGTTTATTCAGTGGAAATAATTTTTCAACCCATTCATTCACTTCAGTAAATACATTACGGTGCCGATGATGAAACTAGAAAGGTTCTACAGAAATCAGAGACTGTTTTACATATAAAAAGTTCTTGGTTCAAGAAAAGTAATGTTTCCAAAGATCTTTTCTTGTATAATTTTATGGAAGAAAATTGTAAAGTTATTTAATTATACATATTTATATTGACTAAAGATATATTCATTGAAGCTCTCGTAGCGCATAGGCATAGCGGCTGGCTGTAAATGCGACGGTTTCGAGTACGATTCTCGATTTTAAAATAAAAAAAGTTATTTATTTATTTTATTTTGTCATTATTGTACTGTAGTATTTTTTGTTTACAAAACGTGTCGGCACTTACAATAATTAATAGTCTATCTAAGATAGAAAAAACATATTCCTAAAAGGATCCACTTAGGTACGAGTATTTCCTTAGCTTCGTCTTATTTTCTTTACACTCAACTACTAAGTTAGTATACCGCCACTAGACTTCTCGCAACCGTCAAAGGAACAAGGAACAATTACAAGAGAAGATAAATATTAAAAAAATGTATGTAAAAAAGGTATAATAAAATAATATGCAAAAATTATATTTTCTCTTATGAAATATTTTAATTTAGGTGTAAGTAGGTTCCGTCAATGACCACGCCATATCTTGAATATAAGAACAAAGCGCGGCGTTGAGTTTCGTCACTTAACTCAGAATGTCTCGAAAATTAGGTATCAAATAAAGGATGAAATGTCTTAAGTATTAGTAGATAATTATATAATCCCTCAGAGTGCGGATCGAATCTACAAACGTCAAGGTTACAGGCACACGCTTACGGCACATTGTTCATTTATAATAGAATTTCTATGAAAAATTATCACATTTCACATTGTTTGAGGCGTTCATGGCGTAA
The DNA here is from genome assembly GCA_037355905.1 of Heliconius aoede. NCBI lineage: Eukaryota > Metazoa > Arthropoda > Insecta > Lepidoptera > Nymphalidae > Heliconius > Heliconius aoede. The sequence goes on along the minus strand of JBAIZZ010000055.1, from coordinate 26,066 downwards.
TTTCTTATCTTGAGTCTAAAGCAAACAGTAATCTTATACAAGAGCAAGACAGATGAAAGCCGAGTGGAAAGAAAAATAGTGGAAGCAAATAAATATTTCTGCGACCATTTAGTTATGATATAGTGTTATATCATGGTGTTACTTGATTTTATTTTAAGCTTAACACTGCTAAGGGTTAAGCTCCGTAACATAATAGATTATTTATAAAATGGACAAAATCAATTTTTTTTTTCGTGTCGTGTGTGTTCTGGGTTCGAACCCACTCGAGGAAATTATGAAAAATTACATTTACCATTTTCATATTCTGGCTCTGGTCTAACGAGTCTAACGAGACACGGCCGCCTAACTAGGGAACGAAAATGTGTTAATGTCAACAGAGTATCTAACACTACATTCCCTGGATACCTCTGCTTACCACGGTAAATGCGGGATACAACGTGAAGCGAAAAAAACCGATATCACATAAAAAATCCTACAAACAATGTATTTTATATATATGTAGATATGTTATCATACAAATATTTGTTGCGGGGTAATATGTGGCTGGTATGCAATGTAAATATTACGAGTATTCGTATTATTTACAGAAGCTATTCACTGCTTAATAACTGTGTTTCAGTCCAGTGCCTAAATATTATATTTCTATAAAGTATTGTGGGATTTTTGGTTTGTATTCTCAAAATACTACGGTGATTTGCCCTCATTTGGGCCTAAAGAATAAGAAAAGTTGCATGAAAATGAAGCACGTAACTTCTTGTTTTGCAAAAAATTATTTGAATTCTAATATTTTTTAATTTCTAAGAAACGCATGATGAACCTAGCAACGGGCCATATTACAAAGTGTTTCTATATGAAACACAACCGCAAACAAATAAGCTCATTTGCTGTTGGACTAAATAAACAAGTTTACATTATATGGTCGGGTTAGTCAAATAGATACTGTAGTTGTGTTTGTAATTACAGATGCATAATGGATAATGGAAAGCGAATAAAAAAAAGTAAAGAATAGGATTAAGATTTAAAAGTTTAAAAACGAAACCTACAAATACGTTTTTTACAGGCAAGCTTAATAATAAAGTCAGTAAAGTACAACGCATTCGCAGTAAAGTTTTAACCATTCGAAATGACGTATCGCGTCGATAAATCCTCGCTGAGCACATTCTCTGCGTTTTTCAAAGGAAGTTTAAGCTGTAAATTAAGCGCTCATAAAAAGATAGCTGGAGGCGCATTTGTGTTTTTTTTTTTTTATTTTCATTTTAAAACCATTGTATTTTAAACATGCAAATGGTTATTTGGTTGGTGTGGCGTACGTTTTTGTTATTTTTTTTTAGGTAATCGCTCATCACACAGCAGGGTAGGCAGTGGGAATCTGGGAACCTAGTGTTACAAACCACTCGCATAAAGACACTTTCGATGCAATATATGTTGAGCCAAGCTTTTGCTAGTTTTCAAAAGCGTGGTAATATTGTATATTTAATTCCCCGAGTGGAAAACGAACGCACAACTGGCGTGTTTACAGTCGCACGCCTGTGCCCGCATGAAGACGGCTGTTATATTAGTATAACAACATATTGATATATGTAGATTATAACAGCTCACTTAACAAGTCCAATGAGGATGCGGGGAAATCGAACTTATAAAACTTGACAAACTTGCATGAAAGAAATAACAAATATGAGTTTGTAATTATTTTGATTAATGATGAGTTTTTTTTTTCGGATTTTTCTTTTATTTGTATTAGAAGTTCTCATTTCGTGTCAGATTGCATAATTGAAGGTCCATGTAAGTTTCCCTAGATATTCTAATTACGCTTCTTGAAAAAAAAAGAAAGTTAAAGAGATGATGAAATGTCGTATCTTTTGATTGCGTGTTGACAAAGAGGTTTGATTTTTTCTGTGCTCTAAGTCTAAGAGATCGTAGATATGATAGATTAATTTCAACTGGATACTTTCAGTCAATATGGAGGAAAATTGTCGAAAGACATGGAAAGACATATATAGTATATAATAGCTTAAAAAACCATTCAGTCTCTTGCAATAATATATTACTATACAAATATATAAGATTTTTAATAAAACAATCTCATTTTCATCGTCTTTGCATTACGTTTCGACAGCTCCAATTCCTTTGGTAAATGTACGTAGAGCTATAGCCGTCTAATTGATTGCCTATTTGCGACCGTCCATTTAAAAACTCGCTATAGGCTCTTGAGGAAAATGTCCTCAAATAAATCTAATGCAATAATAAAAATGTCACGACGCTCTTAACTACTTAGATAATTCTAAATGTTGGAGGCCGTTTCAATTTTGTAAAGGAAATGGATGATTATTGTTTTCTAAGATTTATTTTGACTTAACAAACATTAAAAACAAAAATCCACAAGTTGTGGTGCTGCGTTCATGGTAAACGTAGTGTATGGACACTTATTTCACTAAACCCTGCTTGGATAAAACGAAAAATCTACCGCACATAATTTTCTTCCGTGCATAAAACTATTGAAATTCTAAAATTTTAAAAACTTCACGTTGTGTTGTAGTCAGAACCATACGAACCGAACAATTTTCGAGAAAATAACTAATTCCTATTAGTTGGAATAGAACCTACAATCTTCACGTGTACAGTCAAATACTGTACTGCTATACCACGGTGACCTCAAGATTAATATTATTATTTTTTTTATACAAACTAATTATAAATTCTCACTTCGCCTTACTTAATCAGAATAAAACCGTAAAAATAAATGAATTAATTAATTCTTTATTCAGCTGCTACTGCAAATTGAGTCTACAATTACACAATCTACACTTCAGAGAGACTACCCGTCGGTGTACACGTAACGTAACTTAAGAGCCGTTAAGAAAGTTATTAATACGTACTATATTATTTCTTTTCTAATAATTAAGATAAGGATATAGATTTGATTTTATTTTTCAAATTGCGCGATGAATTCATCCACATATCACGCAATGTCTAAAAACCATGGCAGAAATTGGGAGACAGGGAGTTTTAACACTAGGTTCCCTCTGCTTACCCTTCTATATACTTATACAAGTCGAAGAAGAACAATGACTGTGACGAGTAAGTTTTTATAATTTCATATAACTTATAATATTATCTTTTTAAAAAGTTGATAAAAGTTTCATTTTTATACTTCTTCTTATAAAGACAAAGCCAGTTTTGTCTATATGTCTCAACTTTCCATACTCACTAGTAGAATACGTTGATAGAAGGATCCTTTGTTAGAAAGCTCCGTAAAGTCGTTACGATAACCATATTCTCCAGAAATTTAGCTGCAGTTTTCAAACATCGCCGTTGAAAAGCTTTGGATTAAGCTTAATTTCTAAGGGTATACTTAAAATATTGTGAATACACGATTTTTATTTCGAATTAATTGATAGAAACTTACATGGCCATTTAGTAAATATGATGCCTTAAAAAATAAAAAAAATCACAAAAATCTTATAATGAGTAAAATAGCTTCATATATATTATATGTATTTAATGAGGTCGTCGTGGCCCAGGGACACAAGGGTATGACTGTAACGCGACGTTTGTGGGTTCGATCCCCACGCGAGATGGTGTTTAAAATATTTATCTAATTTTTAAATTTGAAATGATATATTTATCTTAATTTATATTTCCATTTCTTTGCTCTGGCTTCGAGCGGTAACCATGAAAATCTATGCCAAGGCACTTATACCCTCGTAAGCATATTTCCTATATATAATATCATAGATCAGCATTCGAGGATGTTAAGCGTAATTCCTGAAGCAATAGAATAGGTTAATCGTTTGGATGAAAAGAATTATCTCTTGGAGAAACTGTGTACTGAGTGTAGTGAAATATGTTTTATATGACTTATTTATTTTTTTAGCTTCACGTAGTATCTCGCACATAGCAGGATAGGCAGAGGGAACCTTCCGTTCGTCACTTTTATGGAAATTTAAGTGGAAATGGAAGCATTGCGTATTGAGTGGGAGAACCTATCGCCGCGCTTTGCCGCGGCACCTGAGCAAAGAAAAGGAAATATGAACATAAATAAATATTTCACTTCCTCGAGTGGGTATCGAACCCACAACCGTCGCGTTACAGTCATACCCTTGTGCCACTGCACCTTGAAGGATATCACACTATATATTTGTTTATTTAAAACTAAGAAAAAAACATCCAATAATATACTCGAACTCAAAGATAATCAGTACAAAAAATACATATTTGTCAAAGCATTCTCTAATACTCTTCACTCGTGTTGGTATAAATATTTGATTCAGCGGTAGGTTCTATTGACTTTGGAGTGGCGGGTGAGTGTCCGACCATTGTTTGACGATAGGCTTATTGTATGACGTATTTGGACCTTCCATTATAATTGCATTGATATGAGTACTTGTTCAAAGTTTAGGGATTTTGTCCTTGCTTTTGATAAAAATAATCGTAATATGATTTAAATAAGTTAGATAAATAAGTGGTGTTTGTTTGATATAGTATATCCGGAAAGTTATATCGGAATTTATTCAATTAGTTTTTTTAGAATAATTTTACTATTTACATTATAATTCGATTTTTGTGACTTATTGTATTTTAAGTACATTATTTTTAGAACCGACTTCGAAATTATAGTATTAGTTTTAATTACTCCAAAGTAAAGCAAATTAATAATTTAATAAGATAAATTATTGATATTTTTATACCTATTTTAGAATAATATTTGTATCTTTTTATTATGAAAGCAAGTATGCTTGTATGTTGAGTGGCGGAACTCAACTCCACGCTCTGTCTCGCTACCAGAGCGAGGAAATAAAAATACTAAGCATTTCATTCCCGCTAGTAGGAGTCGAACCCACAACCTGTCCCGTTTACAACTAAATATAGTTAACAAGAAAACCTGTAACAAGTAGGTAAACCACTGAAAAGGAAACAGTATATTATAACGCATATGAATATTCTACTTTTGTGTTATAATTTCATTAAGGGAACCTCGTCTGCCTGCTATTGTTCGAAAACAAAAACAGTCTTTGCCACTTAGCGACTTCGTATCCTTCCTGCCCGCGAATACTTATGTGCATTTTGCTTTGGAATTATTTGGTATTAAGAAACTCGACACAAATTTAGGTGCGCGATTTTATTATGTTAATTTTGTTATCGTTAGGTTCTTACTTGAGAAGTATAAAAATGTATATAATAGAACAACAGGACAACATTGCGGCGCAGAGGCACAAACGTGTGTCTATTGACACGACAGATGTGTGTTAGATTCTTGCTAGGGAAAATTAAAAATTATTTTAACGAGGCAAAGCGCACCGTAGAGTTCCGGCACTTAACAATGCCTACAAATTTCAATGGAAAATAGGGAACGGAGTCTCTTAATATTAGGTTACATATATATATATATATATATATATATATATATATACAGCGTGACGCTGAAATAAAATAAAATACTATAATGCTAATTTTTGAGATACCGTCTATTAACTAAAGAAAGAAAAAATGTCCCAATCTCGTTTGCATTTTTAATACACAATTTAAATTCAATGTAAAATATTTTTTCTGTTCTACAGAGTGGGGCATTGTTAGATCTTGTACGAAATTTGAACACAGTATAATCAGTATTTATTTACAATTTTCAATGTAAAATTGCTTACGATTCCACAATAAAACTTCATTTCAAAGGCGTTTGATTAACTCCTAAAACCCAGTTTAATAATTGGACGGTCGGAAAATAGGCAATCAATTAGTCGTTGATTGCTCTACAGCTAGAAAAAATACTGGAAAGTGAAGAGAAGTTTGTAGGGAAAGTACCTAAACTTCATTGAATTTAAGCTTTTTGTACAAAATCAAGGTGAAGTTATTGTTGTCAGATTTCATAGTGGGTTCAGTTGCGACGGGCCTATAAAGAAACCAACAGTTTTGGGTTAGAATTCTACTAGAAATATTTATGGTTAAATATTTCGAATAACAATATATGAAAAATAATTCGAAAAATAATATAATAATTATAATTTTAATAACAAAATTTCTATGTATCTACATGTACTAAGAACTTGTAAAAAAGAGTACTCCTTTCAACATGTAACCACACAGGATGGCGGGAGGCTGCAAAGCTGAGATGCAGGATTTTCCTTTATATTATTAAAATGGATACGGTATGATTATATATTTTTTTTTATATATTGAAATTTCAAGGCTAGTCATGGCGCAGTGGCACAAGCATATGACCATAAACGCGACAGGTTGTGGGTTGATTCTCACTCAAGGAAATTAAATATTTATTATATTCATTGTTTGTTGTACAAATAAGGTGCGGTGTTGAGTTCCACTAATGAACACACCCCCAGTCCCCCCAGAATTCGGCTGAAAGTGGAGATCAGATTGTCTTAACTAAATAAATAGGCTCCTTTATTGTTAAAAAAAAACCTCTTTCGTTCCCGAGTGGATGATAGACGTCGCACAGAATACTAGGCGTAGAAAGTTTGAATTTGGCATGTAGAAACAAAGTACTAATGACTAGTTTTAAAAAATAAAAATATAATTTTTTTGGAGGTTATTGATGTATTTTCTTGTAATATGACACTACACTGCACACTGGATACCTCCGTAGGTGTCGCTGTGACCGTTCACAGCGTCACTGCGTCTACATCTGCTCTTATGACAGTATTTCCTCAAACATGATATGTTTAAATGAATAAACAGTTTTTAGGGTCCCGTACCTTAAAAGGAAAACACGGAACTGTTATAGAATCACTGTGTAGTTTGTCTATCTGTCTGTCCCTCTGTCTGTCATACAAGACGGTGATAAAGTGTCAAGTAAAGTGTCTGTATATTAGTTTAGTAATATAAAATATCTAGGTTCTACGGTCCCTTGGAGCACAGATAACCTCAAGCTTAAGTCAAAATAATCAAAGACATAAGAGTAGGAGCATTTGTGAAGTGGTTTCGCTACTTCCTGTGGACATTCAATTAGAAAAATTTGGCTCGAAATGACAACTTCCGGTGTTATTGATTGAAAGAAATTTCGGTACTATTAATGGATAGGAAATAAATATATATATTTTTTATACAAAGAAACTAAAAGATTTAATTACAATGAATTTCTAGTAAACTGAGCCGTCAAGTTCGCTTTCAACACTGCAACAGGAAACATTATTATTTGAACTATATGTTTCTAAGGTTACACTGACCAAAGTAAGCACGTTTCATTGGAATTTGGAATTTGTTTCTAAAATAAATATATATTTAGCTGTATTCTATAAAAATAGGATAAAATTTCTTATTTAACGTATCCATTTCCATTTTACGAGTGTATGTAAGTTGGAACACTTAACGTGACAGGTAGGAGCAGCGCTGTTTGCTCTGTGACGCAACACCTGCGCTCTCGCTAATTGGTGTCTTTGATTAGAACTTAGAAAAATTATTCTTTGATGCAATTCACTTTGAGTTACATGTTTTTTTTACTGCCTTAATGTTTTAAGTTCGTTTAAAAAATGTTATTAAAAATTTGTCAAATATAAATAGAAAAATGTATTTCTTTGTTCAAAATTCCTGCATTTAGGGATAGATAAAAATATTCGTGAAAATTTTTTTTAACTATCCTAGAAATCAACCAATGACCACTTAGTCTTCCGTTTTCTCCCTGTATGCTGTTCAGTACAATTTTCACAGCATATCATGATTTTATATAGCATTATGTGACAGGGCAGCCATTATTCGTTTCCACTGGTGCCGGGACTAAAGCAAATGTTTAACTTCATAACTAATTTGCACGAAGCGTTGATTTTAACTATTACAAGTTTGAAATGTCTACGTTACGTATGTATATGTAAACTGTGAGGTATTCACCATACTATATAGTTAATATTTAGCTTCTGTTTCGATATGCTGTGAAAAAGTAAAGTAGTAAAATTATAATTATCTTATCTTTATCGTGAGATTCCACGATGGAAGACTTGCCCGAAGTGACCTTTGCAAGCCCTTACCAAATATGCAATCCGCCACGTGCAAGTCACGAGAGCGCACTGCTAGGGCGCAAATGTGTACCCGCTGGTTTGTCAAATAATTAAGTAGACTACAAGACGATAACCCCAGACCTAAAATTATCAATTTGGACAATAACTTCATAAATTTTACTGCAATCGATGAAAGCAAATGCATAATAATTTTTCAAGATTATTTTTTTTCGTTTCTAAACAAAATTAATGTCAAAAAATTAATTAAAAGTTTCATTTATAACGTACAAATATAGCAACTACACCTGTGCTTTTATGAAGCAGGAACTTTTATGTAGCATTACGTCAACACACAACGACAGCTGTAGTTATAAACTTAGAAAATTTTAATTTTCACTGTCTTTTTTTATCTTCTGCTGTATCCCGCATATAAATAATAAAGTTAATCCACCCTGTTCCTCACTTTTCGCCTAATTTTCGAGACTTCTTTGTTTTGTTACCAATGCGAGGAAATGAAAATAAAGAAGCTCTCCGAGTGAGAATTGAATCCACAATCGTCGTATTTCCAGATAGGCTGTGTCGCTGTACTGCGATGGCCTCGAGAAAATATTATTAATGAATAATTTTTTTTATTAAATAATATTTTGTAATCGTAATTTTTATTTTTTATTTATTTTGTACGAGTATATTCATCATAGAACTCGCTATACAAAGAATCTCATGCTTTATTAGAATCATCAAAAATTTCACTCTTAAAAAAGAAAAATATAAAAAAAAAATGTATAATAATTCGGGCATAGCGGTAAATGAACCCGCACCTTTTGGACTTTAAAGAGCTCTGACGATTTAGGCCATATGTTCTCATCAAGCTACGTTGAGATTTCTATACGCTTGTTTTAACTTATTCATGTTAATGGAGGCGCGGATTCAAATCTCGCTATGTTCAAATATTAATATATGTTTTCTAAAAAAAGTATACATAAATATCACATATACAAAAATTCTAAAAATTATAACGTTTATTAAACTTTAATTGTTCAAGCACAGTTATGGTATCTTCAGCCATGAAGGACTGTAAGCTGATGTTGTACAGACGATGGGGTTCTTAATGGCGATGGGAAGCACCTAACGACCGTTAAGTGGCGAGTAACATGTGTATGTATAATTCATGGGATGAATATTATTACGTTTAAGTCTTTGAGCTAAAAGAAAATTATTTTATGTAATATATTATTAGTTTATATCATTTACGTACTGTAAGTGTACACTACTGCCTTCACCTAACCCCCTAGTAGGAAAAAACAGTTAGAAATTTAAAAGTAAAAAACGAATATTAGTTGGGTAGGGCTGGTTATGGCAGGTAGGCTTCTGATCTGATCTGAGGGAACAACGCTTCAGGAGTATTTGTCTAAGCCGGCGACACATATAGAATACTTAAATTAATTCCATTTCGTATTTTTCATTACTACTAGAGATATTGTAAAACCATGCCGTTTCGTTTGGCATAAATAACTATAAATAAATGTAAGGCCGTCCCAGACCGCGACTGATTATATGCGTGACGATTGTGGGTGCAATATCCATTTAAGCGAATATATATGTGTATTTCCAATTTACCACTCGGGTAAACACAAGATACTCCTACGTTGCTTAGATCGATAAAATATAAATAAAAACAAATTCATTTATGTATTTAGTTATTTGATGCCACGTTGTAAACACAAAGGATTTTATTTAGGTGGTATTTAATTCATAAGCATCCCATACAACTAGATATATTTAAAGCTTTCACGCACGTTAGAGGTTTACCGCAGAGTAGGCAGAGGAAACTGGGGGACCTAGTGTTAAAATACTCCGTTTCCATAAAGAAGAAATGGAAGTATGAAATATTTAATTTCCTCGAGTGTGAATCGAACTCGCGACCTGTCGCATTTATAATTGACACTTGTGCCTCTGCGCCACTACCGGCTTCAAAGTAGAAATAGACATTTTACGGATAATATTTGTTCTTATCTAAAAGACTGTCACGTTCACCGCATGGAAGTTACATATTGCGGGAAACCAGAGTTTGAATTCTCGAATGTTCCACATCATACAATCTGTTCAGATGCTGTGGTAAAGCGATTACATCATTGGACCGTTTTAAAATGGAACTTTTATCTTTTTTTATTAAATCCCGTTGTATAGGTAGAAAATAAATGTTGCTCAGATTTTATTGCTGTGTATATCTGAAAGTTAAGACAAAGACTTAAAGAATTAAGTAGAATCAGGAATCATTGCGTCTTGAGTGGCGGAACTCAACGCCGCGCTTTCCCTTGTTACTAGAGCAAGGAAATGAAAATAAAGAATATGTCATTTATATATTCTATGTTGAGTGACAACACTCAATGTCGCTATTTGTATTGACACCAGAGCGATAAAAATTATATATTACAAGGAATCGAACCAACAACTACTTGCTTTAAGACATCAGCTTGACGCTGTATCCCTCACACAGCAGGGTAGGTAGAGGGAACCTAGTGTTAAAACATTCCGTTTCTCACTTTCTGCCGATTTGTCTTTCCACAGCGAAGAAATGGAAATATGAACGTAAATAAATATTTCACTTCTTCGAGTGGGAATCGAACCCACAACCGTCGTGTTACAGTCACACCCTTGTGCCGCTGCGCCACGACGGCCTCCATGCTTGAAAACATTTATGTATTATATCAATAGATTTTATTTAATACTTCATTTTACTTAACATTTTTCTTTCTCTTTTATACCGCCAAATAATTTTGGCTGCTATAGCAAGTATTCCTCTAATAATGTCACGGTCACAGACTTGGAGCCAACTTTTTAATTAATTGCGTTGATTTTTTCTACAATCGATATTCAGAGGGTTTTATAATATATGCTTTAAGTTAGGGATGAATAGGGCTAAATATATGTGTCAAATAGCTTAAGTCAACAGGACATATATGTAACTATGTTTAGTTCCAAACAGTTAAAATTTACGAAAAAAATAAAAAAGTCCGGACCAAGTGTCAGTAAAATGTTCCTTTTAAAGAAATATATATTTTATTATTTACAATTTTCTCTGCCATCTAATTTTTCTAAGCTTCTTTTTCAGTTTGTTGCTGTATCCCGCACACAGCAGGGTAGGCAGAGAGAACCTAGTCTTAAAACACTCCGTTCCCCACTAATATAATTCATAGATAACCTATAATAAACAACCTACCAATAAGAACTTAAGAACCATATCATATACCCTTCACCCAATAAGTTTCCAATTGTCTTCAAGATGCCATCGACAATTATAATAAATGATAATCCGTCGTGACGCAGGGGCGGAATCGTGTAAACGCGATGATTTTGAGTTCGATTTCTACTCGGGGGAATAAATCAATTTTACGTATTTTCTTGCTCTTTTTTGTCTTATCACTAGATTCCCGACTTCACTCCGGCAAATTAAAAAAATATATTTTATATTTTTGAAAAAAATCCTTGCTTCTAACTTATTTTTAATTTATCAAATTTTCCTTAAAAGACTACGTCGACTTCCTTTCGAAAGTAGACTATTTCATTCGTAATAATATGTAATATTCGTGAAATATTCACAATATATTAGGTGCATGTATCGGGCCAGCGTCATTTAAAATCGTTTAGACCTAAACATGTAGAGAATAAGTATATTAAATGATATGTTGTGAATATATTGTATACTTATCTATAATACTACGATATTATTATCCAGAACACAATAGCCTATTGTATTCATTATTGTTCAAGTATTTCTACAAACTCTTCACTGTTTTTTTTCTCTTTTCATCAAGTTTATTAGGCATGGATACTATTCATATATTTTATTATTATATATTATATAATAATATATTTAACCCTACTATCGATCGGTACTGAATATTTTTCAACTTGAAAATTATTAAATTTTTAAATTCCTCGGAGTTAGAATCGAGCCTACATGTAGCCTGTCGTGTTCCCAGTGGCAAGGATCCTATGCTACAATATCCCAAATGATCTAGTGGCTAAGAAGTGGCTTCCACCCAGGAGGGCCGGTTTAAATTCCCGGTACAGGAATCCCCTCATATAACTTTTGTGTTTTGTTTTTTTTTGAAAAAAGTATATAATTATTTTAAATATGCAATAATCATACAGATTCTTATATAATAATATTATAGTTGACAAATCATTTATGTAATTTGAATGCAAAAAAAATTTTTTTCCATAGTCCATTTATCAAGAAAAGCTATAACCTTATATTAAATCACGAGAATTGTTTTAACATAAACTATATTTTATTTTTTAACTATACTACTCCCACTTCACCACGAAGGCAAAATAAAAAATGAATTACTTAATAAAGCAATTTTTCCTAAGCCTTATTCAAATACAGCAGAAAATTTAAGACTTTACAGCCCGTACAGTTGACAAAAATTCTTCTCTTCCTCTCTAAAAAAACACTAGTTTCCCTCAAATTAAAACGACAAAATATCCACCCAATGTAATTTGTAACAAAAACTTTAGAAAAACGTTTATTTGGTCGCATTTATGTTGAATTCTACTTCCATTTGCGGCACAACATTTTCGAACTTTTTCGCCTGGACTTCTGTACTACAGTAGCTTTTTCAACTTTCAGCTTAAAAAAAGTGACTTTTTAACACCAATTTTATGTTAAAAGTAGCTAATTAGTTTAATGGCTATATTAAACAGAGGTACGCGCATTTTCCCGCATAGAAGGGTAGTGAGATCGATTTCCACTCAGGGGAGAGATATTTAATATTTATATTTCTTCGGTCTAGTAACAAAGAGCGGCGTTGAATTTCGCCTCTCAACATGGGAAACGAGGGAACGGAAGTGTCTTAAAGTCAACGGAGTGTCTTGAAATTAGGTTTCCGGCATCCGTACTCCAAAAGGGGTTACGGTTAACGGATACGAATTTAGATTTTAAATTCCAGCCTTCTATTACTATCCATTTAAAAAAAAGCTCTATTACGAGACCACTGTACGAAAAACACCTTGAAACATATTGTGAAAACCAAAACTAGACGGCAAAAAGACTTAAACAAGAGCTCGTCAGAAATTAGCAGCTAGTCGTACCTTGCCCGCGACCTAATTTGTCACTATATACTGGTACAAAGAAAAATGCACCGCAACGGAAATATCTCAGGTAACAATAAATAACATATGAACGTACATAGGAGTATATTATTATATAAAAAAAATGTGTTTTTTATTTATTGTAGGTTCACGTTGTATATATGTGCCCGCATGGCAGAACAGGAAAAGGGAACCTAGTGTTGAGACAATGTGCATCGCCCACTTTTTAAGACATCGCGTGAGTCGTGGAATTCAATGCCGCGTTGTATCTAGTATACCTTGGTATACCTTGTATAACAAACCAAGGAAAATATAAATAATTTTCCTTGAAAACATTAACAACTTTCTAAATGAAAAAACGTCTAAATAATTCTTATTTCTCCACTCAACTAGCAATACCTCTAGAATTCGGGAGAAAGTGGGCAATGGACGAGTCTTAATGGGAACTCTGAATCCCCTTTCCCCCCTAAATTCTGACATCTCCCCCGAATGGAAGTCGAACTTACAACCGCCATTTTTACAGTCACACGCTCGTGGTCTCATTATATAATAATCAATCGACTCATATAATCAATCATTAAAATAGCTTAATTGGTGCTATAACATTATTTTGTGCCTACATTATGACAGAAGCAAGTGCTTATATTTGTTATATTTCTCTATAGATGCTTTAAATTCAATCAAGACAATGGTGTTCTTTGTAAAACACCATACAATATATCAATAAATGAATAAAAACAATGTGTTTTTGTTAAAAATCAAAAGGTTAATTATTGTACAATTAACTATAGTTATTAGTTACACAATAAAACATATTTTCGAATACTGATTCCATCCATTATTTTAGAGTTTCATATCGGAAAGGTAAAATGGGACCCTATTAATAAGACGCTTTCTATCCATTAGTTTGTTTGTCTACCTGTAACCAGGATGTATCTCATGAACTGTGATAGACAGTTGAAATTTTCACAGATAGTGTACTGTTGTTGCCGCTGTTGCTATAGCTGACTATAAAAAAGCAGAATAAAATAAATATTTGAGGGGATTTCTCCAATAAAACAAATGTCATTGTTTGATGATAATATAGATAGTTTGGAACTTTTCATACTTCAAACCCAGCTTAAGCCATATGAATATAACTAGTAAAAAAAGTTTATATAAATGTATAAACATTTTTTATGACATCAGCAATTTAAAAATCTAATACACTTAATATGTCACCCCCAGGACCTCAGAGGGAGCTGAATGAATGAATGATTTATGTGGCCGCTGTCCATAAATATATACCTAAATATTAATAAACAGTTTACTAACTTTAGCAGATAGGTAGTGAATGGAAGTAGCATAGCACGAGTGATCACAAAATGAAAGAGTATTTTTTTTATTTTAATCTGTGATTTACTTTTGTGCCTTGAATATAAATATGTCTAAAGTACTTTATGTTGGAAATAAACACAGGCGCGGCTTATCGCTTGAAACAATCTATTTCAATACTCCTACATCACGTGGTTATTTTTTTGGATGCCAAGTTTCATTTTTTTTTTTGAGAAGATATCTTTTTATGGATTCAAGTTAAAAAGTTGCTTCCCTAGTATTACTATAGAAATAACGTGGTATTGTTATCTGAAAGTTAACTTCATCATAACAATGTATGGAATATGTAACGTTTGTTCATAATTTTTTAATTCTTTATTATATGTATTATCAAATTCCCTATTTCCCAAATATAACAAAATAGATCCGGTTTTCTTTATGGTAACTTCTGTGGTAACAAGATAAACATTCTATTTCTCGAAAATTGAGTTAAAATCAGCGAGCGGAGTGTCTAGTGATGGTGTATCACTAACACTATCTGATTCTCCTACAATATGCGTGATACAGTGAAAAAAAATGTATTTAAAATACATGTGATCCCTTGGGTCACTTAACGTAATATCAGTGTATCCAATCTGTGGCAACAAACGACGCTGTTTGTCCGTGACCGTAATACCGGTAGAAGATTGCTTTGTAATGAGCCTGCGTGACGCGCTCCTTAGCCTCCTACAGCCTCAGTGCGATTGAAAAATAATTATATTATAATAGCATTAGAAACTTAAGTGACTTTTTACTTTTGTTTTTGCTTTATATTTTTAAAAACTTTTAAGCTTTTCATTGGGTTGTGTGCTTCAACAGATTATAGTGATATATAAGTGGTAGGCGAAATTGGTTATTTCGCCCTGAACAATGACTAAGATCGAATTTGTGCTGTTAGGTAGCGGTGCATTTAGTATGTTTGGAACCTATTTGAAAATACATTTTACTTGTAATCTAGAAAAAACACAACGATGTATTAGTCCACTAGAGTCAAGTAGATAAAACATATAATATATTTTCATATATTGTTATTAGCTTTATTTATGTTATAAAAAAATAAGATGTTATTTTTTTCAGCTTTCAATGAAGTTATTTAAACATTTTATCTCGGATAGTTTTATACTTAAGCCTCATATCATAATAATTGGAAAGAAATAACTTTTTTATCTCACGCTTTAAGTCGCTTTGCTCGACCTACTTGGCAATTTAAACGGTTTTCTAAGTCCAGTACAGCTTAATCGCCTGGAACAAAATAATGTTGTTATATTTTTAGTTTTGAGTAAGGCAAACAGATATGAATCCAGTCGTGGCACAAATGTGTGACGGTAAGCTCGAATAGTTGTGGGTTCGATCCACACTCGAGGAAATGAAATTGTTACTTAAATGTATATTTTCATTTCTTCGCTCCGGTGTCGAGGCAAAAAACGGCGTTGAGTCTCTAAGCACTAGGCTCCCTCTGCCTAACCTACAATGTGCGGGATACAGCATTACACAGATTTATTTATTTATTTTATATTTTCAGTTTCTCAACACGCAAACGAAAATAGAGAACGAAGTATCTTAACACTTAACACCCTGCAGTATGCGGAATACAGTGTGCGCGTTAAAGTAAATATTTAGTTTCGTCGAGTGGAAATCGAACTCGCTACCAGTCCCGTATACAATCACACACTTGTTTTTTACAAAATGAAACGAGAATATAAATTTATAAAATTAGAATAAGCGGGCAGTAATTTTATCACAATCACTTCATACTACATGAGCAGCAATATTGTGAATAAACCGACATGTTTCACAATATAGATGGTTCACCCAAAAATTCAAAGCGTGTCTAAGCCTTGATTTCCTTGGAAATGAATAGCCTGAAATTGGACACCGACTGCTTTCCGATTTCGAACCTTAACTCTAAGCAATAGAGTATAAAAAACAACTTGAAGATGTATTAATTTAGCCCGAACTACCCTACAATCTACCACCGCCACAGACACAGGTCAGCTGACAATAAGAAATGGAGGTATCACATATTGTTGACCCTCGTCATTGAGAACACTATTCGTCATCAATTTCGCGTCGCCATTTGTCTTTTCTGGCGACGCATGAATCAGCGTAAAGGGGATTTTTCCTTGGCAACTATGACATTTTTGGGATATCCCAAACATTAATATGAGACATGTGAGATTTGCTGTCATACTTTTTTTGTAAGGCGTGAGTATATCATATAATATTTCTATATTTAATTGGAAATATAGAAATACACCCGTATTATGATATATGATATGATATGTTATGATATGTTTCCTTCTTTAAGACAAAACGCTAAGCTTATATATTATTTCTACCATTGTTTTCCTCATTCTCTTGTAAATTTCAAAGCAAAAACCCATCACGCTTCTATAGAAATAAATAGGTTTTGCTGGTACAGCCACATAGCGAGTATATATCACAAAAGTCTATTTGTTAAACGTCCGCTCGGCCAAAAAAATCTTAGCCGTATATAGCGTATCGCCCCAATAAATTCAGTTGCATATTCTAGGCCGCTATAACTTTGTGAGTTGAAATAGAAAAAAAAATGTTAGACCCGTTACAAAATATTCATTTCTATAGAAATCTTGAAACACCAGACGGAATGTATAGAAAGTCTGTTACAAATGAATGATTTTTTTGGGCTTCGATGAAAAGAAGTTGTTTAGCACTTACATAGTATGTATGTACATATATCTGTCTTTCGATATCAGCTTTGGTAAGGGAGTGTAGAGAAGCTTCTCTTTAAGAAGACACAGTTTGTTACTGTTATATAACATGATTGATGAATTATGAACTTTCACAAGCCCAAAAAACACGTGTACAAAGCGGCAATAGTAGTAAATATTATTGTAAAACTATTAGCTGTACCTGTCCCCACCATAGCAGGATAGGCAGAGTTAACCTAGTGTTAAGACTTTCCGTTCCCCACGTTCCGGGGAATTTTGAAGACATTCCGTGATGAGTGACAGAATTCAACGCCGTGCTTTGTCATATCAGAAAAATTATGAGAAAAAGTCAAAAATAAGCAATTAACACTACGTGAAAGCTATCGTAAAAATTATTATTTATGAAAAATTTTGTTATCTGTGAACTGACAATTTTGACAGAGATAAATGTACTGGCCGTAATCACTGAAGGGCTGAAAACACCCTCCTAGTTTTAATAAATATATTTTTGTTGTAACATGTGTGTACAAGGATTAACAGCATTAGCCAATTCAGATTTAGGTTTTTGTAAAAGGCTCTAAAGATTCTTATCGTACTTATGTTTATTATGAGGATGTCGTGGTGCAGGGGCACCGCATTGTAAAAAGCGAATCTCTGTATTTTATTCTGTTGTATTCCACATTTAACAGGCTAAGAGAGAACCTAGTGTTAATTCAATCTGCTTTCTATATTCCACCGCGCATTGCCGCTTCGCGAGTCCGTCACTAGTAGATACATTACAAAATTTTTTTTAGGTTCTCTTATATCAATAAGAGGGCTTCAATAATTTTTTTTTCGATATACCTTCCATATACAGATACTGATCTGTTACTATTTTATTATAAGTATACATTACAATTAATTAATGTAAAACAAAACTACTCCATTTACAATAAAACTTTTAATTTATTTATAAAGTTTCGTCCGTACACTTTGGAAGTAGCTTGGCGATGCCACTTATTTAAAACGTAAAGGAATCTACAACGAATCTGAGTACAGGAGTTGGAAATATTTTACTGTGTTAACTGGTTCCACTTCTATACACTTAAGAGGCAGAGGGAAGAGAAGAATATTATTTGTATTCAATTTTTAAAAATTTGCCGATATTAATATTTTTGAACTGCATACAAACGCGTTCAATAAAACCCCCTGAACAGCTAGGGCGTTAAAATAAAAGAAATAACATTTCGTCTTAATTCCACGAAAATAAATTTCAACGACAACAAAAAAAATGTAGTACTATATGTGATTAACAAAAACAATACAGCTTGCTCTCTTCATATATTTTTTACTTATTCGTTTTATTATATTTGTTGTATTAAAAATAAATATCAACAAGTGCCGCGAGTATGATATGCAATAAAAATATTATTAAAAAGATAAAAACAACAAAAAAGTCAGTTTTAACGAATGTAACCGACACTAATGCTCAGCGCCTGGCTGTAACGCGACGACTATGGGTTCGATTCCACACGAGAAATAAATTATTTCATATCTCTTCAGCTTGACAGCGCGCGGATTTGTGTTCTTGGGCGGTGTGTAGGGTATAGACTTTCTTGACATTAAGTTTACCTCAACAATCCAAGATGCGTTATAATAACAGCAACCTGTATTAAATCAGAATATTCTATAATTATGGTAACATATCTATATATTACTACACTAATAAGTTACCGGAAGCCTCCGTTTTTATCTCTCCTACAAATGGGCTGGCCTGGCCTCAAAGGAGTTATTCTAAATACAGGATTTCCTTTATGCAAAATATATACAATGTAACAAGCTCTTACGACATTTTAACGATCGTTAGCCCCATTCAACCCCATGCTTAATTCCCCATTAAACGCCATAACCGAGCCAAATTGCTTTATCAGCTGATCTTGTGAAGATACTATCTATACTATACTATATTATTTGAAATGTCATTGAACGATTTAGAACGCTGAATCCCGCATGCACCCAGGTTGGCAAAGGGAACCTAGTGTTAAGACATTGAGAACATGGGTAACTTAAAAAAACTATATTAATTAAATTAAAGGCATCGCAGGAGGAAATAAGCCGCATGTAGCACGGTAGGCAGAACGAACGTCACTAAGTTCGTTCTGCCTACCGTGCTACACTTTAAGACATTCCGATCTCCACGTACCGTGTAATTTTTAAGACATCATGTACTGAGTAGAGCAAAAATGTATTATTTTATGATATAATTCTGTATTTATCGAGTCGTGAAGATAATTATCAAAAGGGTTGCTATGGAAGATTTTTAAAAAGAAAATTTCAAATTTGCTTCACCTTATATCCAGCATATCGCAGGATAGACAGAGGGAAACCCTAAGTGTTAAGACATCCCATTTCTCACTTTTCGGGATATAGTGTGTAGAGCAAGAAAATGTAAAGAATTTTCTTAATTGAACCCACGATATGCGTCGACAACTCTAATAACAAATTACTTAAGACATATAATATAAAAATACTAAATTATAAATAGGCATTGTCAAAGAAATAACTAAACATAATTCATTTACTCGTATCTATTCTAAACCATTATCTTACTGCAAAATTGAAACAAAACTTATTTAAAAACTCTAGCAAAAACCTCTTAAAATGAAAATTGTAAGTGAAAAAGTACGTTGCGTCGTTAACTAAATCATTTTCTTTAACGAGGTGCCGCACTAATCGCCGTCAGCTTTCTCAGCTTAATTAAACTTTTATCATAGTTTCAAGTCAGAAACTGGGAATATACCGACGGGCCCTTACCTTATTTAAATTTTCACGGTAATTTTTAATTTTGAAAAATTTAATATTAAATTTAAAAATGACAATCGCAAATTTATTGATAATTTTTAAATTAAATTAATTACTTAATTTTAATTCAATTAATTTATTACTATTAAAATAATTTGTAAATAATATCGTATAAAATTAGCGCATAAGCTTAAGTCCACAAGCTTATGTTTGCCAACTTTCGTAAGTTATACTTTCTGTTGCCTCAGTGGGCAAGTCTGACTCGCATTCGGACAAGTTTTTTTTTTTGAAGAACCAAACCATAAACTGAACCATAAAATAAAAAAAGTTTCAGGATGAAGGAAATAACTTAACTTATCTTTACTTAGCATTTAGTAAAACACGTTGCTCGTTTCACAATTCTTACCTGTACAATTGTTCGATAGGTACTAATTTGTCGTCACCGGAGCCATCTGTCATTTACATACTGATAATTGAACTTAGAGTTGAAGAGTAATTGCTAGTGTTTCAAATTATATTCGGGCCGTCGTAGCTCAGCGTTCTACTATTGACGCTTTGGTTGTGGGTTCTACCCCCTCTTATACAACTGATTATATTTAAATTATTTTCCTTCATTGAATTTGAATTGTGCCACTCAACACTCTGTTCCGATTGCTGGTGGAAGCTTGAAAATGGTGCGTGTTCACTAGAAACACTAACGAATACTAAGTTCATTCTGTTTCTTTGCTATGTGGAAAAAAGCGTAAAACATTTTTTTTGCATTACACACTATAGTATTTGGAGTTCTTGACTTCTTGATGGACTACATTGCAAATTAACTAATTCTAAATACTTATTGATATATTGAAAAAAAATAATTTGTCGTGCCGTGTCGTGTTGCTCATCGCGTTATGAAAGGCTCGTAGGACTCGAAGTAGCCTGTATCCTGTCTGTACCCAAGTGGGGCCGCCTTAAGCTCGCATCCACTGTCCAAGCTCTTCACTTATGACTAACCAAATTCAAAATTATTCTACAAGAGGCACATTCGAAGAACGTTCTACAACTAACTGATGATAATAGCAGATAGGTCGAGATATTTAAGCAAACTATAAAGAGACCACTTTCTGAACTGGTAACCTAAAGTAATTAAATAGCGCTTTGCCAAGTAGTCTGCAACTTGTTTAACCATTTTGTGGTCTCAACTTCAATTTTGTAACCAATAAATGGACAACGGTCTTAAATTCTTAATACTCCTTAAGACCAACCCTGTATCCCGCAAATATATATATATCAAGGCACAAGGCTCAAGGGCACAAAGCCACGGTATATGTCTGGTGGGATTACATATCTTTCTTCAGGCTCTGATGGTTCCTAATTTTCATCTGTTTGCTCTATCATCTTCCACTACAAAGTTTTCGGATTCACTGGCGTAACTATTATCTAGGGCCATTAAGTTCAAGTTTTAATAAATGTATAATTTCATCTTCTTTTAAAGGGAACACTATGTAAATCTGGAATTATTCACATATTTATTTAAAAATAAACACGCTCATATTTTAATAAGAATACTCACGGTAAAGCTAAACAAATATCCGACGAACGACCGTCGCAACGGTTTGTTTGCCTCGACAGCACGTGCAGACGCGGCGTTAATAAATACAGCGATATTTCGTTGCACTGCCCGAAGAATCGACAGATTTTAGCTGTCTAGTCTACTTTGAACTTGTTTTAAGCATTGCAACATGAGGTACAGATTCTAAGTCTTAAATTATCACCAATATGTTCATAGCCTTAGTTGTTCGTGGGGCGTATGGCTAAGCTCACGATAAGCCGGTTACATCACGGTCTGCGTCTCTCCTCTGCACAGCTTGTCAGATTAAAGATTAACGATAAAATTCGTTTTTCTAAACAAAATAAACGAATATAGCGCTGATGGATTTCCCGCATAACAGGATAGACATAAGTACACTTCGTTCTCCGTTTTCCGTGTAGTCGAGACATTGCACGATCAATTTTGCTGTAAATGTAGAATTTGAAGGAGAGATTTTTTTATTACTGTTTTACATACTATACTATATAACTATACAAAGTCCTTCAAAAATATTCTTAATGTTAACTATTCATGGATCTATCAAAATATTTAATTCTTTATGTAATTCACATACTGGTTCCCAACATATGTCTCCAGGTAAACAATATGGTAATAATTTTATATAATAATCTGTTTCGAAGGTATTTGTCACTCTTGGTGATTCAAATTTAACTACGGGCAGAGACTAATCGACCGACCCTATTAATAGCCAACACGTATTTAAGACTGACCGGAAGCATGTAGCGAACTTTCAATTACTTCGTGTAAGCCAAACTTAAGAAATTGGAAAAATCATTTGACATCCTATAATCTCTGCCTATCATTATATAGGATTCGTTTTAATGAGTTTCTTAAATTAGCTTAATTAATTAGAGAATTATTCGTTCACCTAAATTAGCTTCACGCTGTATCCCGCAGATAGCAGCATAAGCAAAGGCAATTTAGTACTAAGACACTCCGTTCCTCACTTTCTGCCGAATTCTGGAGGCATTACGTGTCGAGTGGCAGAACTCAACGCCGCGCTTTGCCTCGACACCAGAGCGAAGAAATGGAAATATAAATTTAAATAAATATATTATTTCATCTCCTTGAGTGGGGATCGAACCCACAACCAGTCGTTTGTGGCGCAGGGGTGCGGAGTGACACTCTGCACCCCTGCGCCACGACTAGCCTCAATTTTATTCCATTTATTTATGCTTAATACACATTTAATTATTTATCATCTTTATCCACGTCTACAATCTAAAGCTCACCCCTACGTATAAGACGTTGTAGCGTCTATTCGTTCATTGTGAGATTCTGTACCGCAAGCTGTCGTCTGTCACACTAACATCCTGCGACACTTGACAACACTTGGATTCCGAAAGCGACTCGGGGCAAATTCCATGCAACACTACAAACATGTTAGAGATTTCTTTTTGTTTGCGAGGGACATTTTGGAATACTAAACTAACTACTAAAATAAAAAATATATATTAAGCTTTAGATGGACGTTACTTTTATTAAAGCATCATATAATATCGATGAAACGCGATGACGGCAATATGCTTGTGAGAAATCTTTGCTGTTAATATTACAACAGGCGTATGTGTGTTTTCTTCGTTTTAGTTACGCAATTATGTTTTTCACCTTTTCCGCGCAGCGCTATAAGCGTGTGACTATACAATCGACGGTTGGGGGTTCGATTCTAATTCGGGAAAATTAATTATTATTTTCATTTCTTGGCTCTAGTACCAAAGCAAAATGTACATAATATATGTAACATTGATACTAATTTGTTTCGTAATTTCAGTTTCAATGTGCGAAGAAATGCTCGAACAAATCTGAATAGTCATCAGTCATTGAAAATGTGTTGGTATTACAAAGAGCGAAATGAGGCGAATGCGAACTTTTTTTAGTAAGTTAGACTTACCGACTTCCCCCGTTAACTTTGTTTTTGCCAAATTAAGTGAGAAACTTATTTTTGCTACTTTGTTTTATGTTGGCAGTTCTATGGAGTAGTTGCACATATGTTTGATTGTAAACGCGTCGGCTACAGAACCGATTCCTATACGGGGAAATTAAATATTTATTTAATATTTTAATTTCCCGCACTACCCCGACACCGTGCGGCGTTGAACTCCGACACTCGACACGTAGTGTTTTTATATAATGAGAAAATGTTAAAAATAATATAATTATATTAGTGCGCTGAGCGAAGCTAACTCTTACTGGTGAAAACTGTGTTTCGTTGACAATGCCCTCCTCCTGAATTATGAGGAGTAGGAACTTGAAATTTTGCACAGAGGTAAAGACCAGTTAAGAAAAGTTAGAGTTAGGCAAAAGATCGAACCTTGAACTTCCTTCGCAAGATATCATTAAAGCAATTTCCAATATTAATTAATTACTCTCCCAAGTCTCACTGACTTTTCAGCAGCACAGGATCAACTAACACCTCGTTACAGGAAATAAGGTTTACAGTCCTTTTAAATATTCAAGAAGAGCAATACTCCTGGTACTCTCGGTGGGCTGCTTGGCCAAGTCTTCGTTAAAAAATATCATATTTTAAACTGTATGGCTTAAGAAATGGAGTTCAATTTAAATAAAATATATTTTCCGGCATGAAAATATATGCGAAATTGTAATTAACATATATTTTACACAATTTTAGACTTTAAGATGATTGTTTTAAAGGTGTTTAGATGTGACAAGACAAAAGAAACCGGACCTCGTCCTAAGAGTATAAATTATTCAAAACAGCCAGTGTGTGAAGTGGATTCTATTATGCTTGCATTCTATGTTTTATTATCATTATTTGCCGCTTACCAAATTAAATGTTAATATTTATTTGTGGAAAGTTATTTTTTTTTATTTTATAAAAAAAAACAAATTTAAAAAGAAATTATATAAAATAATTGCATGAAACCGCATGCAATTTTTTAAAATAATTTGTGGTTATTTTTTTTATTTTTTCTCTCGGCCTATCCTGTTAAAGAAACAAAAAAATAGTAATATAGTAAACATATAGAATATAAACGTGAACTTTTCATTATAAAAATACATTAATATACATTCAAAATTTTTTATTTAACAAAATTTTTGTCATAACCTAAACGAATACAATACCCCTTTCATTGTTAATAACGTCGTTACGCCAGATGAGCCGCGATCTATCACATAGATTGTTCCAAGAGTCATTTGTATCGCCATTTTGTGAATCGCCATATATTTATTATGAGTTTGGTTTAAAACTTATTATATGAAGTGCTTTTGAAACTTTCATTGTTTAAAATAAATTTGTTAGAGCAACTAGTCGTTGTCATGTGTAAATGGATTTAATGGTAGAATTATTTATATTGTGGATTTAAGTTTCGGTACAATTTTCACTTGGGGACGATTTTTCTCATCTGTCCTAATAAAAAACACATAAAAAACAGAATAGAATAGTGTTAAATTCTACACTCATCCCGCTATATATCGAAAAATTATCGAAAATTTAGAAACAGTGTATCTTAACTTAGGTACCCTTTGTCTATTTCGCTGATCTGCTGTGATAATCTACGTGAAGCTCAAAAATAAATCGTAAATCGTTATAAAGTCATCGCCGAAGCAACGAAGTGATCAACGTAACGTGTTGGGCAGT
This sequence comes from Heliconius aoede, assembly GCA_037355905.1. NCBI lineage: Eukaryota > Metazoa > Arthropoda > Insecta > Lepidoptera > Nymphalidae > Heliconius > Heliconius aoede. The sequence continues at coordinate 1,010 of JBAIZZ010000055.1, read as the reverse complement.
GTTTAATTAAACTAAGAACAATCGATGGTCGCAGGTTCAAACCCCGATTTCGTTATATTTGCGGAACTTAACGCCGTACATTATTATGATTTACGCTCCACACGCAGTTTTATTATACACTACTCACAAAGTACATAATTATATTTTACAACTCTAGCAATATCTTATCACTTGTCCGCCCACCATACATAACGAGGATATGTGCAGATACTAATACTAAATAACAGCTGGACATTTATTATTTATTTATTTTTAAGAGAAACAATCAGTACAATAAAATATTATAAAAAAACATAATATATTATGATACCAAAAACAAAGTTTCCATAGATTACATTAAAAAAATATAATACCAATCATACTGTAGCTATGTAGATAATTAATAACCTAGTGTTAAGACACTCCGTTCCACACATTCTGCCTATTTCTGGAGACACTGCGTGTTAAGTGGCGGAACTCTAAATTGCTCTTTGCCTCGACATCAGGGCGAAGAAATGGAAATATAAATTTGAATAAATCTTTCATTTCCTCGACTGGAGATCGAACCCACTACCATCCTGTATCACCACAACAAAGTGTGATTTTTACAGTCCACTTTGTGTGTCCACTTGTCCACGACTGACCTCAAAAGATAATTAATAAATTATATTTTTTTCAACTTTGTTCACTCTTAAGATAAATATGTATTGGCTATTTTTTACCACCAGGCACCAAACCAAATATCAACCTCATAGTCCAATAGGTACAAGCTGGAAATACCCTAACTTGAATATAAAGCCTGACGAAAATTGTAAAAAGTTGAAATTTGGCATATGAGAAAATTAGTATATAGGAAGTTAGAGGAGCTTTAAGGAAATGAAAAACTTGAATTTGCATTTTAGTCCACGTAAACAGTTATTACCTAATTATAACATTAATAATATTCAAAAATGAATTCGGATTACAAAACTTTGGAGTCGACGGTTATAAAAAGTCATATAAAAGCTCTTTGTGAAAAGGAATTTCTAAAA
>JBAIZZ010000054.1:68839-131083 GCA_037355905.1 Heliconius aoede | reverse complement strand
GGAGCCACAACAATATCTGCTATTCAAGCGACAAACTCGTAATGTTGCGTGAACATTTAAACTAACGGTATGTTTACAATGCGAAGCGATGTATGAAACGTTACTTTCATATGAAAATGGGGAATTTTCTTTATGTGAAGGTGATATATATACCTTATATGAGGAATTATCATAGTGAGCATTGGATCAAAAGGTTCAAAACGATAAAGAACTCGCTGGGATAATCTATTAACCGAGTACAAGCTTTTCTACTTTATTCAATTATACGTTGTAGTAATAATTTACCTATTTCGACTTATTTCTAATAAAATGCCTCCAGAATTCCGTAGAAAGTAGAGAAGGGGAGTGTCTTAATAGAAACGGAGTATCTTAAAACTAGGCTTCCCAGGCTCAATCTATTTACCTTATTGTATACGGCACTCATCAAACGAAGCTTAATTTTCCACTATCAACGCTTTCTTAGAACATATCGGGGCGTTTGTAAATGTGGGTTTCATTTGGAATGAGATACAAATTTGTAGATGTCACTTTTATGTAATAATTTATAGGCGATTTACAGGCGAATTTCGAGGAATTCAGCGGGTTAAGGGTACCGCCTACTATTTTACAACTTTTATTAAGCTTCCAATGCAAGTTTGTTCGTGTAATGTTATCTTCACTTGATGTGATTACTGCTTGCGTCCTTGAGGAACTAAAGTAAATTATAACTATATCAGGCACTAAATAAATACGAGTACGTACTTAAACTTTGCGAAAAACGTTTAAATTATATAATTATTATTAAATAATTTGTAATTGTTATATCATTTGTACGATAATAGTAAAACGTTTATAAGAAAAAAAAATATTTAATAATTTTTATCTAGCTTTCGGCTGGTAACGTATCTATCCATTCATTGCTAGTGGGTGGTGGAACTCAACGCCGCACCTTGCCTTTTTTTATGTCCCCAAGTGAGAATCTGCTGAATTTAACATTGTACATAATAAAGTAACTTCTGAAGTAGCATAATTTGGAATTTGACCTCTTAGATTTAATTGTAGGTAATTTTAACGTTAAATTAATTATTTCCAATTCCTCCTGCAAGTGAAACGGAGTGTCTTAACATTAAGTTTCCTGTGCATACGAAGCTAAAAATAAGAACTTACTTCGCCAATTTAATTTTTACAACAATATTCTCATACATTTCATCCACGCTATAAAAATATTGAAAAAAGCTGGCTGTTTCAGTCTTTACCCGTGCCATTTGTGTCGGACCGTCTATTTTTCCAATCCAAACAGTTTGATTGATGGACGTCGTTTTTTAATCGCCTTTATTCTATTTTGTTCACACCATATCGACGCAATCTAGGCGCAGTGCATGTGGAAAATGTCTGATTGGTGTAGATTTGATTCTTATTTGAGGGAATATCCATATCTTGTTCAGAATTTCAGAACACCGTACTATGTCACCGTACTGTATCACTATGTCATTGCTTAGAAAAAAAACCCCTAAAGTGAAGTATTATATGTATTTCATAGAAAAATATTATTACGATTGCAATTTGCAGTCCAAGTGCATAAGCCTGCAAACTTACGATTTCAAAACCTGTAGCATATTTTCTGGATACTTACAATAACGATATTAGCAATAGAAGTAAGAGTTATTAGAATTAAATTTATTAAAAATTAGAACTCGGCAGTACAAATAAAGAAATAAAAAATTGAAATGACTGAAAATGATGAATGAAATGAATGATTGAAAAACAATTATAAGCCTACACATGTAGTTCATTTCATAAAACACATGCACAAACTTTTAAAAGTTAAACTTGTTAAATTCAAAAAATTGTACTTCCTGTTTACCTACATTGCTGAAATTATTACGGTGCCCTCTTTCGGCCAGAAATCGTACTTGTTAAACAAAAAATCTAACAAAACTCCAGTTATTCTGAGATAATATAATCATACGCGCCCTAGTCGCGTTTGAGTTCAATCATTATGCAAAAGCACGCGCGGAATTTTTCAGTACTATATTATCCACCTACATTTTCAGCTTATCTTTTTTTAGCTTTATGCTGTGTCCCGTACATAGCAGGGTAGCAGGAGGAACTTGGGAACCTGGTGTATAGTCCGTTCCCCATTCAGACTTTTCCGTTGCCCACTTTCAGCTGAATTCTCGAGACATTGCGTGATGCTATGCATGGTGGATCTCAACGCTAGGTTTGGCAACTCTGGTGTCGAGGAAAAAGCGCGGCATCTAATTCCGCCACTACCACTGCAATGCCTGTAGAATGCGACGGAAAATGGAGAACGGAGTGTCTTAACACAAGGTTTCTAACCTTAACTCTAAGTCTTTCTAACCTTATATGTGCGGGATACAGCGTAAAGCTAAAAAATTCAAATATAAGTTTAGTGATCGTGGAAACAAAGTAAAAATAACTCTTAGTTACTAATTACATTCTTGTCAACAAGATTAAAGATAAGCTTTCATACAAAAGGGAACTAAAATAATATTATATATAAAACAAATTTCTAATTAGCATCTAGATTATGTTTGCAAGTACTGTTGTTTATTTCAAAAAGAACTATCCATCCCTGTTTAAAGTAACCTCTACTATTTTAATCATGAATTCTCTTTTGTGTGAATAAAATACTCTAGAATTTAATTTCATGGTACCTAGGGAAGTTTTTTCTTTTTTAGCTTCACGTTTTATCCCGCAAATATCAGGCTAGGCAGATGGAACCTGGTGGTGGAACTCAACGCCGCGCTTTGCCTCCTTAACAGAGCGAGGAAATGAAACATTTTAAATATTTAATTTCCTTGAGTGGGAGTTGAACCTATGACCTTGGCTTGGATTTTATTTCTATATTCAACAAAATCTATGAAAAACAAAAAAAAAATCTAAAATTTTCGTGAAGCGCAGCCTATTTCAGGCCGAATGTCGAATAAAGGGAAACAACGATTCTATATAATAAATATCACATGTCACGTATCAAAGAATTCTAGAGATAGTTCGTAAAACGTATATTCCATACAAGGCAATACAAGAGAAAATTGGGAATATAAAAATGACACGACAAGCGAAATGAAGAACGACGTAGAGGAACTATTTGATATACGATACCTACATTTTTCAATTTTAAATCGCAGTCACAGTTTTTCATTTCTAAATTTTGGGTCGTTTTGGGTCAGACTTTCAGTTGAAGACCAAATTCAATATCTTTAGCCGTTGTGACGCAGCGGCGCTAGCGTCGCCCTGGAATTTAACGGTTTAACATTTGGTCCCCAGTGAAGGAAAAGTTATATTTTATTAACTTCATTAGTTCCGTCATTCAATACTGCAGCTAAGTTAATAAAAAGGCCATCTTCAATATTCCACATTATATATATATATATATAATTAATACAGCTCAATTATTTTTTTCATTAAAAATCCTTTTCTGAACAAAATCTAAAACGAGGTGGGACTAGACCAGTTGTTTTAAACAAATAAGAACAAAGTTTGTAACCGGTACTAACTCCGCTCGGCAGTGGTTGCAGCGATATTTAATGAGACAGGTGTTATGCTGTCAAATGTTCACGGAGAGTGAAATATTATGTAAAGTTTTGTTATTAATATTAAAGTATGAAAAAAATGTTTTTGCTTCACTTGTTAATATATAGTTAGTTTTAATATAATAATACATTTTTACAGAATTTTACGAAGAAAAAGATAAAAAAGAAATTTTGACTATTTTTAATTTGACTTCACGCTATATCCCAAGTACCAATGTATCAATGCAGTTCATTGTCCACACGAATTCGTATATAAGTGACGAAACTTAACGTCATGCCTTGACATGCCTGAACAGGGTTCGAATCCACAATCAAGGCAATTGCAGTCACTATACCACGATGCTCCTTTAGAAAAAGCATTATTGTCACCTAAATAAGAAAAGCTATCGCAGCCTGTTTTTACGACAGTGAAAATGTAAGTTATTTGTTGCGGACTAGAATTTCTAATTAGAATGCCACCGGTTCAATTAGGAGAGAGTGATGGGTCCTTTATTAAAGGAAGAATAACTTTAATTTGCAAAATCTGAGATATTATCCTTTTTTTTTTAATTTAATCAAAAGAAAGGAGTGAAAAATTCTAAGTACTTTTTTGTGTAGTGTCACTATTTTTTTTTTGTTTCTTACTATTTATTTTTTTTGTTTTGTTTTGGAAAGGGAACTCAACCGTTGCTTTGGCGTTGCCGTTGGTTGCGTTACCAGAGTAAAGAAATGAAAATACTAATATTTGTATATTAATAATGTTCCTTTTCAAGTGGGAATCGAACAAAGAATCTGTCGCGTCTTCAAACAATTATGACGACAATTATTCACATTTCAGTACGTACAGCACAGCTAATTAAAAAATCTAAAAGTAGCGAAACAAATCATCAGAGATTGTACATACTGAATAGAAGATAGAAAGCCCGAGGCAGCAGAGCTTCCGTTATTGTTACAAACTACCACCATACAACATGGTACAGCTCAAGCTCAAAACTCCTTTCATTAGATTGGAACGAGCTTTGTTCTAGATTCTAGATGTTCATGGAAACATTCGTTGGGAAAGCTAATTATGTTATGTCGACATTATGAAATAATTATGTTAAATTTAAATTAATTTTTGTGAATTTAGTTAAAGCTACCATATAGTACAGTTTTATTATTGAAGACGAAAATTTAACATGTCTAAATATAAAATAATATAAATAACACTCTTCTGATGGGGGTACCAGGGTCCAAGACATTGGTGGCTAAGGCTCCACAGTGAAGAACCTCCTCACAATACTCTCTCTCTCTGTCTCTCTCCCTCCTCTCTAGTCTATTCTACTCTCCTCTTACAAGTTTCTTTGCTCTGGTGTCGCGAAATAATACAATATACAATGCCTCGTAAAACTCAGAAAGTGGGGAACAGAATGTCTTAACACTATATTTCCTCTTACTACCCTGCTATGTGCTATGATAATTACTTTTAAACTAAACTGAACTACATACTCTAATAATATTATGATTTTAAAAACAATATCCATACACTAGAAACTTACGCCAAAGTACAATTATAAAAACTGCGTTAAGACAATTAGTGACTGTGAATGTAATCACGGCGCATTTTCTGTAACACAAAACTAGGATTTTGGTAATGCTACTTAAAAGCTACTTTTTTAAGTAAAATTCTAAGTAAAACTTAAAACATCAATATTAAAGTCTACAACAAATCTAGAACTTTAAGATTGCATAGCCTTATGTTAAATTATTTTCGTTGAGCAAAATGAACTAAGTAACTCGTTGATATATTCGATAACGTAAAACGAAATTTATAGGTACAATTTACGACTTCATATAAAACTTATTTCGACAAGTCACTTCTTGAGCTCTTTCTGACGAACTGTGAAATGAAACTAAATAGATAACAGAAAAATTTTCTAACTCCAAGTAAAATGAACTGCTTATAGTATTTGTATTTTTTACAACAATTGAGGAGGTCGTGTCGTAGAAATACAATGTCTAAATGTAACAGAAAAGGTAGTAGGTTCAATGAACTACATTCGGTTTGAAAAAAAATCTACACACTGGCTTCCTCTGCCTGCCCTGCTACGTGCGAGATACAGCCAGAAACTAAAAAAATCATAATTTTAAATTAATTTTCTAAGACAATCTTTTAGAAATTCACCTTAGCTAGTTTAATCCTTCTAAAGTCATTGCAACCACAATGGTTAACTTTATAACCTCAACGCTTTGTACACTGGTAACAAGGAAATTTAGATACTTTACAGGTAATTTCACCTATCTCCTTAAAAAGTCTTTGTGGGAACTCCTGTCTTCGTAATATATTATATAATAGCCTAATTTTAGATACAATAAAGTTAGTCCTCGGGATAGTGCAAGTGTAATAGTGCAGCGTCTGACTATAAACGCGACGGTTGTGGATACGATTTTCATTTCATCTCTCTGGTAACAAGAAAAGCTCGGCGTTGATTTCTGCCACTTAATACCCAATTGCTCAATAATTGAGGGGGAGGGCGTGGGGATAGAGCGTGAAGCTAAAAAAAGTCAGCTAATAAATGTTAACGTATATCACGCTGAAAACAATTTAACTATATAATACATTAGTACAGTAAACGCGACAGGTTGTGAATTCAATTTCCACTCGAGGAAATTAAATATTTAACATTTTCATTTCTTCGCTCGGTTTTGACTTCCGCCACTCTACAGGCAATGAAAGACCAGCTAAGTGTATTTTCATTGGTCTCTCTCTCCCTACCCTGCAACGCACTGGATACAATGTGAAGCTAATAAAAAAAACTTAATACTGCGAAAAATAAGTATCAAATTGAACGCGATGTTTAATACCAATAAACAAGAAATGTACGATTCCATATTAATTTTGAGAGCCAAACAGGTATTCACGTAAAGGAAATTAATAATTGAACGAGCATACTGCTTAATTGCGGGAACGACCTACATACCCGCCAATGTTGGAATTAGATTAGTTATAAATCTTGGCCGAAAAAATGGTGTAAATACTAGGATTAAATTGAAATAGCTGGCACAAAATATAATATATATATATATATCAGCTTCACGCTGTATCCTGCACATAGCAGAGTAGACAGAGAGAACCTCGCATCTCGTGAAGATACTTTGTTCCCCACTTTCTGCCAAATTTTACAGGAAATATAAATGTAAATAAATATTTAACTTCCTCGAGTGGGGATCGAACCCACAACCGTCGCGTTACAGTCACACTCTTGTGCTGCGGCGCCACGACGGTTAATATATATTTAATATAAATTAATTATAGAAAATTTTCATTTAAACTATTAAAGTTATCTGAGATTATAACAAGAACTTTCAATGCAATCATTGTAATCGTGTCACCCACTGACCTGATATGTGGGTTGAAAGTGGGAAACTGTGTCTAAACACTAGATTCCCTCTGCCAACCACGCTACGCGGGAAAAGCGTGAAGCTGCTGTTTTAACAAGAACTTTTTTTAGCTTCACGCATCATATCATATTCCGCATATATTAGAGAAGGTAGAGGGAACCTGGGAACTTAGTCTTGATACACTCCATTAATACATTTCCGTTCCTTACTTTCTGTTGAATTCTGAAAGGATTGAGTGGCGGAACTCAACGCCACGCTTTCCTTTGCGAGGGTTACCATTGCGAGGAAATGAAAATATTAAATATTTATTTTCCTCGAATGGAAATCGAACCTGTCGCCCTTGCACCACGACTGGCCTAAACAAAACCTTTAAGTGGTATTATAACTATAAGAATCTCTTCCTCTTATCTAATATGATATATAGAGGCGTGCCATCATATAAACCGTGTCTGCAGTTGACGGACGTCATGTCGGTACTATATGATAGGCCATTTGAATTATTATAGTACTTCACTATACATGCGATAATAACTGAAAAGTGCAGAATTCGACGGAAAATGAGAAACGCAGTTTCTTAACACTACGTTCCTGCTTACCCTGCAACATGCGAGATACAGCGTGAAGCTGAAATTATTTTATATATAAATAATAATTATTTTATTTATTTAATCATGAATTATGATTAAGTCGTCGGGACCCAGCGGCACGCCGTTTGAGTGTACGTACACGCAACGGCTGTGGGTTCGATTCCCATTTAGACGAATAAAATATTTTCATTTCTTCTCTATGGTAGAATACAAAGCGACAGTGTGTTGAGTTCAAAATTTCGCAATATACCTTATTACCTTAAGTTCTCTCTGTATATCCTGTTATATGTGATATATAGCGTGAAGCTAGAGAAAAGATAAGAAATCGACTTGTCCATCTCATCCACCCATCAAAAAATGATATTGAGGCCAGTCGTGGCCCAGGGGCAGAATCGTATGACTGTAAACACGACAGATTGTGGGTTTGATTCTAACTCAAGGAAATGAAATATTTAAAAAAAAGAATAAATAATATATCAATTTGCACCTACAACTTTCATACAAAATGATGTCAAACAAACAATCGCCATTTCATTGTTTTCGCTTCCAAAATGGCTGTTCTGAGGTTATATTAATTGACGTTACCAAAAAGTGAATAATGAACTGCGCGGCATGTAATTACTTTTCCTTTGTTTGATTTTTGCGGACTTTTAATGCTCCCGGAAGTAGAGCTTAAAGCCAAAGGCTTAATGTAAGTTTACTTTCTATATATAGTTTACCGAATAGCCACGTAGTTTTTTGTACTTACGTATTTTCAACGTACGTAGCTTTAACAGTAAATTAGGTTATTTGTCTGTAAATAATAATCTCCTAAATTTGTATTTCAAACTAAAGTGTGGTTTTAATTAGCTTCATATAACATCGAGACATAACATATTAATATAAGGAAAATATAGTCTTTTTTTCAGCTTCACGCTGTATCCCGCACACAGCAGGGTAGGCAAAGGGAAAGGGAAAGGTAGTGTTAAGATACTCCATTCCCCACTTTCTGCCGAATTTTGATGGTATTATATAAAATTCTTAAAATTTTTACCTCTTAAACAGTTCTAGCCACTAGACACATCACGAGCTAAAGCATTGTTTATTAAATCATATTTTTACAAAGCCAGTTACAAAGAGCGACTAAATTTAAAAAAAATCCAATAATTCCACCGAGTTAACATCATCGAACCCACGACCACTGTAATTGTAGTCAATATTTTGAATCAAATATATTTTACGTTGAAATGAATCGCTTGCTCTTTCTTTCTGTTCCAATTCAATTTGTTTATCTTCACTTTAACTAACTTTACTCTAACTTGGCATCTCGCTGAGTTTATCGGTTTGGCCTTTTGGCCGGTTTTCTAGTTTAGCGTGAATTCTGTATTAGTACATTCTCTTTAAGCAAAATTTCATTTATTTCTATTTTCTTTTCTTTTTAGTAAGGCAATTAATGAAGTAATTTTTTTATGACATTGCGTTTTTAGTAGTAATTTAAATTATTGTATAAATTATCCTTTTTTTCTATAAAAATATAGCCATAACTACTCGTTTATAAATCGTTGAAATTAATATATGACTGCCCGCGGCTACACCCGCTCAAGTTATTTATATAATAAACTAAATGTTCTTTATATACATTTGCAATATGTAATTGTAATTTTATTCTGAAAATAAATATCTATTTTCTAATATTTGTTTGCTGCGCTCTTATGTGATTGTGATGTTTTTATAACATTAACCGTTTACGCAACACAACACGCAACCGAAGCTCTCAAGCCCTTCCGTTCTTGCAACTAGTAGTTCCTGAGGTTAGCGCGTTGAACCGAACACACTTCTCCAGCTTAATGGGAAGGCTTTAATGATAAAAAGGAAACGAAAAAAGCTTTGAAAATATATTTTTTGTATCTAGCTTTATTTACGATATTCTTTCGATTATTCTTCATACTGGCACAAATACTATTTTTCAGCTTGCACGCCCAATTGTTTTTTCGTCGTCGTTCGTATCGTACAGCTAGTAAATTATAAAAATCATTACTAAAATTTATGTATTTCTATAAGTTAATAGAAACCACGACGCATAATTAAGTGACAAGTAAACATAATAATTATAACAATGCGTAATTTCCTTTGAACATCACTATACAAATATAATATTATAATAATTATAATTTCCAGGGCCACAGTAACGGTGAGTCATTAGCGCCTGGCGGCGTAACATTATCGGAGTTCGTTAATTGAGTACTCTGGCTTCGAGATATGAATCGATGTTAGCTCAGTTAATTAAACTTGTGATTTATTAGAAATCTTGCATTTAATTATATAAATTTTGGTCATTGCCGCTGGGCCTCGACAGTCTCAATAATAAGTAAAATATGTAAAAATAAAATAATATTTCGTAATTTAAAAGAAAGTAAATTTGTCAAAACCATTCTAACCATGCCATTGAGAATGTGAGCCATCTTTCAAACAGCGTACCACAAAGCGCTGAAGGGTATTGTTTTCTTTTACAATACGCATTGTTTTTTTTTTCCATACACACGAGTCATTAATATACCACTTTATAAAAAACGAAAATAAAAGCCTACATTAAGGACGTTTCAATTTTTCAAAGAGATGATAACATTTCAGTTGGTAAAATATTATAATATATACCGTTTTGATTTCCTTATCCTTTTATATGTATGTTTATAAAGAAACATAAATATAAATACCACACTCAAAGAATATATTTTTAATTTGATACAGGATATTCGTTAAAAATTTTCGAATTCAACCACATCAAATGTTGTCATTTTAATAATAAATTAGAGACATTTAGTAGTTATCTTTCTTAAGTATTGAATAACACTAAAAATGTAAAAAAATATTCAATAAATAGTCTTGATCTTGACATTACGCTTGCCCATCGCTCGCGCGCATCACGTACGGCCTCTTCTTCTTCTTCTTAGGCAATTATGTACAAGCGATAAATAACAGTGAGTAGAGGTAATATACTTATATTCCTCTCACAGATTTTCATCCCAAAAATATATTAACACAAGTAATTATGACTTTAGATCGTATAATTTTGTAAATACTATTTAATTGAATTGTAGCAAAATTAAATTTGAAGCCGTCGTGGCGCAGCGGCGCAAAAGTGTGACTGTAAACGCGACGGTTGTGGGTTCGATCCCCAATCTAGGAAGTTAAATGTTTATTTACGTTTCTATTTCCATTTCTTCGCTCTGGTGTCGAGGCAAAGCGTAGCGTTGAGTTCCGCCACTACTGTCTTACCACTTATATCACAAAATATAAGTTATCATTTTCCAATACAAATAAAATGAACAATCGATATGCGTTCATGAAATTCGTAAATTGTTTGAAAGAGAATTTCATATCCAATAAAGCACGTTCCATTCAATATTTTTTTTTTCTGTTATTGATATAGGAATCGTTCTGTGTTATGCATTTTCAATTTTAATTAGTTATTTAAGAGCATGGTAAGAGCAAATTTAATTTTGTGAATATATGAATCTATCCAATTATTTTGTAAATTAAATTAAAAAAAAACCCTCGAATAAAAACCCAAACTTCTGCTATAAGTAAACTGGATCCATATCAGTTCATCAGTTCGGGAGCTATGACCTCACAGACAGGTCAACCACAGATACACTAAACATAGACTCGTGCAACCTTTATTACTATTCTGTTTGCGTCGGGGACAAAAATTACACTGATTAAACTATATTATACTTTGCAAAAATAAATAGAAATAAAATTTTCAAATTTCGGTATGAAATTTGAACCCCTAACTAGCATTGTTTAAAAATATTTAATCGAAATCCTTACTCATTCTAAATAGAGAGTGTGGACTATTACCCTGATATATCTGAACGCTGCAATCTGACCTATATAATCGTATAATATTAGTCCACATTTTCATCTAATTTACCCTGAAATTATTGATAAGTGACCTGGAAAGCGATCTCATTACATATCAATTATATCTAGCTAGGTATAAGTATTGAGCATCAGCATAATTATAAAAAAAAAACCGGTTAGGTGCGAGTCGGACTCACCCGCCGAGGATTTTATTACAAATTATTTACCGAGAGCTTTGTTGTTGATCTCATCATAGATAATAAACATATACTGGAGATACTCGTAGATGTACCAATGACGAATCAGTAATTTTTAATACATTTATTTAACAAATATACAAACTCATTTCGATATTCGAGTAAGTAGGTTCTATATTACACCATTATTGCCCGTATCTTTTGCTTCCGTTGACTTTTTTTCTGTGCAACAAGGCACTACAGTACTAGTACTATATGATATAAATTTCAGCTACAAAAGAATTAAGAATGATCTTGACAGACAACATACAGACGACAGAAAATAAGGGTTCCGTTATAACATTTCTAGGTACAGAACCCTAAATAAGAAAACAAAATGCTGTTTTCAGCTTTAGTTGGTTTTTGATAGCACCAGCACGTACGCGTATATTCTAATACCTAGCAATTAAGACTAATAGCGGCAAGAACGTTAGGACATTAGGCGTCACGTGGGCTGGCCCTTTGTGGCGAGCCTCATTTGATTGGCGTCATTAGAGCGGAACGTTTGCGGTTTGAGTAATAAGCAGAGAAAATAGTGATATATTTCTCCGTTTCATCTTCGTAGTGTAATGTTTGATGTAAGGTGAATTACATATCAGGTAATTGTGATTGAATGCTCTATATTGAGGGTTGTGGATTTGATAAATTATGTTCATTTCCTCGCTGTGGTAACAAGATGCTAGAAAAATGAAACTTGAAAAAATTGGATTTATTTCATCGACCTTCGAATTGTAATTCAATTCTACAATAGCAGATAGGAGATATCAGTAAATCTGAGAATTTAGACAGCTATTGCGCTACAGTTAACATCATTAGAACATCGTTAGGAAAAATTTTATTTATTTCTAAAAAAAAGTCGTTAACGTTTTCTTTATTTTATCTTCAAATATCATCTACAGCGATCAGGTAAGCCCAGTTTCCACAATAACGAGCTGTTAATGCTAAGGCGTAACCGATTCCTTTTAAATAGAAGACTTTAATCAGTTTCACGCTGTATCCCGCACATAGCAGGGTAGGCAGAGGGAAGCTAGTGTTAAAACATTCCGTTTCCCACTAAATAAAAGACTACTTTTTTGTAATAATTTTGCTCCTTTCCCTAGAATTGGGTGAGTTTATCTAAACTCTTTTTTATTGTTGGAAATACACCAGTATGCAGCTCACCCTTGCGAGTTCAACGTAGTACTTTATGGAGCTATTCCATTCTTCTTAATGATGATGACCCCGGATTCTAGAGCAAACCTAATGATCATTCTTACTAAATAAGTTACAGAAGACTGTATTCACAACGTGTGAAGAAAATTAATCTTGTTCCTTATTATTTTATTAATATAAACTTCCTCGCTCTGTTGAAAAGACAAAGTGCGATTACAATTTCCGTCACTCAATAAGCAATATTTCGAAAATTTGACGGAAACTGGAGAACGGAGTCTCAAAACTTGTCTCAAGTGTATTCATTCGGTTCAAATGAAATGCGAATAAAATGATCATTAAGATCTTGATAACTCGATTATCTGTCAACTGTTGCCAAAGAGATAAAGGACTTTCAACGTTAATTGACTGTCATCTCAACACTCGTAGAACTACTGTACAGGAGGGCGACGTAATTGCTAAATTGGCATGAACATTTTGTATTAATTAATATATTTTAAATTGACTTAAATCTATTTTTAGGTTTCCATATTTAAAATTATATAAAATATATTATTATTATACTTTTTTTTATAATACTATAACAAATAATATAGAGACCGTGGTGTCTCAAGGGGTACATGTGTGCGTCTGTAAACGCGGCTGTGGGTTCGATCCAACGCGGAGAGGTGAAATAACTAATATTTTAATACTTTATCATAAAAGGTATTTTTGTAAGCAGTAGGTAGTTTGCTGAAAAAATATGCTACAAATAACTATTTGGTTGGCGTTTGTAGAATTCCTCCTCAACGATTCTAATTAAAATTTTTGTGTAGGTCCACGGTGCGTACGCGCCATGGACATCCAGATGACATACGAAGGAATTGGTTTTGGACCCTCTGAAGGAGGTCTATGGAGGTGTGTGCGAACACGATACAAGCATAGGTCATGAAGACAAGAAGTCGATCTCAATCGTTTTTTTAAAATATAAATACCTTGAAGATAGTATGAGCAGTTCATTTTACTTGTAGTTAGTAAACTTTTCGGTCATCTATTAAGTTGCCTTTTACCGTTCGTCAGAGGTGCCCAAGAAGTAACTTGTTGAAGCAAGTTTTATATGAAACTTTAGCTAGTCGTAAATTGTGCCAATAAAATTCGTTATATATTAACGAATATACACCAGTTTCGTAGTTCGTTTTGTCTGCTCAAAGAAAGTATTTAAGCATAAAGTTGTTCATTTTGAAAATTCTAGATTGGTTTTAGATTTAAGAATTTTTTTTTTTTTAGAATTCAAGACAACAAAAAAATAGTTTTAATACAGAAATTGCAGTAACCAAATACTACTTCTGTATAAAAGTATTAATTATAATTGGAAATTGTATTTAGTATAGTATATTAACAGTTAGTCATTTTTTAATGCAATTTTCATAATTGTATTTTGAAAAGTTCTCTTACATTTTGTTTATTTTTTTTAATTGGACCATAAATACTGGTACATAATAAATATTTTATTTAATTGGCTAAAAACAACAATCAACACTAACACGTTCTCTACTTTCCGCCGAACTTTTCGAGGCATTGCGTGTTGTATAGTGACATCAAAGCGAAGAAATAGATCGAACCCACAACCGTCGTGTTACAGTCACACCCTTGTGCCGTTGCGCCACGGCGGCCTCAATTACAAGCAAAAATGTATACTAAATCATTTTAAAGCACTCATCGGTTACACGCGGCCGCACTTCAATCAAGTGGGTCGATCAATCATGGACTTCTAAAACATCTGTTAATTTGTCGTCCTAACTAATTGCTTGTAAGATACTTATTATGTTGTCTCATTGTTTTTGATTGTGTTGAATTTGTGGTTGAGATGTTTACTTTTACAGGTTACAGGTTCAATCTTTGATAAGAACTAAATTTTTACCAGAAATACGACGACTTTACTTTTAACTTTTACTGTAAGCCTTAAAATAGTAAAAGTTCAATAGATTATTAGGATTAACAGTCGGGACCTATAAGTAATTCTTCAAGCAACTACATCTTTACCAAGAACCTCGCAAAATTTAGAGGGGTTTTTATTTTAAAATAGCTTTTGAAACTGCTTAAGATGAGAAAATCTTTGGATATTACGTAAATTGTATGTATATTAATAAGATAATACATTACAATTTACAAATTTATGTATTTTGTATATTTGTCTACATTATTTAATACCACTGGTGGCTAAGTTGTGAGTCATTCGCAGAGAAGAGGGAGAACCTGACCGAAATACGGCAAGCGCTGTGTGTTAGAGTGAGAGAAGAGACAGACTGTACTTTTAGACTTTACTTTGACTTTAATACTGTTCTCTGTCTAATATTGGGATAATGTTATCAGTGAAATCGACGGATATTTGGTTTTTTTTTTTTGAAAAAAATAATAATAAGCAAACGAAATCACATACATGACTTTCTTCTTAGTATTAACATAAATTTGTCCTGTCTCTGTGCTCTTTTTTTATTAAATTATAAAGAAGCATACTATCTAAGAATTTGCAAATGAAAATTACTATTTCTCTAATAAAGGAGCCATCCCTCCCTCCTAATTGAACCGGTGGCATTTTAATTAGAAATTCTGGCCCGCACCAAATAACTTACATTTTCACTGTCGTCTGGTTGTTCTTTTTTATTTGAAAAGGGGTCACGATAGGGCTCCCTTATTATGGTGACAATAATGGTTTTTCTTAAAGAGGTCGTGGTACTATTGTGGCTGTAATAGCGCTGGTCGTGGGTTCGATCTTCGTTCAGACTAAGTTTTGTTAATGTTTCATTGACATCTCGCTTTATGCGGGATATAGCGTGAATCTAAGAACAATCAACAAAACCTTTACCTTTGTTAAATTATGTTAAAAACTTATATTATTTTAATAAAATTACATATTAAATTACCAATATATTTATTTTCTTTAGTTTAAAAATGTTTTATTTAGTACTTTTATATAACTGTCATTACTAGCTGATATTTCTGTAATTCCTGCATTACATATTGAAAATATAAAATCACGATATTGTACGAACAGGGCGTTGTAGCTGCTGGCTTTGTATATATTGTCATTGTATATATAAAAGGTTGTTGTGGCGCGGGTGCGTAACGAAACACGACAGGTGTGGGTTTGTTTCCCGTTATGACGAAAACGATCTTTTTATTGGTTAGAAGGGGTAAGTTAAAAAGCATGAGGTTGAATTCTATCACTCAAACCGCAATCTCTCGAAAATAAAACACTATGTTCTTTCTACTATTCCTTGTATATCTTTTAATAACTTAGATATAATATTTTAAAATAAAGCGCAGCATTGAGATCTAAATAAAATTATAAAAATAATTCCAAAGACGTGGGCGACAGGGAAGAGTGTTAATATTGAACGTGTTAACACTGTACTGTACTGAAAAAGTGCAAAAAGTGTACGTTTTTGAACGTGCGCCTACCTTCGAAACTAAATTACTTGTTTCGTCGTCGTTACTTTATAAATTATTTAAATAAAAAGGTTTAAAATTTTAGTTGAGAATTTCTTAAGATATACATAAGTTTAACATAAAGCGTTCAAAGAATCCTAGCAATATGAAATAAGTAACTAACTATAATATAACAAAGACTTTTCATGAGAATTATCCGAAAACAAACTCGTGAGATCTGAAACTTGACTCGAGTTGAATCGAGAATTTGTGAAGGCTGAAAAGTCAAAAGCTCTACTTGTTGTAGCGAACTTTTGCTAGAATAAAGGAGTACTATAACTTTATTTCTGCTATCTTGTAAGTAATGTAAAGTTTTATAATACAAAAAAATAAGATTTTAGTAGTGTATTTAATTTTTTACGCTGTATACCACATAGACGGAGAGGCAAAGATCATACCTCTAGTAAATTTATTCCCCCTAAAATAAGTCAAAGCCACAACTGTCGTGTTAGCAGCGAAGCGCTGTGCCTCTGCACCATGATGGCCTCGAAGCATGTAAAAAAAATATTTTAAAACAGAACGTCTGTGGCTACATTAAATATCCAGTACAGAATTGACTTATTTTTAGAGACTTCCTTTAGTATTTGTCCTGTCAATAACAATTTTAAAATTACCTGTCAAAGTTAAGAGGAAATACAAGTTATAAAAGTTTAGTGTGTAACAAGCTTTAGTGTGCACTTTTTTTGGGTGAAAAATTTACAAATTTTCACATTAAAGAAGGCAGCGAATTTCATACCAAATGTAGCAAAAACTATATTAACAGTATTTTAATGTTCGTATTTTTTGATAGATAGAGCTTATTTTTTATATATATTTTTTCACTATCATTATAAATGATAGACGGGCTACAAAGCGATCCTAAAAGGGTTCCGTTCTTTTTCCTTTTTCGGTACGAAACCCTAAAAAAAAATAAAAAGAAAATTTTGTTTGAAATTAATATATAATATCCTCCGGCCAGAGGCCGACTAATATTACGGAAGATGTTAATTAGAAAATATTGTTATCTTTTGTTAATAAAAAAAATACTTAATTATTTTTTTATACAATGTTTTTGTTCACCAGGTCAAGTTAAATATGGCGTTGAGATCCGAAACATTGCCTTATTAGCAAACCAGTAATACTTTTAATAAAGAAAGAGAAAACAAGATTGATGTGACTTCTTTTTCTTAATTCTTTTATACGTTTTTAATTATCAATATAGAGTTAAAATTTAATATTTACATACGGGTATACTATACGGGTATACTACTACTCTAATACCACAGTAAAAATTATAATAATATTGAACAAAAATATTGTACCTAATAATCTTATATTTTATTAATAATAAATAAACTTCATTTAATCTGTCATAGTATTTAGTATTGTTTAATATTTTCAAGCTTTAATAAATATTCTGCCTCTTTAGTTCTTCGTCTATACTCGGTAAACAGTGAAGTCAGATGACGTCATAAGCAACTGTACAGTACGCCACTCGAAGGAGAAGTCTCTACTATATGCGTATTAGTGTCGCCGTTCTCTGAATACACCCAAGTCAAACAACTTGACGTTCCTTATCCACACTGTGCGGTGCATGCTCGTGGATATTGTAACTTGTAGCTAGTAAAGCTTATTAGAACCGAGCCAATATAACTTAGATACTGATATTGATCTTAATTATATTACTAAGCGAGAGTTAGTATTACTTCTATCTTTAAGAGAGATTTTCATTACCTGAACCGATTTTAATGCAGTTTTCACTATTTGATTTCGGGAAACCTTTATTAAAATAAAAAAAACTACATATATATATATGGTTCGTATCGTATCGTGTATAACACTCGATATATGATAATAAAATAGAAAATGTTTAAAAAAGCATTCATGATTAAATAGTCGGTCCTTCCATTAAATATATACTTCACAGGCTCGCAGCCGCACTCAATGGACAGACTATACGCCGACTCTCGTCGATGGATTACGCCCAAAAGGTACTAATGGCCACCGGTAACTTCGTTTCCGTGGATTTTACGACATTAAAACGTCAAAAAATTCGTTTTCTCCCGTTCCCGTGGGAATTTTTACAAAGCCAAAGAGGCTTTTTGCCTCTACATTCTCCAATATATAGATCAAGGTTCCTTGGAAAATATAGATAATGTAAGGGTTCCTTTGGATTTTTTAATTTACACATTCTCTTTATAAATATAATATAGTTAACATCTCTATATTTTTTAGCTTCACGCTGTATCCCGCATACAGCAGGGTAAGAAGAGGGAATCTGGAAACTTAATGTTAGGACTCTGTGTTCCCCATCCAGTCACTTCTGTTACCCATCTTCCGTCGATTCTTTGTGGCATACCGAGTTCAGTGGCGGAACTCAACACGAAGTAATGTAAATATTAATTGTATGTAATTGTATATTAATGTGAATGTTTAATTTCAGAAAAACGGAAAAGTCTGCATGGGGAACGGAGTGTCTCAACACTAGGTTACCAAGTCCCTTCTGCTATGCTTTTGTAGGATAAAGCGTAAAGCTAAAAAGAGATAAGCTGAAAATGTGGATAGATAACGTAGTAGAAATAAATAATAAATGTGAAAAATTCCGCACGTGCTTTTGCATAATACTTGAACACAAATGCGACTAGGGCGCGCATGATTATGTCATCTCAGAATAACTGAGGTTTTGTTAGATTATTTGTTTAGCAAGTGCGAGTTCTTACCCCACAGAGGGTTCCGTAAGAATTTCAGGATAGTAAAAAAATATTATATATATGTATATAATATTATCTATCTATATAAAGCGTGTTAAATAAAAAGCTTGACGCAACGTTTAGTCATCCTATTAGATATACAGGACGATGTAGGTCACAACGAGGAAATACAATGTTTATTTAAATTATTATAATATGTTCATTTCTTTGCTGTGGTGCCAGGGCAAAGAGTGTTGTTAAGTTTCGCCATTCAACACGTCTACCCTGCTATTAACGGAATACGTACAGGTTAAAACTTTAAAAAAAAACCTAATATTATTAAGAATCAGCGGAGTTAAGGGACATTTTATAAAATACGCTGTATTAATTAGTATAATTGCAAATGTAAAGAGAACATTAAAATTTTACATTTAAATAAAATATTTCGAAACAAAAAGTATAAATAAGAAAAAGTTATGACAAAAAAATACCCAAATTGGGGCTACTTGGAAAATGTCTAGCCGTGATGGATTCGGATGCATTTTAAAATCCTCACTTTTTTACCATTTTATTTATTATTTTTTTAATATAACTTGCTCCTGTACTGTCCGCGCGTAGAAAACATGTAATGTCTCAAACATTTGCTGAAGATTTTTTAAGATACGGAGGTTCTTAATAATAGGTTCCCTCAGTCTATATTAGGAATACAGTGTGAGAAACTGAACAAAGTGTAATAAAAAAGATAAAAATAGCAGTTTTTTAATAACTGAGTTAACGTGTTCAATACAATCACAAGGAGCCTTCACCACAGGTGAAGCCTGATTGATCGTTTTAATTTTGTAGTTTAACGTGCAAAAGTTTCATTAAACAAAAATTCCAAGAACTGATATTTGGTACGCGATTCATTATAAATTCATTATAACTTAATTGAAGTTGTAATAAAACAAAGAGCTTATATGTTAAGTTTTAATTGTTTGCCCGCTCTCGCGATTGTAAGTCTGGTTGTCGATGGCTGCACTTTCGTAGTCGGAGGTCGTAGATTGATCTCAGATAATAAACGGTTATTTTATTGTCTCATCGTCGGTTATCTCATTGTCACATTTCGTCTGAGCCGTGTGTGGAAGCGAGAGCGGGGAACAAGCGATGGAGAGGCACGATCTTTCAAAACATTCGGCTTGTAATGCATCCAAGCATTCATTCTTATTATTAAATAGCACATTATTACATGTAACTTATCTGTATAGTTTAAAAGAATATCTAAACTGACGATTGAAAAAACAAAAGTTTATCGAAAAAACTGTAATTTTCAATAGACACAAAATTATACTATTTTTCATATATATATTTGTTAAAAGGGTATCTCGTAAAATTATTTTTCGACAATTACAAACATCATTTTTGTTCGATTTTTTCCCCATCTTTAATTTTTAGCAGTGCAAGTAGAGAAAACCCAGGTAAGTACTAGAATACCTCGTTCTGCACTTTCCACTCTAATTCGAGACATTGCGAGAGGCGAACACACTCGAGAGGCGGACTCAACGCTACAGTACAAATAAGAAACTTGTTAATCTTAGCAGCTAAGACTTAGCTGATATTGTCATGAATTGAAAATACAATACAACAGAAAGTTTACTTTGAAAGAACTTAAGATTATAGTAAATTTTAATTTGTCTATGAAGTTTCAAAAATAAGATACAGACGAAAAATTTAATCTGCAAAGAGCGATAGCGGAGTCAAAAGACGAGATCATTGAAACTAAAATCGACCTCAATTTTTTTAAAAAAATGGTTTAAACAACATTTTGTAAGAGAATTGAAACAAAATTTTATTTGTTTTTATTCACACTGTATCAAGCAAGTGGTGTAGCCAGAGTGGGAGAGGGAGGGTCGGGGAGTTGCTAAGACAATGTGATAGATCATTCGCAAATTTCTTACAGACCCACCTGATATATATATTTTATAATAGACTAGACTATATTAGGAAATTGGTGTACAGAAAATTTGGTAAATATTTGCCTACATTCTAAAGTAGGGGTTGATTTCACATGTGTGATTTTCGATTTGCTTGTAATATATTTAAATTTTCTCGTGACAAAAGCTATCTACTAAAATCTTACTAAGAGGTCAAATTTCAAATAAAATTATTTAATAAAATCTTTTAATCAATATCTTCAAAAAAGCTTAAAGTTGCTTTTATCTTGTACCCCTGCGAACCACGACTGATCTCACTTGAACTGGCGCCTCTCGATTAAACTAATTTTTAGCTTTTATTTTCATATACTTAGAAATACCTCTGGTGCGTGATCGCCTTTAAGTAAATTATTAGTACGATATATGACGGATTATCATTAAGTGGAAAGCCTTGTATTCAGCTAATAAATTACCCCAGCGGGGCTTAGTTACGATATGGAAATTGTTAGAATGCTATTTTCTTTGAGTGATTATATTAATATTAAAAGGTATTTTCAGAAAAATCATAAGCTAAATATTAACTTTCAGAACTTAGCTAAAGTTCTTAAATTAATGTAATATATATATAAAAGAAATATTATCTCAATCCTTGAAGTAATTTTTATTTCTAAATGTATTACATGATACCAGGATCAGGGACAGCACAACTATGAGAGATTCGTATATAGAATCTTAGTTTTAAAATCAATACGAGAAATTATCAGGTATTTTGAAACTTTTGATCTAATACTCACTATGATAATTCCTCACATAAGGTATATTTATCACCTTCACATAAAGAAATCTCCCCATTTTCATATGAAAGTAACGTTTCATACATCGCTTGGCATTGTAAACATAACGTTAGTTTAAATGTTCACGCAACATTACGAGTTTGTCGCTTGAATAGCAGATATTGTTGTGGCTTTTTTAAGGGAAATATGTTTTCAAATGGTATTAGAGTATTCATTTATTGTGCATTGTGCTTAAGAATGTTTGAGTGTGGGGTTTTTAGCTTCACGCTATCCCGCACATAACAGGCTGTGTGAAGAATTTTTATGTATTTTTTTAGGATTACAATTTATCTCGTTGCGGGAGAGGTAAAGAAAATCTGGTGTAAATACACTACATTCTCCACTTAATCTTTAGGTGGGAATTACTAAAAATATCCCCATTCTTGTTCATGCTTACACCAAAAAAATTTAGTTATGCCAAACGTTAAAGAAGTTCGACTATAGTATAGTCAGGCTTAACCTAAGGGTGAAAGCTCTTTATGATTTTATTAAACACGTTAACTCAGTTTCAGTCAGTCAGTATATCCAAGAGACATGGCTTCAAATCCACCAGCGTTCAAATATATATAGGTTTCCAAAGTTTATTAATAAATATTTGGCTTTCAAAAGCCAAATATGACAACCGAACCTCCGTTCCCCATTTTGTAATTTTACAAGACATTTCGTGTTGATTTGCGGGACTCAATGTCGCGATTTTTTTTTCCCTGTGTGTGGGAATTGAACCCACAACTTTAGTAGTCACTCATTGTGCCTCAGTGCTATGACGGTCTTTGAATGAATTTGATTTCAATATCATCCAAATTGGCACACAATGGCGTTTGAATAACAGATATATATTTTTTTTTAAAGTTAACCTCATCGTTTTCAAAACTCCAGCACAAACTTTACTGCCACAAAGCCAATGCGACGACGAATTTGACTGAAATATATTATAATATAAATATTAAATTATGTTAAGATAAAGCAAATTAAAATCTTCCGAGAACAATGAAAACGAGCATAATTACCTAAATAAATACCGCCTACGTAATAAGAAGATAACTTTGTTTGAAAAATACCTAATTTTCATCCGAGTTGAGCATTTTCCAAGTAAATTAATTATTTTTTCATTCGATATAAATATGTATATTTAATTGTAAATTTATAAATTTCCTTTTTTCTTTTATGTATAATTGCATTAGGGATATTTATGAAAAACACTTTGTCAGTGAATATTTCATATTAATTTTAATTTTGAGGCAACTAAAATATATTTGATGGTTGTAGGTTCATTAAATATTCAAATTAATATGTTATTGCTACGGATGTTAAGGCTTCTATTTAAATTTATTTTCTTTACTTCAAGTGGTATAGTGCACATAGGCAGGCATTTCGTTTCAGTATAGTAAATCCCACACATCAAAAGAAGAAAAATAGAAGATAGAATAATAGATAATAATAGATAGAAGAATAGAGCCTGCTCCATAATACCTGGGAAAATAAATAAAATGAAGATAAAAAAATATATTTAGTTAAGAGGGCAGAAGTAGAGCACGTTCGCGACTCGTACGAAAGTCGGATATTTTCGACAGGCGTCCGTCGAAGCTCTAAGAGTTCATTAAATTCCCATCTCACACACCATTTATTATATAACGCAGGTTTGCTGATGCCCAATTATATATATATGGCATTTGGGCGATTATACAATTAATTAGCTTCACGCTGTATCCTGCATGTAGCAGGGTAGACAGAGGGAGTCTAGTGCTAAGATATCGATTTTGTAAAGCCCATTAGTGGTGTATGAATTGGACTGGGTGTGGGTTCAATCCCCACTCAAGCAAATGAAATATTTATTTATATTAGGAAAGTGCTGCGTTGAGTTCCGCTACTCAATACGCAAGGCCTCCAGAATTCAGAGGAAAGTGGGGAACGGATTCTCAGAATGCGGCGGAAAATGGAGATCGGAGTGTCTTAACACTATTCTCCCTCTGCCTGCCTCACTGCATGTAGGAAACGCACATGGAGTTAAAAAACCTATATGCGTGTTGCCTTTATCGATATTTATAATAATATGATTCATCTAGTAATCATTTATACTCCACAAAGCCATATTATAAGTAGTGTATGCAAATTAAAACTTTATCTGTATGGTATTACAGTACTAAATCCTAGTTGTATGATTATTAACACCATGTCTCGTATGTTACATCTCTCGTATATATATGTTCGGGGAATCCCAATGACGACACTAGCTTCAGCCAATCAGAAGCTGCGTTTACGATTTCTTTGAAAGTCTAAAATTTTATAGAAAAAAATACTTTAAAATATATTAATAAAACGTAACTAAAATTACACAGTGCATTTAATCTATTGTCCAGAATACAGCATTCTTGGACTTGAATAACGATTAGAAAAAGACAATTAAAATCTTCGTTCTGAATCGCGCTAACAAAGTTTTTTGCGTTCAACCATATAAATAATACTTCCAATGAATAACTATCGGTCCTCTTAGAGGCTTCTTCATTGACCGACGTCTTGGTTGTTACCTAACTCTCTCTGCATATTCCCGGTGGGTTCCAACACCCGTTGTGGCATTTACGACTGCCCGGTGACTTTCTCATTCCTCCTTGTTCCTTACAATCGTCCTATAACAGTTAAGTCTCACAGATTTCTCCTTAAGGTTTAAGTTTGGGTGTTGGTTCAGAGCCGCTCGGGGTATCCGAACGAGTGGGTGGATAATACAACCAAGGTTGCTCGAGGGTCGGGCTTCTCTTAACTGAGAAACACCTGACCGCGAGACACGGAATTGTAGATGGTCTGTAATGCGATCGCCCGCCACAGTGGTACATTATTGGACTGTTGATACAACTTCTGTGTTTGATATATGAAGGGTCCTGTAGGAGGTACCCTGAGACAATCATCTGTCTTATAGCCTCTTAAAAAATACTCAAAAAAAAACTTTTTGCTTTTTTTACTAATTATCAATGTTTTAGCGATAAAAATGTAATATACTATATTTATAAAATACTATTTCTAACAATAGCTTAGTGTTTTTCCTCCAAATTAATATTAATTACTTATAAAATAAAAAAAATAAAATTTCATCATGTCGAGTAGTATTGAAATATTACATCCACAAACGCCTGTGACGAAGTTAAAGCAAAATTAATAATACGAAATTTCTAACACCGTGTTTTTTTTTAAGTCATTTAAGAAATCATTCGAAATGCTGACATTTGGCAAGTGACACGTGAATTAAACGCTCCTACGAGCGATGTTCGACAGTTTTCTGAATTATTATTAAAAAGTATTTTTTAAAACTAAAAAATCTTCATTCAAATTGATATTTGAATTTCAAATATCTCTATATATATATCAGTTTCTATATATATATAAATATAAATATCTATTAAATACCTAGTGTTAGAATTATGTTCGTTGCTTCACACTGTATTCCGCACGTAGCAGAGTAGATTTTCAAACGAATTCTGGGGGCATTGGGTGTTGAGTAGCGGAACTTAACTACGCGACAAGTATACAGTATACTCTGCTATACGAGAAATAGCTTGCCTTCCAGCTGAAGCTTAAATAGAAAAAACAAGAATAATAAAATATTGCTCATAGGAATTTCTTTTGCGCTTCACAATAGGAAAATGCAATTCGTAGTTGCTCTAGTTCCTTTGAACTTTTGAGCTTTCCTTTCTCAAGCCAGTAAACTGTTTTGATTCGGTTGCGTCGCTTCGCTTTAGAAAGCGATGGGACATACTCGTAGCATAATTACGTTTACTTCGAGAAACATTTTCAAGCCATTGTAAGAGAAAAAGAAGAAACGAATTAATAATATATAAATAATAGATACTATCTTTATCACTTCGATTCTCTCTATTCAAGTAAAAGGCAGAGAAAGGAGAATTTTGGCAAATTCTCTTTGACTACTCTCCTATGAGGAATATAAATTTTAACTGGCGAATATAAAACAGAACATACTTCAATTTGCATTGTTAATTCTAAATATAAAACTTCCATTCATATAAGTAAACCTAAAATATCTTTAACAAAGGCTTTCTCTTTACAGACGTATTTTGACAAATATGCTCAGTATTTTTAGTTTGTTAGACCAAAAACACGTGGAGTGGCAACTGTGGCTAATGAATTTGTAGGGCGCGCGGCAGAGAGAATAAAGGGAAACTTTTTTAGAAATTCCTTTTCACAAAGAGCTTTTATATGACTTTTTATAAACTAAAGCCATTCTAAAGCCTTGTAACCTGAATTCATTACCTAATATTAACAATTTTATATTTAGGTAGTAGTTGTTTGTGAAATATAATAGAAAATCTCGATTTTTTTTCCGTTGCCTTAAGAATTTCGTGAAATCCTCTCATAGTACTTACCTTACACTCAGGGAGTGTGTCATTTAGTTTCTCTGAAGATGACGATCACTATGTTACAATTTACGATTTGGATTTGAATCAGCATATATAGCAGAGTTAAGACTTTTCCTTCTTCAATTTTCTCTTTATATAGCTGGTTAAGTCCAGGATTCAACATCAAAACAAGAAAGTACGTGTGGAAATTGAACCTACGACGAAGTATTGATCTTACAAATTTATTTTAAACAATGAAAATAAATTTCAAAAGCACTTTATATAATATGTTTTAAACCAAACTCATAATAAATATATGGCGATTCACAAAATGGCGATACAAATGACTCTTGGAACAATCTATGTGATAGATCGCGGCTCATCTGGCGTAACGACGTTACTTTGTAACAGTGATATAAATTAAGTTATTCTGATATATTATTTATTTAAATTATAAAAATTTTATATAAATAAATATATTATGTAAATATATTTATAAAACCGGCAGAGATATATTAAAACTTTGCAATTAGAGCGACTCCACTGGCTAGCGATAGTTTTTGTTCATAGATATTATTTAAAAACAAATAGTAACATTTTATTTTATAATACAAATTTAAAATATTTACACTAAGAAATGCCTGAACTAGTATTTTTTTTTTCATCGATGAAAATACAGAATTAAAATGTAAAATAAACAAATAACATTTCGCTAGATCACGCATAGAAGGGAAAACAGATGTGACATATCGTTCTTCACTTTCAGCTGAATTCTCGAGACTGCATATTAACATAGATAATAATAATTCATTCTCCCGAGTAGAAATCAAACCCGCAATCACCATGTTAACAGTGAGACGTTGTATCGCTAAAACGAAATAAAATATGCCAAGAATAGACATAAAAACATTAGTAAATGTCAATTTAATAATGCATCAGAAACTTGTTATAACCCCAGTATTACGTAGTATCGTCACCTATATATATATATATATATATTATAGATTTTAGTACCTGTAGCTGTTCCAATCTGGTCTGTATTATCAATCTTACCCCCCATTAGATGTCACATAAACCTTGTAAACACTTAACCTAGCGCTGGTTTTATCGCTTTCACGTTATATATTTTTGTAGCCTCACGCTGTGTCCCGCATATAGCATGGTGGGATAGGGGAACCTGGTCAGACATTTCGTTCACCTAGTGATTAGACATTTCCGTTCCCCAATTTCTGCCGAATTCGGGAGGAACTCAACGCCGGGCTTTGCCTCGTTACTATGGCCATTACTTTTCACAAAAGTGTGACTGTAAACGCGACTGGTTATGGGTTCGATTCCCACTCGAAGAAATGAAATATTTAATGTTTTCATTTCTTCGCTCTGGTATCGAGGCAAATACTACTTTTTTACTACGTTAAGTTCTGCAACTTAATACGCAATGCCTTCAGAATGCGAAACTGACAGCTAGGTTCCCTCTGACTACCTTGCTTACTATGTGCACGATACAGCGTAAAGCTGAAAAAAAAATAAAGTAACTAAACATAATGAAAACAATAATGATGAGAATTTTAAAGATATAATAAAAAAATTACAATAACGATTGCAAAAAATTTAAAAAAAAACAATGATAGAAATAATAGCAAATATTACGTTCGTATTCCGTAAAATCATGCTGAGATCCTGTATCGAGATCAGCCCGGCTCAGGCGCCGTCTAATCCGACTTAACGTTTCACTGACAGCGGACTATAAATTGTGGAATTAATGATGTGATCGTATAGGTTTTCAGTTATAAAAATAAATTAAATTAAATTAAATAGAAATTAGTCAAATGATAGTCTTTTCTTTTTATGAATTTATTTCATCTTAAAATATTTTCTTAAGTGTATAAAAATTTTAAGTAGCGAGATTTGAACTTGCTTCTGTTAGAAACTATCTATGGCGTGCACAGTATGTGGTATATAGATAGATAAAAGAAAAATGAATTTTTACTTTTAATTTTTTTTACCTTCACGATGTATCAGGAACATAGCATAACAGGTAGATGGAACTGGGAACCTAGTGTTAAAACACTACGTTTCAAAAATATAGTTTCCCACTTTCCGGTGAATTCTGAATGAGTTGTGTGTGTTGAGTATCATATATATTTAATTTTCTCGAGTGAAAATCGAACCTATAAACACCTCGTTAACCAGTTGTGGTCCTGCGCCACGCCAGAAAACAACGGTACAGAAAAGATAGTCACAAATCATTTAAAATATGTATGAAAGTGTGTTTTACCTAATTTAAAAAAAGATTTACCTTTCTTAAATGAATAAAACATAGAATGCAAACATAATAGCATCAACTTCACACACTGGCTGTTCTGAATTATTTATACTCATAGGACGAGGTCCGGTGTTTCTCGTCTCGTCACATCTGAACACCTTTAAAACACTATACTTAAAGTGTAAAATTGCGTAAAATATATGATAATTACAATTTTGCATAAATTTTCATTGGATGAACTCTCTTATTTGATTTAAAACTCTATTTTCTAAGTCATACAGTTTAAATTGTTTATTTTTAACGAATACTTAGCCCACAGAAAGTACCAGGAGTAAGGATAGATGTTCTTTTTGAATATTTGTAAGGTTTGTAAAATCCAACTTATTTTTGCTGTTAGTATATCTTTAAGGATATTTATACAATTAAAATATATGTAGTTAATTTGGATATTTGAATAATTACTTATGTTTAATTTACAATAATTATATTATTGTAAACATTCCTTCAATATATAATATAGACACTGCGTTGAATGTCGATATTTAGCACCGCACGGTGTCGGAGAAGAGCGGGGAGGTGAAAATATTGAACATTTCACTCCTTCAAGTAGAAATCGAACCAGCAACCGCCGCGTATAAAATTACACGCCAATGCACCTGCCCCACTACTGCCTCTTATATAATTACACAACAGCATTACCAAAATAAAACAAAATAGCAAAAATAAGTTTCTCACTTAATTTAGCAAAAACAAAGTTAACGGGGTAAGTCGGTAAGTCTAACTTACCAAAAGGCTGTAATTTCAGTTTCACGCTTTATCCCGCAAATATTAGGTTATGTAGGCAACCTAGTGATAAAACATTCTGTTCCCCATTTTTCACCGTTTTCAGTTTATCCACTACAAACATACACATACAAATCTTTTCTTTTTATAATATATAATAGTATAGATATAGATTTTATTTCTTCGAGTTGGAATCGAATCCACAACTAGCCGCGTTTACCGTCACACGCTTGGATATTGGCTTTACGATTCAATTTCTTTATTTGTATTTACTTGTTCTGTATATAGATAAAGTTATTTATTTATCATCTTTATCCACGTCTACAATCTAGAGCTCACCCCTCCGTACAAGACGTTGTAGCGTCTATTCGTTCATTGTGAGATTCTGTACCGCAAGCTGTCGTCTGTCACACTAACATCCTGCGACACTTGACAACACTTGGATTTCGAAAGCGACTCGTCGAAATTCCATGCAGAAAAATGTTAGAGATTTATGTTTTTTTTTTTGCGAGGGAGACTTATAAATGGTTTAAATTCTTTGTATGTTGTGATTAACTTAGTTTTGTTTTTTTTGTTTGACGCTGTATCTCGCATATACTCGTAGCAGGATAGGCGGAGGTAACCTGAAACACGCATATTTATATTCTAGATCTAGAGTTTGAATGTCGTGATTGGTTAGTAGATTTTGGTGATTCTTATTTTATGTGGTCATGGTAAATCTTTGCTATAGAAATTATAACAGGCGAAGGTGACTTTTAGAAATGTACAATTTGTTTTCACTATTTATCAATTTCAATGTATCTCAATACTAGATTCCCATTTTCTTCCTCAGTATAATCAATATAAACGGGATACAGAGTAAAAATAAAAAAAAACTACAAAAAAACACTTCGAGTTTCACACATTACCACTCAACGTCAGTTCAAAAGAAGAAACTTCGCAAGAACCGCATATCCTTTACAAAATTTCGTCACGTTTTTCAAACACCTAATTGCGGCGTTTTTCGACAAAGTGAGTCCTACGCGCATGTAACACTCGTCCACACTCAGGGTGACATTGCTAAAGTACTTTGGAAATTGTACAAAAGAGATTTTGTTTTAACATACTTTCCTTCGCTTTTGTTGGTAAGTGTTGTTACGTTTATACTTAAAACTAGTGACCTCCGCGCGGCTTCGTCCGCTTTTTATTGAATATTATTTGTATTATAAATGATAGTACGCCTTGAGAATGAAATGCTCGCTCAGACAGACATATTTATTATTACATGGCAAAAACATTAAAGAACTTACACATTTTAAGATTACCGTGAAAATTTATATAATAAAAGGGCTCGTCGCTCTATTCCGTAGTTCCTGACTTGAAACTATGATAAAAGTTAAATTAAGCTGAGAAAGCTGACGGCGATTAGTGCGACATCTCGTTAAACTAAATTATATTGTTAACGATTTTTTCACTTACAATGTTTATTTTAAGAGGGTTTTGCTATATTTGTAAAAGAAATGTTGTTTTTATTTTGAGAAAGGATTTAATATTTTAGAAATAATATGAGTATATAAATAGTTTATTATACAAATATATTTATAGTTTCTATTAAAAAATTGATTGTTTTTTTTTCCTTGCTACGACACATTATATTCGGAAAGTAAAGGTTGTTGTTTTCCATATAATTGACACAGAGTACAGCAAATTTTAAATTTTCTATATTTTTGAAAAAAGTGTTCTTCTATAGCAACCAGTTTGATAATTATCTAATAACAAGGAATTCAACTCCGCACTTTGCCAATTTGTATAAAATATTTTCCGTAAAGAAATGTAAAAATAGTGTCAGTTTCAATTTGCATCATTTAATTTAATTCTCAAGAGTATCTTCACGCCGTTCTCGTCCTCAGGGCTTTGGGGAGCTTACACTGGCCGTATTAATTCAATTTTTTTTCTTAATTGAATTAACAAATTTTACGTTATGAGTGCAAAGTATTCACGTACATATATGCAAAATACGCGGCAACAAATGTATTTTACAAAAAATAATTAAAATGGAACCGGCTAATGTTGTAAATCCTAAAACACACGTGTTACTTCAAAAATATATTCATCTAAGGCAGGAGGGTGCTTTCATCCCCTCAGTGATTACGGCCAGTACATTTATCTCTGTCAGAGCTACGCGTTCACATCTAATAACATTTTCATAAATAATAATTGGGTTAAGATAGCTGTGACACGGTGTTAATTACTTCTTTTGCCTTTTATGCGTAAATGTATTAAAATTCTAGCTGAGTTAAGCAAGATGAATGAAAATTTAAAAATAAAATTTCATCACAATACAAACAGTAAATTCCTATATCTACCAAATGCGACCAGACGAACACTCCCTTGGGACATCCTTTCCTTCTCGTCGAAATCCTGAGCTGCTGCCGTGATTGGTGGTCCTCGCATCCTAATCTTCACTATCTCATACGAGATAAATGCCAGGCCCGCCTCAACCACACGTCCATACTCCCACCCACTAAGAACATCACGACTAAAATTATTTCCTCTAAAGTATTTCTTCTTCTTTTCCCCTCTCTCTTTGCGGGCCTGTAAAAAAGATTCAAAATTCTATTTTAAACTAGATTTAATTGAATAGGTAGTTACTACCACCTAAAAGTCAAAAATAAATCTTGTCAATAAAACTATGCTGACTATACTACAGATATGGCATGTTGAGTTGCATAAACCAATTTTAAGTACACTTAGCCTAACGAGACACTCCCCATAACTTTAATCCGATTGTGTGAATATACCATAAGCTACCATGATTCTCATTATATACCATATTGTTAAGACACCATCCTCCAATTTCCAATTACCCACAAATTTCGGAACTCAGCTCCACGTCAGGTCTTTACGTTACGTTACCAGAGCGGAAAAATAGATAATATTTTATTTTTGTTTTAGCTTGGACTCCTTTTAAATATGCGTTTTTTTTTACTATTTGAGGCTGTCGTTTGTTTTTTTTGGAATATAACCACAAATGTATAAACAGACGATAATTCTTTACACTAACTACTACAAAATATTCGTGTATCATAATATTATAATATATATTAAATAACATTTCGCTGCGCTGGATACAAGTTAACGTACAATAATCCTTCACACCGGAGACGGAACACGGAGGACAAATTAATCTTTATTATTTTCATGATATTTTTTTGGTTTTGTTCATTTTTGTGAAATTTGCTACGAAAACGAAAATATGTGCTATTGCGTTATTCACTCTTCTTTCGAAATAACCATCGTGGCACAGCGGAACAGTATCCAACTGCAAACATAATGTTGCGGGTTCTACTCCCATTGGGGGGAAATAATTATTAATATTTCCATGTTCTGGCCTAACACTTAACTTTTTGCATTTTGAACTGCTATACTTAGTTGTACATAAATACAATGTATGTAGCTGAAATACACAAACATATTTATTTTATAAGCGTAGAAATTTGTTGACGCGAGATTTTAATCTATTACAGTAGTGATTAGATATTTTCTCATTTTCCACAATCCATCACACTTATTCAGTTTTTTAAAGAAATTTTGCAAAGAAAAGTTTAATTACATCAGTGTACAATGCGCACTGATACGAAAGCTCCAACTAAGCCACGGCTTCCGAGCTCACGTCCCCTGTAGTACAAGAGTCGTTGACAATCTAAATCTTAGCTTATAATTTTTAGTTCCTCATTTCTCATAGCATGCCTTGATATTAAGTGAGCGTATCAATGTATACGACAAAATATATTCTGACTGTAACACGACGGTTGTGGGTTCGATCAACACTCGAGGAAGTAAATATTTATTTTAGTGAAAAGTTTATATGTCTATTTATTCGCCCTGGTGTGGAGGTACAGCGTGACATTCAGTTCTGCCATTCAACACACAATGCCTCCAGAGTTTGGTGGAAAATGGAGAACGGAGTATCTTAACACTGCGTACCCTCTGCCTACCCTGCGAGTGTGTGCGGATTATAGCGTGAAGCTGACTTTTTTTTAAATATCAACGCAAGTCAATGTCACACTTTATCTAGAGACCAGGGCCACTGGCCATGACTGGCCTCATAAGTACTTACTTAATATGAATTAGTACCACACTAAATAGTAGTTCTTTTTTCTTTACTCTAAAATAAAAATACACATTACTTGGTTACACAAATACACATACAAATACACATTATTTGGTTCCAGGCGATTAAGCTGTACTGGACTTAGAAAACCGTTTAAATTGCCAAGTAGGTCGGGCAAAGCGACTTAAAGCGTGAGATAAAAAAGTGATTCCTTTCCAATTATTATGAAACTCATAGTTTACGTATATATATTATACGTAAAAGCTTAGGTTTTTAACCAATTTGTTTGAAAGATAGTATTGTTATTTTTTATAATGTAAAAAAGCTATATTATATATAAAGCTCTATATCTACTCCACGTTATCACACATTTGTCTAAATTTCATCCAAGTGAAATTTCGTTCCAAATAGGTGTGGTGATGAGAAAAATGTTGCCGAGATACTAGTGAATTCTCTAAAAGTTATCAGATTTCATATACACAACCTAAGATCATCGTGGCGCAGCGTTTGACTGTAAACGCGACAGCAGTGGGTTCGATTCTCACCCGAGGAAATAAATTATTTTCATTTCCTCACTCTGGTGACAAGACAAAGCATGGTGCTGAGTTCTGCTACCATTTCGCTAGCATCTGTTGAAGGACACAACTCAATGAAAAGCCTAAAAATTATTGATACTATAAATCAAAAATTAAAGTTAAAACTTACTTAATTTTCTAATGCTACTATAATATAATTATTTTTCAATCGCACTAAGGTTAGAAGCTGTAGGAGGCTAAGCGGCGCGACACGCAGTCTCATTACAAAGCAATCTTCCAGTATTACGGTCACGGACAGACAGCGTCGTTTGTTGCCACAGATTGGATATAATGACATTAGCCTAAGTGACCTAAGGGATCATCATCTGTATTACATACACTTTTTTTCAGCTCACGCTGTACCCCGCAAGTAACAGAGTAGACGAGGGTGCGAACTAATAAAACACTCGGCTTCCAACTTTCTGCTGAATTCTTGCTTTCTGCTGGCGGAACTTAACGCCGCGATTTGCCTCAACATCAGAACAAGAAATAAAAATCAAATATAAACTGCTACTAAACTTCATTTCACTTTCTTGAACGGGAATCGAATCCACAAAATGTCGCGTTAATAGTGACACGCTTGTGCCCCTACTTGTGTTATGATGAAGCCACCTTCAAATGGCAATACCTTATTATACCCATGGTGAATTCAAAATGATTCCATAAAAAGATATCCAAAAGTATCTTGAGACACATTTTTTAACTTCGTAATATTTGTTTTTCCTTTAATTTCCTCTCGCTCCGGGGTATTTTCATGTAAATCCTAAACAGGTTATTTTTGTAGTGTAACAAAAGTAAATTATACTGTTTACCTACCATGGTTCATGATATATAGCCTGGTTACAGACGAAAAAATAGACGGATGGACGGAAAGCCAAGTCTTATTATAAGGATGTCACTTTCTCCTTTATGTACGGAACCCTAAAGATAATACAATGCATACAATGATTTCTAATTATTACACAATTAGAAATCATTTCATTTTTAATAAAACCATTTCATTTCTATTCATTTATTGATATATTGTATGATATTTTACAAAGAAAACCATTGTCTTAATTAGTAGTATAGCTAACTATAACAAATGTAAGCACTTGATTCGCTCATAATGTAGGCAAAGGCTAAATAATGTTATACAGCATGAGCACCAATTAAGCTATTTTAATGATTGATTATATGAGTCGATTGATTATTATATAACGAGACCGTCGGTGCGCAGGTGCACTAGCGCGCGACTGTAAATGCCACGGTCCTGAGTTCGATTTCCATTCGAGGTAAATGCCTCGGAAAGTTAGCGGAAATTGTAAATGGACGCATCCTTGCAGCGAGTGAGGCGAAGCGTAGTCCCCTAGTTTAATAACAATATACCAACTTTCAATACACTTAAAGTACATATTAATTTACGTTCGTTCCGCTTTAGGTTATTTCTATCTACCTTGCAAACGATGCGTAAAGAAAAAAAAGTAAACGTTTTATTTATTTCAAACCTATCAAATGATACCGACGATGAATGATATTCAAACCAACATTAAATTTATTTTACCACTCGTTGGGTTCCAAACAAATATAATTGTGTATTACACGAAAATAGTGTGACAGGTCAAATATAAAAAAAACTATAATATATTAAATGCTTTCGAACTTAATTTTTTTTACGAAAAAAATATTTACAAAAATTAATTGTAATTCAATTATTTTTTGTAAATATAAGTACTATAAGTTAAATGGACAAAATAATTGGACAAAAAAAACCAATAACTTGAAATAACTAAAAGTTATACAGACAAAAAAGTTTGCTACGAAAAAACTAGGGAACTCTAACCACCTCGTTAGACATTAAAATGGTCTCAAGCACTAGATTGATATCGTACTTAGTGATGTGAACGGTAGAAAAATTATTTCCACTGAATAGTTTTCAAAGGGGAGGGAAAAAGCCTTTTATTTTTTTATCGTTCACAAGCAAAGGGTCCTCGCGTCTTCGACAGCGCCCTCGTATATATAAATGGAAGATATGAAATGGTCGATCATGAGCGATTTATTTTCAATAGACACTTTATGTAGACTTTTTATGAAAGAAAATGTATGTGGGTTGTTTATATATGACGAAACTGAGGAACGCGAGTGCGATGGTAGTGGATACGTGCGTAAGATCGATCGCGGTGTTAAGTTAACTTATAAAAGTAAGTAAATAAAGAACAGAGGTTTTCTTACTAGATTTGTACCTGATTATTCTTCTAAGCAAATTAAAATTTGAAGTTGGTAGTATTTTTTTGCGTGAAGCTACTATATCCTGCATATAGAAGAGTAGGCTGAGAGAATTGCAAATATATTACTAAGATATTTTATTTATATCGCAAAAAAGGCGTAATTAGTCACTATGAAAGGGAATCAAAATTCATAGGGTACTTCCGGTTGACCCAGAACTATGAAATTTGACAACTAGCATCTACAGGTGTTCAGGAAAACATTTGAAAGCCATAAATTTACGATTAAATTAAAACTTGCCTTAAAAGGGGAGGAAAATTCGGTATTGAAGCCGCTTGTTTAAGCGAAGTATCTAATGGAAGCGCTCTAGCTAAGTTAAGCCTGAATTTCAGAGAAACATTCTCGACCTTCCATTTTTGCACGAAAACCCTCGGTGGGCGAGCCCGACTCGCGTCTGGTCTGGTCTATGGAGAACGGAGTGTCTCAACATTAACCCTTTGCATACCCTGCCATATGGAGTACAGGGTGAACCTGTTATAAACAAAACAATTTTTTTTTATAATATACTTCTAGCTTGTACGTTCATATGCCACCTAATGTTACCTGAGATATTTCCGTTGCGGTGCATTTTTCTTTGTACCAGTATATAGTGACAAATTAGGTCGCGGGCAAGGTACGAGTAGCTGCAAATTTCTGACGAGCTCTTTTTTAAGTCTTTTTGTCGTCTAGTTTTGGTTTTCACAATATGTTTCAAGGTGTTTTTCGTACAGTGGACTCGTAATAGAGCTTTTTTTTAAATAGATGGCCATTGCAGGTTTGAATTTATTTAGAAACTAAATTCGTGCCCGTATTTCCCCTTTTGGGTTAATCTAAATAACTAGTTATTGTCATATTCATTAGTGTCTCTTATCTTGAAAGTGTATCCGGCACAAAATAGATTAGAACGGGAACCTTATATTAAGACACTCCATAGCCATTAAGACACTTACGTGCCTTTCCCACTTTCCGCAGAATTCTCGATGTATTGCGTGTTGGGTAACAAAATTCAAAGCTATAAAATATTTCATTCTTCCTAATGGAGATCGAACCCGTGACTACCCTGCTGCGCGTATAGACGCGCAAAACGCGCACTTCTTGTAACCACTGCCACTGAAGCCACTTTTCTCGTCTAAAAGTTCAAAAAGCTACCGTAGTATAGAAGTCCACACGAAAAAGTTTGAAAATGCTGTGCCGCGAATAAAACAGACTTCAATATAAACGCAACTAAATAAACGTTATTATAAAGTTTTTGTTACAAACTACATTGGATGGAGACTTAGGCGTTTTAATTTGAGATAAAGTAGTGCTTTTAGAGAGGAAAATTATTAATAAGTGTACGGGCCAAACGAGCTTAAATTTTCTACTGCATAAAGTATAAGACTAAGAAAAAATTGTTTTATACAAATTAAGTTTTCAATATATGATATAAGTATTTACATGTTTATTTAAAATAAACATAAGTAGAGGTCAACCTTGCTCTAATGAAGAGTGTCTTAATTATGTTCTCAGTTTCCCTCTGCCTTATCCTCTAATATTCAGAATATAACGTGACACTACAAAAATAATTATATATGAATAAAAAAATATTAATTGAATTCTCATGAGGTTTAATAGCCATATTACCCATATTTTCATTTACCAATAATATATAAAGAAATTGTATATAAGTAATTTCTTCTCTATATTAAGTGTCACTTCATAAAGCTGAATGCCCAGGCCGGTCGTTCGGACGTGGGAGGTATATTACTCATACTATTTTCCCGCTTTACAAAAATATTTTGACATTACTTTGTAACTCATTTGTTTTTGTCTTTACAATGTATCCCTGGGAACATAGTGTTAAGACACTCCATTCTTATTAAGATGTTATATGTTGAATGGTGGAACCCAACGTCGTCTTCCGGAGGAAATGAAAATATTCAATATTCCAGTTCCTCGAGTCCAAATCGAATGACACACAACTCTCTGCCTGGCCTCTTACTTACTTCCTTACATAAACAAGGAGTTCGTTGTCGAATGAAATATTTTCTGAGTTATAATCCAGTGATAAGTCCTTTCGATTAATCTTTCTCCGAAATGTTATTGTCTTTGGAGTAAAATTTTTTAATTGTTTTTTTATTTATTTTAACACTTCACTAACCATTGGTCGAAGTAGGTAAAAAGTGTTGAGACACTTTGGTCTCTTTTACACTAATCGACTACGAATATCTTTATACATAAATATCTGTCGAGAAATATCGTCGTGGCCTAGTGGTTGTTGTGGGGGTGCCGCCCGTAAACGCGACGGTTGTGGGTTCAATTCCCATTCGAAGAAGTGAAATATTTCTTTTCGCTTATATTTTCATAATCAAATTTAATTTTCGCTCTTGTGTCGAGTCACACTCAAGACATAACACATTGACGGACAATAGTCTTAACACTAACTGCCCTCTGTCTACCCTGCGGGATACAGCGTGAAGGTGAAAAAATTTCATATACAAATATTAAAATCATTAATTTCCTAACTTAAAGTTGTAAAAAGTTGACTCCAAGTCAGTGGCCATGACATTATTCGTGGCATTCTTACAATAGCAGCCATACTTACTTGGTGAAAAACTTGTGAGTGAACTTTGTTATGTAATACGTATAAAATGAAGTCTATAAATATACATACATTATTATACATTTTGTAAACAGTTATTGGTTCGATTCTCAGTGAAAGAATTATTTTCATAGTATCGTTCTGGATACAATACAAATTGCGGCATACAGTTTTGCCACTCGACACAGAATATCACGAAAATTGGGCGGAAAGTGGGGAATGGAGGTCATCTATTCTGAATATGCGCAGTGCACCATGAAACTAAGCTTAC
Source organism: Heliconius aoede (assembly GCA_037355905.1). Classification (NCBI taxonomy): domain Eukaryota; kingdom Metazoa; phylum Arthropoda; class Insecta; order Lepidoptera; family Nymphalidae; genus Heliconius; species Heliconius aoede. Next base: position 92,339 of record JBAIZZ010000054.1, on the reverse strand, counting down.
ATAAAGCTTAACTTTTCACTTGGTATGATATTTTTGTCAAATAACCCCAAAAAATGTCTTAGGACAGATTAAATAAAAAATATATACAAAGGAATTTAGTGCTTTTTATATTATACTCATTCCATATGGCGAGACAAAATGCGGTGCTTAGTTACGCCACCCAATACGCAATATGAATATATTTATATTATGTCAATGTCAAAAAAAACGAATTCCCCCTAACAGTAGGTTATCTACATAATATTTCCACGCATATAAACATATTATGTGCAAATATATTATATATATGCTTAAACACAGAAAGTAAACCTTTTATAGAGCACATTTGCTTCTGCCAACGACATTTTCATCAAAGAAAATAAATCTCTATAGTATGAATATTGCGGTATTGTAAAAACGAGGTTGCTGTGGGAACACTTATGATGACGGTAACGCGTGTTCGTCGGTTTTAATGTTTTCTTTTCACTCAGACGGTGAATAGGAGCCAGGGTTGTGCTGAACTGTACCGGTTGGATGGAAGGGTTTATTTGATGGAGTAGTTATAATTAATGTAAGAAATCCATGTTCATATTTCCACACTAAATTCAATTTATACATTTTATAAAAATGTAGAAATCGAATTAAAAAAAAACCTCAACATATATATGTAAGTATGGTATGGTATAGTAACTTCACGCTGTATCCCGCAAATGGAATCTAGTGTTCAGATACTCGGTTAGAATTAAGACGATTCCGTCTCCCGCCGAATTTTATGTTGTTATCTGTTATCACTTTGTCTTGTTATTAGAGCAAAAAAAAAATTATAATAAATCTCCCGAATACGAATAGAACCTGGAAATGTCGCAATTATAGTCAGGCGCAAATTTTGGAATATAGCTATTTATTAAGTATCGTTTTCTAAAATACCTCAACGTGACAGCTCACAAGAGTCAGCTATCAACAAATTAATTACAACTACCTACCACAAATAGGCCGGCTACAGTGCCGACCTCTTTCCGTTCCACGGTTCAAAACAACACTGGTTAGTTTCACATTACAGGTGGAATAAATCAACGGTTTAAGCAAATTAGTTACCAGCTCAAACATTTGCAGTGGAAATGAATAGCGTTGACTGTGTGAAAATACGATGGAATAAATTTCGGGAACTTTTATTTGGCTTTCACGTTGTATCCTGCATATAGAGGGGTAGGTAGAGGGATGTTATAGTCAAGATACTCCATTCACCTTCCACCCAATTTTCGGGTTTTAATGGCGAATCTATATAGATTCGCTATATTTATATAACCAGAAATATCAATATTGGACTATATCAACCTCTTTATAGTAACTAGTAAAGGCTTTATTTACCTTTGCACTTTTTCCTGCAGAGAAGGGATTTCGAAATAATACATTTTTAGTTTCACGCTGCGTTTAGCACATACCATGCACAATTAGAGGGGACCTGGGAGAGACATTTTAATGTGGCTAAGCTTTCAGATATAAACAAGAGCCAGATTTTATTTCTACATTAAGAACGGAATTTAATAAGACAAGATAAATATCTCGTTTTCAAGGAGATAAAAACGTTCCAATGCAATCGCTTTACCACAGCGTCCGGGCTGATTGTATGAGGAGCAACATTCGAAAATTCAAACGCTGGTTACCCGCAATGTGCAACTTCTATGCGGCGAACGTGACAGTCTTTCAGATAAGAACAAGTACGACTCGATATTAGAATGTGAATAACTTTAAATTACTATTTCTAATTTCAAATGTTTGGTTTGGGAGGCCGGTCGCGGCGCAGGGGCAACAGTGTCAACCGTGTCAACCAGTGTCAACAGTTGTCGCGACAGGTTGTGAGTTCGATTCATACTCGAGGAAATAATATACTACAGTTTGTATTTTTGTACATTTTACGTCTCTAAGTTACGCAGGAGTCCCTTATGCTTACCTGAGTGGGGAATTGGAAATAAACAAATAAATTCTCTGACAACCGAAGCGTTTACAGCTCGCTGATAGTAGAACAAGTCAATGACACTTCATTGATCCATTCCCAATTATAACACTGTATAATTGGAAATTATGTTCAGTGGAGATGAAAGGTACGAGATGGATGTAGAAAGGCGTGTTGCTGCCGGTAACAGTGTTAACAGAGTCTTAGCTGCATTGTTGAGACGACGAAACGTCAGCATAGCTGTCAACACAGTGTCAACGATACTGGAGGAGGGTCACGTAAAAAGCATGAGCACTCCCCGAAGGGCTTGTATAAAGAGATCAATGACTGTAGATGAGGCGAAAGAGGTATCTCTGACTATAATATTACACTACACTATATTATTCTGTATTCAGATATTCTGCACTAAATCCCCAGTACGTTTCAATTCTAAATATATATTTTTTGTAAAACGTCCAGATTTTAAGTATATTTACCAGTAAATCGATGATGGATATAAAGAGAGTCGTTGGATTAAAATAAATTCATATTCACAACCGCGTATTAATTTATCACCGAATGAATTTGCGGTTTATTTCGTGGCGTAAATGAAATTACAAGGATTCCAGGTGAAATATTAATATTGCAATATGCTTATATTATATATATATAGGTATGTAGTTTGAGGCTAGTCGTGGCGCAGGAGCGCAGTGTGACTTTTAAAGCGAGCGGCTGTGGGTTCGATCCCCACTCGAGAATACGAATTAATCACTTAAATTTGTAATTCCGTTTCTTCGCTCTCGTATCGAGGAAAAGCGCGGAGTTGAATTCCACCACTCACTCAACACGAAATAACTCAAGAATTCAGCGGAAAGTGGGAAACGGAGAGTCTTGACACTATGTTCCCACCGTGAGCTTAGTTACGTTAATTATTAACAAATAATATTATATGTTAAAATACTAAAAAAATTGTATCTATATTTAAACGAATTTAATTTAAAATCCAATATATTTTAATGATTTTGTAACAAGCTCAACTATACTATGCGTAATGTTCGCAGCTAATTCCTCTTATATCCAAATTCTGTTGTAAGCAAATTAGTTCTACCCCCGTGAGCCCTTTCATATTGTTCATATTATGTGGATCTGCGAGTACGTCTTGTAATATTTGGAATTTAAAGTAATACAGCTGTACACGGTGCAAATGTGTTAGTGTGACGTTGTAAAAAGTAATTAATAATTATAATATATAATAATATAAAAACAATAAAATCTTGTGAATATCATTTGGGGAAACTGACTGTTCTCTATATTAGAATATATATTAGTTACATAAAGATTCAATGACTATAAGGTTCAGTCATGTGCTTGTGTGTGTCCAACAATAGAACATACAAATACGCCTTTTGTGTGTCAATTATCTTTTTTAAATTTTCTTTTTTAATTTTTCCTAATGACGAACTATGCACAATAGTGTAAATAAATAAATAATAAATACATACAGTTCAAAGTGATAATCCTCTTTTTTTGAAGTTGGTTAAAAGAGTTATCTACTCTATATTTTGTATTACTTTTCTAGAAATACTATAAATATAACCGGTAAGATAATTTAAAGTCAACACCAGAGCTAATAAATGAAAGTACTAAATATTTCATTGACTTTATGGGAATCGAACCCACAACCTATGGTGATTACAGTCACACTTTTTACCCCTGCGTCACGACTGTCCCGACATATAATATAATACATTATTACAAACTACTAGATCGTAAATTCAAGTTTAAGCTAGTAGTACATTATCTTAAGATCAAGTAAATTCAGGGCCATAAATTGACTGGTTTAAGAAGAAATTCCTAACATTACACAGACAGATGAAGCGATATTACTTACTAAAGTTCGCTTTCTTAGGATTTATGTTGGAAAAGCCATGCATTTCTCTTTACACTTTATCACAAATGGATAATTTTTGTTATTTCGAATGAAATAATGCAATTTATTAGTTAAATATTAAAAAATAATATACTTTTATTGTTATGCCACTCAAAATGTATTTTTTCCAAAATTGGACAAACGGGATATATAAAATATAAAGAAAAAAAGCTAGCAAAAGTTAAAATTAAAAAGTATATCTGCATTTGTCACATTGTAGAGTGTCTGTTAATAAAAGTGAAACGTAACTCATTTTTCGTCCCTTGCAGCGACCGTTGTCACACTCCTGCCGTATTGGACACCATTAGTCTGTGTCAGGACAATGGTGTCAACTTATATCGAAATCTATAGCTGAAGAATGGATTTTTTCACGCCGATATTTTACACTGTATTTCTTATTTCATTTTTATTTAGTAGAATTGAGGCCGCCGTGACTCAGCAGTACGATGTTTGATTGTAAAAACGACGATTGTGAATTCGATTCGCGGTTGAAGTAATTTTTTTTCTCTTCCGGTAACAAGCCGGTGTAAATCGTAACATCCGGGTCTAAAATGCGAATTTGTTACATAAATAAATGAAACAAAACCGACAAATTATAACTTACAGGTATACATACTTCATTGGCCTATAATTATGAAAATTGGCAAAAAAAAGTAGAATTTACATAAAGGAAAAAAAATTAAAAATTAAAGCTTGTGTTTAAATTAAAGAAAAAATCCACCATATAGTTATATTTGTAGAATATTTCTTGAAAAATGGGTGAATTCGCTTGCAAACTTCAGTGTTTCAAGTGGCATAAGCTGTATTATTCTGAAACTGTACAATTCTTATATTTGTATAAAGTTTTAATCCACACAAAATCAATAAATACTTTAATTTCAAGCTCAAAAATTGTAAATAATATTTTCTATTTACCATATTCGAGTTACTTGTGAAAAATTAAATATTTGAAAAAGTTGCTAAAAAAATAAATTGTGTGCAGAGTGTCGAAACTCAACGCCTCACTTTTTCCCAGGAAGAGAGAGAATATTTTAAAATATAATATAATTTAAAATTGCAATTGAGTATTCATCATATGTCCGGATGCACGTTCAAATGTATTTTATAGATCGTATTTCATATTATATCTAGTAAGGATATGTGCCATATGCCACATTAGAACTTACAATGTACAAACTTACAGTACCTGCGGTCTAGTAATAAAGTTGTTACAAATGATTCAAGCCCAACGTTGCTTGCATGGAAACTTGTGAATTACTACATTCCGAAATTATCTTCACTAAGAAAACTAAAATATTTAGAAACGATAAAATTTTCATATCGTGGAATACCCACTCGATAGACTGTTTATATTTGTTTTCATTTACTTATTCGTTACAACAAAGCGCGGAATTGAGTTCCGACACTCAACACGCAATGTCTTGAGACTTGAGTCTTAGTTGGAAATTAGTAAGTATAGATTAAATTGCTCTTGCTTACCCACGCTTAAATTCTGCTGAATGATTTCTGTCATGTTTTTTTTAATTATGATGATTATCAAAATATTTAAATTTAATTGAAATTTAAACTGCGGCTAAAATATAACTATTAAAATCCGTAACTTCCTAGTCAATTGATAAAAAGACCTAATTGACCACTCAAATAACCTACATTAACCTAATTTTATGAAAAACAATGAAAAAATCGTAAAACTTTGTACAAGTAGATACTCAAATCTATTCAGTTATGGAAGGTCCAAATACGTCAAACAATAGGCCTATCGTCAAACAATGGTCGGACACTCGCCCGCCACTCCACAATCAATAGAACCTACCCCTGAATCAAATATTTATACCAACATGAGTGTAGAGTATTAGAGAATGCTTTGACAAATTCTAAATAGAAATCTTTGTGTACATTCAATTTTTTATTTTTATGTATATTATATAGTGTTATTTTTTTAGTTTTAAACTATGAATTTGTAAAGTTATATTCAAATTTAAATGTAAAAATTTTATTTCTTGGTTTCACGCTGTATCCCGCACATAGCAGGATAGATGGAACCTGGGAACCTAATAGTATTACAATATTTTATTCCTTTTCCAATTATGACACTTGGGTTCCCGTCACTTACCGCCAAATTCTCAAGGACGCGATTTGACCAAAGCGAGGGGATGAAAATATTAAGCCGGAATCGAACCCAACGATTTGTCGCGTTTACAACTAGACTCGTTCATTTTAATAAAGGTATTTTTAAGAAGCATAAGAGTAACGGAAGAAAAGAAAACTTTGAGCTATCATCACAAGTATTGAACTGAAAGTGAAACAGTGCTTATAGTATATTTTTATGTAAATGAATACTTTTCTTTTGTGCTATAATTTCATTAAAGGAACTTCGTCTGCCTGCTATTGTTCGAAAACAAAAACAGCCACTGCCACTTAGCGATTTCATATGCATCCCGCCCACGAATAATGATATACTTGTATATAATTACATGTACGTATTGTACTTTAGAATTATTCGATTTAAGAAATTCGGCACAAATTTAAGTGCGCCTTGTTATTGTTATACAAAAATGTCTATAATAAAGTGATAGGCCGTCCATCAACGAGAGCGTGGTGCATGGAGGACAACCGCGATGGTAGGAGGCTCGATTCTAGCTCGGGGAATAAAATATTTTATTCTTTCATTTTTTTCTCTGAAAACGAGTTAAGGGACGCCATAGAATTCCGCTACTCAATACGCAAAACGTAATTAAATGCGAAAACGGTGATTAATAACTTTATGAGGAACGGAATGTCTTAACACTAGGTTCCCAGGTTACTGTTATGTACGGCGTGTAGTATATTGTATACCAGAATAGGCAGAAAAACCTAGTATTTAATACTCCATAAGAGAAGAGAAAGTGAAGCTATATAATAAATTTGATATTTCAAAGCAGGCATTGATAACATCTTAACAGCTCTTAAGTGACATGTACACCGGCGGGTAGTCGCTCTAAAGTGTAGGTTTTGTAATTGTAGACTCAATTTCCAGTAGCAGCTGAATTAACAGTTAATTAATTAATTAATTTCTATGGTTTTATTGGGATTAAGTAAGGCAAAGTGAGAATTTATTTTTATAATTAGTTTATATAGAAACCTTTTAATATGGATGTCGAGTATAAACGCGACGGTTGTTGGTTCGATTTCCTGTAGTATTGTATTGTAGTAATGTTAAAGAAGTTTCAATATTTTTTACCGGGAAGGAAATAGTATATAGTATTTTTTTTTTTGCCCTGGCAGATTTCGGTGTTCTACTTTTCGTCCGAATTCGAAACATTTTGTAGGTAATGTCGGAACTCAAAGCTACGAGTTGTGGACTTTTAATGTTTTCTGAAACAAAGTTTTCTGAGACAAAGCCTTAAAAAAATATAAGATATCTTCGGTATCTCAATTATCTGCTTTCCTTTACAAAATTAATACGGCCTTCAACACTTTGAATTAACATAGAGTCGTGACATTTTTATTATTGTAATAGATTGAAATTCCAGACCGTTCATTTGAAAACTCGCTATAGGCTTTTGAGTACATTTTCCTCAAGAGCCTTTAGCGAGTTTTCAAATGGACGGTCGCAAATAGGCAATCAATTAGACGGCGATACCTCTACGTACATTTACCAAAGGAATTGGAACTCTCGAAACGAGATTGTTTTATTAAAATGATAGAATATATTTCTATGGTAATATTGATTGGCTTGAGCAAAAGATTGGATTTTTTTATTTTAACTTCATTCATGAATACAAACCTTAATCCATTAAGCATCTATAATTACATCATTATCTACAATCTCTATTTGGCTATATATTCCGGACCATATAATGTACACTTGTTTATTTAGTCCTACAATAAATGAGCTTATTTGTTTGCGGTTGCGTTTCTAGATTGCTTTGTAATGAGACTCCATGCTAAGATGCGGATTATTTATTAAATGTTTAATCTTTAAACCCAAATTAAGACAAATAAAGAAGTGTTTTCAAAAAGTGACCAAAAATATTTCTAATATTTTTGGATCTAATATTTTTAAATATTTCTAAATAAAAAAAGGATATCTCACAATAACTTATAGAAATATAATATTTAGGCACTGGACTGAAATACAGCTATTAAGCGAATAGCTATTATTACTACTATTATTAAGTGAATAGCTTCTGTAAATAATACGAATACTCGTAATATTTACATTGCATACCAGCCACATATTACCAACAACAAATATTTGTATGATAACATATATATATATAATTAATATATTTTTTTGTAGAATATTGTAGGTTATATCTTTTTTTTCTTCACGTTGTATCCTGCATTTAGCAGAGGGAACCAGGGAACCTATAGTTGTCAACTTCCGTTTCCCACTTTAACGCTGAATTTGGGAGACATTGGGTGGACAAGTGGCGGAACTCAACGCCGCGCTTTACCCCTTTACCAGAACGAGAATATAAGAATATTTTTTTTCATTTCCTGTCGCATCCTTGTCCCATATGCCACGACTGACATAAAAATTAGGTATAGAGAGATAAATGAAACGAAAGTAAAAACAAATAATATAATTGTTTTTTTTGTAATAAGAGAAACCTGCTACCTAAAGATTGGTCTGTGTAATAATCGAGATGTCAAGGCGATACGTGGGGAATGAAATATCTTGTGAAAGTAGGGTCCTGCAGCCTACCCTAAACATTATGCCGGATATAATATGTAACTGAAAACAAAAATCTTATAAATGTGCGATACTGTAACCGAAGAAAAGCCTGATATGTTTTAATGTATATAAGAGAGATTTATCTTTTTAATAATATACATAAAGAAAACATACATATATGTTATCATTCCTTTGTAGTGTTGAAAACTTTTGCAATTATTATTTTCAACTTTCTGTTTGCCCATTAGAGAATCATTACGTAATGCATGACGGATCTTAACACCGCTAATACCAGAATTTTTGTTTATATATAATATAATTTAAAAAAACCAAGTAACATAATATAATACTATGTCACAAATAAGATGTCTCGGAAGTATTTATTTACTTATACTATTTTCTTTTCCACTCAGCTTTCATCTGTCTTGCTCTTGTCTAAGATTACTGTTTGCTTCAGGCCCGAGATAAGAAAATAAAAGAACCTTTACGCTACTAACACCACAAACAAAGTTTGAATGTGACGGATATTTCATAGAAATTCCATTACATGTGACAAAAAAAAATATAAATTTGAAGCTATCGAGACGCAATGGCATAAGCGTGTCACTTTAAGCGCGACGGTTGTGAATTTGATTCGTCGCTCGGGTGAATATAAATATTTTATTATTATTTTCATTTTTTACACTAGTAACAAGGTAAAGCTCCACGTTGGGTTGACCATGAAGCTACTGCTACCTATATGAGGATACTAGAGTACTACAATGATACTACAATAGTTTAACAATAGTAAAGCTCAGAATTTTGAATTTTTGTGTTCATTTCTGAAATATATACAAACGTTTGTTAGCGCGTGGAGTAGACCGTGGCCACTGGCAGCTTCCTTAAAGAGATACTCGTTGCGTTGTTGAAAACATCGTTTACTGTCTGCGACACGATATTTTTAGAATAAAAACGCTTACTATAAATATTCTAAAATATTTCAATGGTGATTGATTGAGGCCGTCGTGGCGCAATGGCACAAAACCGTAAACGCGACGGTTGTGGGTTCGATTCCCACTCGAGGAAGTGAAATATTTATTTACGTTTATATTTCCATTTTTCTTCGCTCCGGTGTCGTGGCAAAGCGCGGCGTTGAGTTCTGCCACTCAACACGCAATGCCTTCAGAATTCGGTAGAAAGTAGGGAACGGAATGTCTTAACACCGAGGTTCCCTCTGCCTACCCTGCTGTGTGCGGGATACAGCGTGAAGATGAAAAAAAATCTTATATATTAATACGTGAAACAAAAACATTGCACCTCTTTTTACGAAGATTGCGCAGCCGGTGGAGTATAAAATTTGACACACTTGTAGTTTACTAGCGGTATCGGGCAGCATCGCCCGCTTGAACTGTACAAATATTTATTAAATATATTTATTAAATTATTTACAGCTAAGAACCACGAAACACGTCTTCAATTAAACATTTTTAAGAGTTTGAATTTCAAATTTTATATAAATCGGTGCAGATCCGAAGAATGAAAAGAAAATATACAGTTGAATTAATAACATCCTTCTTTTTAAAGTAGGTTAAAAATGATATGACGAGTTGCGCGTTTTTTAAACACAATTTTATATAATTTTCTCTTCTCTTTTATATACATTTTTTTATATAATATCGTCTCTTGTAATTGTTCCTTGTTCCTTTGACGGTTGCGAGAAGTCTAGTGGCGGTGTACTAACTTAGTAGTTGAGTGTAAAGAAAATAAGACGAAGCTAAGGAAATACTCGTAACTAAGTGGATCCTTTTAGGAATGTGTTTTTTCTATCTTAGATAGACTATTAATTATTGTAAGTACCGACACGTTTTATTAACAAAATGAATACCAATAAAGTATGAAAAGAAGTGAATAACTTGTTGATTTAAAATATATGTAAACTAGACGGTGTCTAAATTAAAGTAGATAGAAGCGAAATATTGGCCTTCTCTTACTAATATAAATTATGTAGGAATCGCCAATTTCTCGCCAATTATTTAAAAGCTCTTCAAATTTTTCTTATGGGACCAAGTGTAAACAAATTTTCAATTACTTTTTATATTAGTACAAAAATTAGAGACCCGCTCGCGACTTTGCCCGCTTGAACTACATAATTATTTGTATACTAATCTGAATTACTTTTATGTTCTGATAACATAATAATTTTAAAGGCAATATTCATACAATATAATCTAAAGTTTCTACTTTCCTACTTTATAGCAATTTTATTGAACAAAAAAATATTATCGGTGCAGAACCTTCTCGCATTTTTTTTAAAGAAACTGTAAAAACTACCTTATAAATAATGTAAATGTTTGAAAATTCCTAGTGTCGGAGCTGTATGTATGCTGTGCTTTGTCTACCAGAGCATGGAGTCTAATGACAATAATTTAAATATCGTTCCCACGAATGAGAATCGAATCTAAACCCACCACATTTACAGCCAGTCGTTACGCCAGCCTTTGCGCTACGATAGCTTCAATGCATGTCATTAGACAATATAAGTATATATATTTAAACAACTGAACAATTTTCTGCTATAAAAGTATACAAGGAAAGATCTCGAGAAATATTTCTTTTCTTGAACCAGGATTGTAAAATAGTCTCTGATTTCTGTAGAAGCTTTCTAGTTTCATCATCGGCACCGTAATGCATTTACTGAATGAATGAATGGATTGAAAATTATTTCCATTCAATGGACCATTGATAAAGAATAAAGATATTTTTTTGTCAAAGAAGATAAAATGTCCTTCACGAAGCCTACAAATCACATTCGAATCGGTTAATCTCTACAGAACTATTTGCTTGCTATCTTAAGCTTTAAGCTTATGACTAGTATACAACAATAGGCCGTAGGCAGAAGTTTCCCCGAGCACATCCATTTCGCTGTGCTTTGAGTGGCGAAATACAAAAAGAGCGAGGTAATGAAAATAGTTCAATTCCCTGAGTGGGAATCGAGCCCACAACCGTTACGTTGACAGTTAGACTATAGGTACCGCTGCGCCACGGCAAGTAGTATTGGTTTGTCACAATGTATTTCTTAGTAAAGTTCACTCTAACAACTAATATTTAACATATAGCGTTATCGCAGATTATATTTTTTCCACTCCTGGCACTGTTAAGATCCTACTATGTGCGGTTGTAAGACACTTTATAAAATTCTATTCAAAATTCTATTCTTTTATTCTATTTTAGAATAAAGCCTTAATTAGACTTTGCTTTAAATATGATAAATATTTCTGAGTAATTCATTTTCAAAGTACTTTCGTCTGAGAATTTACTCATTTTGAATTTAATTGGTTTGATTGTAAAGTATGAAATAATATGCAATTAAAAATTAAGAAATATATGATGATTGATGTATGTTTAAAAACAAAAAATAAACCTTCAGGTCCCACCGAGACTTGAACTCGGATCGCTGGATTCAGAGTCCAGAGTGCTAACCATTACACCATGGAACCTGTGCCAGCTACAATCTAAAGTAGAAATCTTTTCGTATTTCGTATTCTTTTTTTATTTTTATTTAAAAAAATAAAAAGAAAATATTATTTTCGTACCACTACACGATATGTACATATAAAATAAGACCTCATGGCTCATATCCTAAGAACACACATTTCTCACCTTCACGCGGTATCCCCTACGTAACAGAGAGAGCTTACCGCTAAGAGTCTTTAACTCTCCAATTCCCGCCGAAGCCTTCAAGAGGCAATGTGTATGAATGGCGGAAATTAACGCCACGCTATGCCCCGTCACCACAGCGAAGAAATTCAACTATTAAATAATACGTTCCCTCGAATGTAGATTGAATCCACACCCTGACGCGTTCATAGTCACACGCTTATGCGCCTGCGCCACAACTGGCTTCAAAATAAAAAAAAAACACACATCTATCGACTTCAGAAACCATTTTCTAAAACACCGCACTTGAATAGCAGCTGTAGTGTTGCGAAATGAACCTCACTTACTTGAGAGTCGTTCGTGTAGCTCGGAATCGCTTTATCGTGTTTCCCGAAGCGAGAACAATACTAACAAGCTACGGGTCGTAATCCACTGATTTTTGTATTCATTTCACTCCTTAATTAAAATCTTTGTACTTTTTGAACTAAAAATGTACTTTCACAAAATTAAATATTTATTATACTTATGTGAAAGTGAATGTAAAATTATAGTTTTTGATGTTAAAAAATAATTGTTGGTCAATTGGGTATAGGTGCAAGTCAAAGTCAAGTGGAATACTTTTTTTTTTCATTATTTTCTACTATATGTAATGAAATTGGCTTAAGAGGGTGAGAAACTTAAAATTTTAAAAAAATATGACATTTTGAAAGTTTATTTAGCAACAATTTATTATAATTTTATTTCTTTATTTTCACTTTGTATCTTGAATATAGTATGGGGGAGAGAAACAACATAGCGTGAAGGTTCTCCATTTCTATATAACATTCAATAAAATTCTGACTATAGTAAGAAGTCTGATAAAAGTTCATTCTCGCATTGCAATTTAATTTATTTTTTTTCTAAATAATAAAAAAGCATTAAAATGGTAAGACTCATGTAAAATTTATTTATATTTACTTTATTCGTCTGTGTAAAGATGTTTCAGATAATTTAGTACAAAAGTATTCTATCAAGGGTCTCACGAAATTCCCGACTCTACAAATATTTAGTCGTTAGTCTTTGAAATGTTTCAATTAATAGTTTTTTGGCTGAATAAATTTTTACAAAAGTAAAATAGAGGCAGTCGTAGCACAGCGGCAAGGATCTGACTGTAAGCGCGGCGGTTGTGGATTTGATTCTCATTCCGGAATATTCACTACTTTTATTAATTCTTTCTGGTATCGAAACAAAGCGTTTCGTTAAGTTACGCCACTCTACACTAAATGTCTGTACAATTTGGGCGGTGTGTAGAGGACGGACTTTACATCTAACTTAATAATTACCAGTTCAGTATATTTTTAATATTATAATCTATTTCTCGAAGAGTTGTTGAAATTTAAAATACATGAATAAAAGCGTAAAATTCAACCATTTTATATTTATAAAAGGATAAAAAAATAGATGATTTATCACGAGGTCCTCAGCCGTAAAGTAAGATAACTCTCTTGGGCCTTTTTCACAAGAAGTCTGTGAAAAAATACTAGACGTCTTTTCCATTTTTATTTGTATCTTCATTTTATTAATTTTCTATTCAATTTCCCCTCATTTTTATTTTCTTTTTCTTACATATAATGTACTGAGAAGATCAAATATTTCCCCTCCAAAATACATAACGTTATAAAGTGGGGAGTGAGCTTCATTTATAGCCGTTCATAATATTATGTATTATGTGTTAAACCATGTCGATTCCATATTCACCATCCAATATTTAAAAAACTACATATTGAGCGACGGAAATAAACGCTTTGCCTTGTTATCAAAGTGAGGAAAAGATATCTGTTTATTCCACCGAACAGTCATGTATACAAAAAGACGCAAGTGACACATCACTGCGCTACGATGATCTCAAATGTAAGTGTAATATGTATAATCGTAGCACAATCTGCTATATTCTACATAGAAATTCAATATGATAGTTATTAGTTGGACGTTTATGAGGTTTGGATAATTTAGCCGATTAGTGCTCAAATTGCTGCAATACTAATGCATCGAATCAGGAATGAAATTTTAGGGAAAAAATGTATTTAAAAAATTACCTTCTATTTTTATGTGATAATGAGATGAAACTATCAAACGCATATTCCTCAATAATACTATATAGTAATCAATTAAAGCAACGAATTATAATTATTTTATTAACACCACATATTCAAAAGAATGAAAGCTGTTATGCATAATATGGCATTGTTGTAGCCTAAATGAAAAGACTGAATTGAGCCGTGTCCAATTAGTCTTAACAATGTGTGATAATAGCCCATTCTAGATGTGTGGACTAATTAATTCTTAGAAAATCTAGTATAAAAGATGCTTTAACCTTTTATCTTTTCTTAATTTTAATTTTCTTGAGGCCGTCGTGACACAGCGGCAGAAGGGTGTGACTGTAACGCGACGGTTGTAAGTTCGATCCCCACTCGAGGAACTGAAATATTTATTTACGTTTCTATTTCCATTTCTCGAGGCACAGGGCAGCGTTGAGTTCTGCCACTCAACACGCAATGTCACCAGAATTCAGCAGAAAGTGGGGAACGAAAAGTCTTAACACTAGGTTCCCTTTGATGTGTGCAGGATACAGCGTGAAGCTGATTTTTTTATGTGTTAATTAATTTATTTATTTAATTACAATTTATTGTGAGCAATTCAATATATATGTATAACTAGGAATATAATAATAAGTGCGGCATAAGTTTTATACTGTGACATTGATTCTCTTAATTGTTCTACTTGAATCCATTTATAGTAATTATTTTACAAATTTTGGATTTACAAAATTAAATTAAAGCCAAAAAGTTTTTAGTGGAATTTAATAAAATGTAAATTTCATTCTGTTAAGTAATAATGTAACCGTGATCAGAATATTGAGTTTAAAAAATTCGTTATTGGATTAGATATAAAATTAAATAGTAAAATTATTTACTTCAAACTTTTTTTTTAACTTTTATATTTCTCTTTCTCCCCTCTGCCTATGCTGCTGTGTGCGGGATACAGCGTGAAGATCCATTACTTAAATTCAATTCAATTATCAAACATTTTTATTAGATTTTTTTCTTCTTCACCTCAAAACCCGCATAAAGCAGGGTAGACAGCCTAACTAGTGTTAAGATACACCAATTTGAACATTCCGCCAAATATAAGAGGCATTGCGTGTTGAGATTCTTTTGACCAGATTTAGCAAAAGAAAATATAAAATTTTCCTCAGTGGAAATCTAACCCACATCTATCGCGTTTCCAGTCGCACCTTGTGTGACGTCACGACCCGGACGGCCCAAACTAGGGTTTCAACCCAAAATCATCGTCAGCTTATTCTCGATAGCCTCATAACTTTTGTATGTTTTGTTTTTAATTAAAAGTTGCTGAAGCGTTTTATCAAATTGAACTTTTGCAATTTAAATAGGATGTTGTTATAACATTATTCATGTTAATAATTATTTGATTGTGATGTGATTTTTGTATCTACATTTATATTACGTTACGGCCATCTTGCAGGGGCAAGTCGTGGTGAAGAAGCATAAGCGTGCGAAGCGCAATAGATAGTGAGTTCGATTCCAACTCGAGGAGACGAAATATTTTCATATTCATTTTCTCGCTCTGCTAAAGAGGCAAAAGGTGCAGGTCTACGGCGGAAAGTGGCGGAACTGAACGTTCCGTTGAATTATCGGTATATAGTCAATTTTACCATATTTTTTTCCTTTAAAGCAAAGTGATTTAAAATATGCTGTTTAAATTATTTATATTCTTAATATCTATATGTACTGTCTATCTTAAGTCATGATAGTTGTTGAGATTATTGCAATAGCCAGAATATGGTGGTAGCCAGCGCGACTCGGGTTCGCCCACCGAGGGCTCCACACGAAAATTGTAGGTTTTGAACGAGCCCGAGTCGCACTTGTCCGGCTTTTAGCATGATTGATTCACCAATAAAGTTCCAAAAGATTATTCCGATTTTTTTATTTTATTTATATGGTAAGTTCTCATTTTGTGTTCAACACACCTGTATTTATTTTGTGTTCCACAACTGTAGTTCTTGAAATCTTGTGTCAATACTCTCCGTTTACCATTTTCCAATCGAATATCTAGAATATTATGTTGATATATATATACTATATTATGTTGAGTGATGGAACTCGACGTCACATTTTGTCTTAAAAGAGCAGAAAAATAAAAAAAATCCCTCAAGTGGTAATCAAACCGTCCACATCCATCAGCGATAACAGTTATTACAGTATTAAATTTCCAATACCACAACTAATCGAAAACGAAACTCAGTTATAGATATTGCAAGATATATTAGAAAGTTGACCCTTCAAGTATTTTGTTACCGAAGTATTCTATAAAACTTTACGATCCTGTTACTGAGAGGACGATATTTTTAAATCATGTTCAAAGGATAAGTTACTTTTGTGTGTTTGTTTTGATTTTCTTTTCTTTTGGTTACAAATTGGACAAAGGTCTAGGTTTTTTATAAGCTTCAGGGCTGCTTGTAATAAGGTAATTTAGACTTTTTTCAAATATTATATTTTAAAATTTAATAAAATATAAGCCATTTTAAAGAGGCTGAAAGAGATATTCAAAATAATTCACGCTGTATCCCGCCGCATATAGCAGGGGAATCAGAGGAACCGGAGAACCTGGGAACCAAGTGTTACGATTTTCTGTTTCCATTAAGACCCTTTGGTTCTCGAATTTCCGCCGAACACCGGATTTGTGGTTACCAGGCAGTGTGAGAAACTGAAAATAATTTCTTTTGCATGTAGCAGTCCAGTCAGAGGGGATTTAATGTTAAAAAACTTTTTAGTATAATACTCCTTTCTCCTTATTTCATTCTATTTTAACGACTATGCCTGGCGAGTGGCGGAACTCAACGCCGCGTTTGGTATTGTTTCCAGGCAGTTTAAGAGCAAAGCAAGGCACGACGTCCCGCTTACAGTCAAATAATAACCACAACGTAATAAAATAAAATCCAAATTTAATTACTATTTACGTTAGGAGAACGATAACGTAATTTCCATGTCAAAGAAATGTTTTCAAAGTTCACAGAATGAACTCTTAATGGCGGTGTAGTCGAATATAATAGGTCCTTAGCTTAGATTTAGGGTTGCTTTGTTAATATGCGTTAATGTTCGTGTTGACTTTAAAAGGAAAACTTAGGCAGAATAGTTTTTTTTCTTTTTTCAATGAAAGTATGAATAATGCATTGAGGGCGTATTGTAGCCTGAGGCCCTATTTTTCTGTCTTTTTGTTTTCTGTCTTGAATTAGAGTGGAAAATTAAGAACGAATTAAGAAGTTATGTTAACACTAGATCCTCTCTGCCTACCCTCTGTATAAGTAGGATAAAACGTAAAATCAAAAACGGATCTTCAATACACCATTGTACTTTGCAAATGTCAATATGTCTCAATCTGGATTGAACTGTACGACATTGAATTTCTAAGCAAGCTATTTCTAAAACAGAAGAGGAAGGACAGAAAGTGGAGAACGGAGAATGGAGATTTATTGTATTACAATATCGTCTCCCCACAATCCAGACTAATTCCAAAACGGGCTAAGCTTACCCATGACGTACAGCCAAGTTACCCATAGAATGTAGTCAAAATCAAACAAGCAAAAAATGTAAAAGAGTATCAAAGAGAAATCAAATGTTCACAACGTGTCAACAAACAAATGAGAATGGCAAGTTTATGGCCGTGGATTTGCATAAATTACAAAGTCACTGTCGTTGTGGGCTCAGCGGATGTGGGTGCGGTATTTTGACGCTGTACTCGCCTAATTCCATTTCGTAAATCCAGATATATACTGCAACATATTGGTAAGATGTCGGGACGTAAAAATAAAATAGATTCTTCGTGTTACGTTGTAAAATGTGATTTTGCTTTTATTTCTTGGTCTATATCGATATTTTGGAGTTTCTGATTTAGTCTATGTTATTGCATCTTCAATCTTATCTTCGCAATGGTTTGACAGAGAAATCTTAGTGTCGAAACACTCCGTTTTCAACTATTTGTCACCACAATATTTGTCTAAATGCCGCTATTTGTTTTTCAGGATGGAGAAATGAAAAGAAACTAAAATATAATCTTTCCTCCAAGATAAAAAAAAACTATGAAGTAAAAAAAAATGTTAATTGTTAAACCCCGCCATCTTGTACGTGCATAAAAAATACTTTTAAATTTGAATTATGCAATAAAGCTCTCAATGTATATCATATCATGATGTTAAAAATGTTTTTAAGTAACGAAAATTCTCAAAACTATTATTATATTATTTGTATTTTGTTAGAAATTGAACAGAATTTTATTTTAACAGAGTTATTACATTTTATCAGTACGAACTCGGTCCCTTGACGAGTACCATGACCTTGTGTTTGGCTAGCAAAACTCTTACGCTAGCAAAAGATATTAAAAGATCTCAGTCGAAACTGGATATAATATAATTATACTTATGTACTAGTGTATGTATGAAAAAATTAAATTTGAAATAAAAAAACACTAACGTAATTGGTTTATCTGGAGATAAACTATAGATAAGATGATATAGGTTTTCTATATCTTTAATTCTAAACATATATTTAATTCTAAACATTCATAGCTTTGAATGGACGGATGGTTCTTCCTATTTTCTCAAATGTGGTGCAAAAAGTAGTTTCCGCTTGAAGCACTGAAGTTAACGGCCTTTGCCTTAGATTAACGGCCGCAATATACGGTGGAAGAGTCGTGGCCACCTTGATATAAGCTTTGAAACCCAAGCTTTTTAGTTTTTCTTTTTGGTTTACTCAGAAAGAAATACTCAAAAGTCATCTACACCAGCGGCCACGAATCGTCGACCTTACTATATGCGCTGTACACAACGTTGGTATAAACTCTAGTTACTATAATAGTTAAGAGAAGAAGAAGAGAGAAGTCGTAGGATAGTTTCATTCGAAATAAGGTTTATTCAATAGTTTCTTACTAATATTATTTGTAACGTTAACATGTTTACATACTTATATATAATGAAGTGGTATAAAATTTATTACTTCGTATTACACTTATTATTGGCATCGATAGTTGTGGATTCGGTTCCCAGGGAGTTAATTATTTATATTTCCAGGCAAGAAACAAAGAAGTTTACCTAAATAGCTTGGATCAAGACACGCACCAGTTCCGTATCCACTAAGAACGACATTCAAAATCAAAATGTAGCTTGGCTATTTTTTACCAGCAGGCGCCAAGCCAAACGTCAATCTCATGCTCATAGCTAAACTGGAAGTACATCTTTCTTTTATGGACTTTTTTCTTTAATGGTAAGGTGAATCACCACTTGAAAATAAGTAAAAAAATAAAAACAAACTTACAAATTTTGTTTTTCAAAATTCATTGATACGTAGATGAACTGTACAACAAACTATTTTGTTGCCAATTCCAAGTTGAAGGTTTTGGCAACTTTCCATACGACTTTCCATCTTTCTTTTCTATTTTAACGCTTCAGATCCGATGCCAAATTATATTTAAATGTCTTAGAACAATTGCTTTCACGAGATATAAGTGTACATTATTAGGATTTTGATTTATCAAATTTATACGAAATTTTCTTTGTTATTGTCAGTTCTCTTGAACTAACAGTAGCGATCGCTTAGTTAACTTTGTACATTATTTTGGTACATACATACATACAAAGCTTAATAGTATCCAAATTATGCACTGTTTTATTGAGTTTAAATCGAAATATATTTGAACAATTAATATGATTTATGGGAGACTCATTACAGATATTTATTGCTAATTTAACTATGTTTTAAATTGCATGGCAATCGTTGTCTGAAAATGTTTAAAATTTATATATAATAATATAATAAGTTTATTTTCAAAAATAAACAGTACAAAATTGACTAGTTAGTAATGTTAGTGCAATTTTAGTGGGTGTCACTTAAGTCCAAGCGTAAAACGTAGAATGGAGTGTCTTGATACTAGACAAAATAGAAAAAGCTCTGCATGCCCTGATGTAAGAGGGATTCAGCGTGAAAGTGATAAAAAAAAATTAAACTTACGAATCGATTACATTTATACAAGAATCGTCGAACATACAACCATCGCGTTTATAATAAGGCAATTCTACTGTGCCACGTCCTTATATTCAATAGTAATTCATCCACGAACTTGGCATATCAGCGAACCCAAGTATCGCGGACTGGGATTTAAGTACCACATTGTGCTACTTCAATAGAGCCTGTATGCGCGTGAGGCGTGCCAGTCGCGCCAGACGCGCCAGACGCGCCGTCTATTGAAAACATAATGCATTATATTCCATTTAGGAAACAATTTAATTGTTCTAGAAGGTCGTCGATTCAAATCTATTTTGGAGTATCTTTTATAAGTTTTAGACGTGCTTATTTATATCACTAATATCTGTTTTCGAAATTTCAAACACTAAGTTTAGTGTCTGCTTAACCTACTATAAGCGCAAGCAGAATACAGCGTGAAGCTAAAAAATTCTAATAATCGTATGCTTCGTAATTTTTCAGCTATATTAAAAAGATGATTTTTATACTTTTGGAAAACTATATACTTTTTATTTTGTTTTTTATAATATACTTTTTTATATTTATACTTTTTTATTATTTTAAGTAGATTGTTTTTAGATTTCAATTTTGTGTTTTAAATGTGTTTTTAGATTACAATTTTGCACCGTGTGTTTCCAAAACGTGTGCACGTGAAAGGTATGTGCTAAAGTAAGCTTCACTCATAGGCTTTTACACATACAGTGGCCTTAGCCATAGAATTTTCCCATATTATTGCAAAACTACAAACTTAGCCTATTGTGGCAGTTTTATTTGCTCGAAACTTCATTGATTAGAGGAGAACGTTCAAATACGACGACTATTGTATTACAAATGCTATGGAAAATAAGAAAATATATTTTAAAAAGAATACCATTAAGTTTCGTGCGTGTCCCTTTGCCAAGTATATATATATAAGTTATATATATATATATATATATAAGTTGTAACTTAAAAATTATGGCATAGATTTGATGCTACTATAGATTCTACTCGTTCATTACATTATAAAGTCCCACAGTTAATTTAATTAAATGTAATTTGAATTTTAAATCAACTTGAATAAGTAAAATAACTTATACTTTTACATACTTACATATTTTTTCTCCGCTTGCCGAGACACTGCGTATTAAGTGACGGGACACAATGTTGAACATTGTTCATTTCATCCAGTTGGGATCACATACACAACCATTACGTTTGCAGTCAGACGCTGCTCCAGGGTTAAAATATTTTATTTCCTCCAGCGGGAATCGAACCCCCAAACAATCGCTTTCCTTCAGATTTTACATTTGAAATTTCATTATTTGCTGAAAAATAATGCAAGGCACGAAATGGAAGTAAATATGTGACATTTCACCCTCTTTGTTATCTATTTAGCTAACATAAAGTAAACATTGCAAAAAAACCTTAGTCCTTATAGTAAAATATATTTCATCGTAACTACACAATGCGCGTTCCGGGAGCAATTCGGAAGTATATTACTACAGTTCTTGTACTTCAAGTTGCGATAGCGAAACGTAAAGACCTTTTCAGACGGTACAAATGCAAAAGATATGCTTATTCAGATTTTTGTTTTAATATTATACTATTGATTTTTTTTAGATCCCTCACATATGAGGAAATTTAGTTAAGGTAAAGGGAACCTAGTGTTAAGACACTCATTCCCATTGAGACTGCTGATTACTGGAGGCATTACGTGTTGAGAGGCGGATCTCAAGCTAGCACTTTGCCTCGTTACCAGAGCGACGAAATGAAAATATTAAAATTAAATTTCGACGAGTGGGAATCGAGTCCACAACCCATGGCGCTTACGATGGACGCTGTGCCACTATGCCATGACGGTCTTTTAATTTCTTAACCATAAAACCGTATTTTACATAAAGTAAATTTATACATTCAGCTATTGTAAACCATTCCAAGTAAATGATCATAATAAAGGATGACAGTTTGCTTTTGTGAAACTTAAAATACAATGTCACTTTATTAATAAGACGTGAGTATGCAATAGGCTTAAAATATATTATAGGTTATTTGTGAGACCTATAATTTTTTATTTTTAAGCGTGTAGTTAGCGTTGGCGTTAGCGTTGTAGTTTTAAAGCGTGGCTTTGAGTCGCAACTTAACACCCAGTGACTCGAAGTCTGATGGAGAACGGAAAATAAATCGTCTTAATACTAGGTTCTCTCTGCCTGCCACGAGCTAAAAGTGTCGATCACAAGCACAACGGCAAATGGAAGTAGCATAGGTAGGGCCATAAAATCCAAACCTTTAAATGCGGGCGGAAATTTCGTTAATTTTTGACTTTGTTGATTTTGTCATCTGATTGCACGCGTGATGGTTGTGAGTTCAATCACTGTTCGGGGATATGAATTTAATTTTTACTCGATTTGATGACAAGTCCAAAGCGCGATGTCGAGCTTCGAGACATAACATGGAAAATCATGAATAGTGAGAAACGGAATCTCTTAACACTAAGTTCTCTGTGTCCATCTTGTATACGCTGTATACAGTGTGATACTAAAAACGTTCTTTAAAATCTATTAATAAAATTATGAACTTGAATGAAATTATGAATGATTATTAACATAATGTAAATGTCACGTTGTCAATCTCCTGTAAGATTATATATTTTTGATATGACACATTGTTCGCGGAAAGCGTCAGAAACTTTGCAATGAAAATTATATAAACTCTCACAATATTGTTCTTCAGTTTGTATTTTAACGAGTTACGACTGAGAATTTTCAGGTTTAATATATTTATACATAGTATTTAACTTTTTTTCTATTATTTTAAGCCGTATATTTGAATTTGTCATTTAGCGGAGGACAGCGGCTGACTGTACATGCGATGGTGGAGGTTCGATTCCTTCTCGGGAAAATGATTAGGTATTTTAAACTATGTATTTTTCTGGTAAACAAAACAATGGGTTGAGTTTCGCAGCACAACTCATAATGTCATGAAAATTCAACGGATAGTGGAGAAAGGAGTGTCTTATCACTAGATTTCCTTCATTTACCCTGATGCTGGCAACGCACTTGCGTCTGGTGTTACACGAAGTAGTGGGTGGCGGTGATCACTTGCCATCAGGTGACTCGAACGCCCGTTTGCTTTGTCATTATCATAAAAAAAACTAAGTTTGGAATGACTAGCATTTTTATATTTTTATAAAAAAAAACTGAACTGCGAGATATATATATATATATATATATGCCTTCTTAACGAGAAATACGGATGATTTATAAATATAAAACAAAATATTTTCCGATCTATGTCAACATTCCTATTAA